>CM060706.1:171118858-171718858 GCA_030686995.1 Artemisia argyi
CCTAAATCATACGTATGAACCCTAATATCAAACTTGATCGATTAGTGTTTCTGGGTGGGATTGGAGTTAAGAAACATGCTTATAACCATCTAATGACCATTTCCCATCTACCAATTCAAACAAAACATCACTTATTTCTGGGTTTGAATTCTACGCATAACTCAAAAAGCAAATTAATCGATTGTGATAGATAGAGCCGTTGGATTGTTATAAAATTAAAAACCTTTGTTATAAATCATGATCAAAACATCATCACACTTACAGATTTGAAGATTGGTACTCAGATTATTCAGATGATTTTGGGTCGTTGATGATGGTAGTTGAGGGTAGTAAATGTAGTTGCAGAAAAATAAATGTGTGCAGTCAAAATTGGTTTTGACTAGGGTTAATTCAAGTTTCATGTGTTGACACTTTTAGCCCCTTAACCTTGACTAACATTTATTTTAAATGCTAACATACTTAATCTCATGTAACTTTCGTTAGACAACACCAAGATATGATAGGAACAACTTGTCATACTCCCCCTTGACCTTAGATCATAGTAAAAATAATTGGTTTTGGTCAAGGAGAGTAACCCGAAATCCTTTTGAATCAACACTTTTGATAAAACGTATTTGTTTTTGGTAAAATGCAAGTATAAAAGACAAAATATTTTTTTTTTGAGAAATTAAAAACGTTACTTTTCCTCCCCCTCAACACTTGTTTTAAATAATTGAAGACATTTTATAAAAACTAGTGTTGAAAGAGGTTTTATACTTGCATTTTTTTTTTTTTTTTTTTTTTTTGAAAAAAATATTTACAAAGATAGTTTTGATGTTTGACGATTAATTGTGTTTTAAAAACTTTTCCAGATCCTCTGGAGTCAAACATCGCATACCAATTTGGTGAACTAAACTAGCAAACCTGGATGGTGCCAAGGATTTGGTAAGTAAGTCCGCCAATTGGTATTCAGTTCCAACAAAATAAAGTTCAACTGTACCCCTTTCCACATGCTCTTTGATGAAATGATATCGGAGATCGATGTGTTTGGATTTGCAATGATGCACAGTGTTGCAGGAGATAGCAATTGCACTCTTTGAATCACAGTAGATAGGAATCCTGTTGAACAGGTAGCCATAATCCTTAAGTTGTGATCGCATCCAAATGACTTGAGCACAACAAGCGGACATGGCTACGTATTCAGATTCTGTAGACGACAGTGAAGTGCAGTCCTGCTTCTTAGATTGCCATGACACAAGTTTGTCTCCGAGAAATTGTAATCCACCAGATGTACTTTTGCGTGTGTCTAAACATCCTGCATGGTCAGCATCTGAAAAAGCAATTAGTTCAAAGCCAGAATCCTTCGGATACCAGATCCCCAAGTTAATGGTTCCCTTTATGTATCGAAGGATTCTCTTGACCTCACTGAGGTGTTTTTCAGTTGGTCTGGACTGATAGCGGGAGCACATGTAGACAGCAAATACTATATCAGGTCTACTAGCTGTGAGATACATGAGGGACCCAATCATACTTCGGTATTTGGTAGGGTCAACTGGAGTCCCATGTAAATCAGCATCTAGTTTTGTGGTATAGCCCATTGGTGTATTATAAGTATCACAAGACATCATTCCATGTTTCTTCAAAATTTCAAGAGCATATTTAGACTGATTTATAAAAATTCCACGGGGTGATTGATGAACTTGAAGTCCTAGAAAGAACGAAAGTTCACCCATCATGGACATTTCAAAATTATCTTTCATTAATTTTGCAAAATCATTAGAGTAACTTCGTTTTGTTGAGGCAAAAATGATGTCATCGACATATATTTGAACAACAAGTAAGTCCTCCCCGTAGGTTTTTGTAAATAGTGTGGGATCCACCGATCCTTTAGAAAATTTATTGGCCAATAAGAAAGTAGACAATTTGTCATACCACGCCCGTGGGGCTTGCTTGAGTCCGTAGAGTGCCTTTTTGAGTCGGTAAACGTGATTAGGACGCTCAGGATCAACGAAGCCTTCAGGTTGGCTAACATAAACTTCTTCACGGAGATCTCCATTAAGAAATGCTGTTTTGACATCCATTTGGAAGACTACCATATTCCTGTGTGCGGCATAGGCCAAAAAGATCCGAACAGCTTCATGTCAAGCCACTGGAGCAAAGGATTCAGCAAAATCTAGACCTTCCAGTTGAGAGTATCCTTTCGCTACCAGACGTGATTTGTTTCGTATGACAGTGCCTTCAGCATCAAGCTTATTCTTCCAGATCCATTTTAACCCAATGACAAAGACTCCGTCAGGTCTTTCAACTAATTCCCAGACTTCTAATCTTATGAATTGCTGAAATTCCTCTTGCATAGATTCAATCCAATTGTCATAAGTCATTGCATCTTTAATGTTCTTGGGTTCTTCATGACAAACTGTGAGTGCGTAGATGCAAGTTTCTCCATCTGTGTGAAGTCGTTGTCTTGTCATAACTGGTGCATCTGGATGGCCAATAATATGAACTAGAGGATGGTCTCGGGTCCATTTGTGTGTTGAAGGGTGTAGTTGATATGTATCTCGCATGTTGGCAGGATCCAAGTTGCGTGTTGACGACTCAGCTATATCAGGAACTGTAGTAGCTGGTGCAAACGGATTGAAGAACGCATCAGGATCATGCTCTGCGGATTGTGGAACTGATAGTGGTGTTGGATCTTCAGCTGAGTGGCGGGAGTTAGAAACAGTTTGTTCTACTGTAGATGGTGAAGCAATTGGAGGACCGTCTCTCTCAACAGTTGTTGAAGTTTGTTGAGGTGAGTCTGGTACATGAATATTGTCAGGTTGAGCAGCGGAAATCGGTGGAACCTCAGTAGGACGGTATTCAATTGTGTCATCAAACAGTGGAGCAAACAAGGTTTCCAATTCTTTGCGGTTGAGTGGCAATGGTTCAGCCGAAGATGCCGGAGAGTTAAGACGGTTAAATTCGGGTCCTAAGCTGTGTTGCTCAGAAGCCATCTGTGTGAGCTCATCAAAATTAGCGTGAATGGTTTCTTGAATTTCACGAGTACGACGATTCCAAATCCGAAAACCTTTAGAATTCTCACAATATCCAATGAACACTCCGATGTCAGCCTTTGCTTTAAGTTTACCTAAATCATCACGATCATTTTTCGGATAGCAGAGTGCTCCAAAAACATGAAAGTAATCGATGTTCGGTTTCCTTTTGTGAACAATTTGATATGGTGTTTTGCGATGACGTTTTGTGATCATACAACGGTTTTGAGTATAGCATGCGGTTGAAACAGCTTTTGCCCACAAGTAATCAGGTAATTGAGCATTAATCAACATAGTTCTAGCAGCTTCCACTAACGTCCTGTTGCGTCTTTCAACAACTCCATTCTGTTCTGGGCTTCTAGGAATAGATGTTTGATGTTCAATTCCCACTTTCTCATAATAAGACCTAAGTGTCTGATTCTTGAATTCAGTTCCATTGTCAGTTCTGACTATTCGGACCGTGTTGCGTAACTGAACTTGAATTTTAGTGAGAAAGGTGATGATCATAGAAGGAGCCTGATCTTTACTTCGTAGAAAATAAACCCAAGTCCATCTGGAAAAATCATCGACGATTACTAGTATGTAGCGTTTACCGTTGATACTTTGAACACGCATCGGTCCACACAAATCCATATGAAGCAGTTGTAGAACATGATTCGTACTGTGTTCAGGTTTTGAAGGAAAATGAGCCCGAGTACTTTTTCCTTGTTCACAGGCTGGACATAAGTGATCTTTGGTGAAACGGAATCTTGGAAATCCCTCAACAAGTTTATAACGAGCAAGGTCAGTCATAGTTTTGAAATTCAAGTGTGAAAGACGTTTGTGCCATAACCAAGATTTAGTTGATTCTGCTTTGGAGAGAAGACATATCGGAGATGTTGCAATCATATCTGACATTGAAATTGTATAAAGATTGGAGCCACGGGAGCCAGACATAAGATCGTTTCTTTGTAAGTCACGAACAAAGCAAGTTTTCTCACGAAATGCAACTTCTAGATCCCCATCACAGAATTGACCAACAGAGAAAAGGTTGTGTCCAAGGCCTTCCACATAATAAACACGGCTTATTTCGATGTTCCCACTGATAAAGTCACCATATCCCATGATTAAAGCGTAATGATCATTCCCGAATCTGACAGTACCAATGAACTTTGAGACAAAGTTGTGTAACAGTTTGAGATTGCCTGTCATATGTCGGGTGCATCCGCTATCAACAATCCAGAGAACAATCTGCACCACCTGCATCACAAGAAGAGGACACGGATGGAACAGAAGTAAGGGTGGAACCCAAAGAAACTGCGGGTTCCAGTTGGTTAGAAGCACAAGTATTCAATAATTTAGGAATCCATTTAAAATCAGGTTTGTGTTGTAACCAACGTTGCCAATTCCAACTAGTTCGAGCTTTCTTAATGGTGTATTCACTAGTGTTTGGCTGATTCCTAGACTTGTTCTCTGCACCTATGGGGGTAACATCAACTTCACTAGAAACCGTAGAAGGCGGCTTTCCTAAGATAGACTTAGAGGCAGTAGTGGGCCTAGAAGGAATGCGTGTCCTACGTTTCTTATGACGATGAAGTAGAGAATTAGCTATACATTTAGTATGATCACCAGATGAAACGCTTTTACGACAAAACACACAAGATGCATTAATATTCAAAACATTCAAAGGTTCATCATTCGTTACATTTAGATTTTGATTACAATTTGCCAGATTAGAATCTAAATCTGATGCAACATGAGTTTTATTCAAATTCCTAAGTTGGTCTTCTACTTCTTGAGCTTCTAGTTGTCCTCTCTTACGTTGCCAGAGCCTATTCTTCTTTTTACTGTTTCGCTTGGGTCTGCTAACGCTAGTAGGGGAGACTAGTCCTGTAGAAGTGGAGTTTGCAACATTAGTATTTTGAACAACCTTTCCTTTATCAGTTTTGTCTAATTTATACATTCCTGGTGCTATCACCGTGGTGTCAACCATCTTTCCTTTTTCAAGTATTTTTATTTTCTCTTTCAACTCGATGATGATGTGATTCTTATCCTGAATATTAGACTCAAGTATACCATTGCAATATTTGATGTCTATGTGGTTTTGTAGAAATTCGTCATTTTCAATTTTTAACTTCGCAATTTCTTTCTCGTATTTGAGACACAAACCTTTTAAAGACTCATTGTTTTTGCAAAGTTGACAAGAGTTTGAAACATTGTGACTTTGAAACTTCAATTCCCTTTCAAGACTTTTAGCTTGACACCATTCAAGCCTTTGATTGAGTAGACTGATTTGTTTTGAAAACTGTTTTGTCACATCATCATTCTTTTTCCTCAGATTATCATTCTCATGTTTCAGTGTCTCAATTTCCACATTCAACAAGTTATTATCAACACAATGATCATGCTTAAGCATAGAAGTACCAGAATTATAGAGATCATTCATGATAACAGACAAAATATCAGCATTGAGAACTTGTTCTAAGAGTCGATCAGCATCATTTTTGAAAACTCTAGTTCGTTGCTTTTGAACCAAAATTTCATTTTTATTATCATTGAAAACGTTTATCATATGTTTGACCTCCTTTTGAAGTTCCTGATCCCAACGTGTAGCACAGAGACGGAGGTGTTTGACAATTGGCAACATTTGTTTTTGAAAAATGTCTCTCTTTTCGTGCTCGTAAGCGGATTGAAACGTTTCAATTTTTATTTCAGAATTACGTTCAATTGTCTCCTCCAAAATTTCGATGTCTTCCATAAAAGTTTTGAAATAATTTAAGACACGAACACTATTTGGTAAGGGTGAAAGTTCACCGGATGATGGTAAAGGACCATTTACTTGTGCTACAGTTTGGACAGGGGCCTCATTGTGAGATGAAACATACGACTCTTCGATAAACCATGATTTCTCAGGTAAATCCTTTTGAGTAACGAACTTGACTGGATTTTTTGAATAGTCATATGGTGTGCAATATTGAACATTACTCATTTTTGACTGACTCTCGTCTTCAAGTTCTTCTTCTTCCTCAGTATCAAAAACAACAGCACGCACAATCGTATTATCAAGCAAATAGTCCATACTGTAAATTTTTGGAACATCTTTGAATGCATTGTGAAGAAACATTGAATTGTAATCGCCAAGTGCAAATCCAGTACCGGGTCTCGGTTTTAAAGTAAATTTCTGAATTGTTGTGACAGAGTTCCCGTGTTTGTAAACAATGTTACGAAATTCTTTCAATTGTTTTTCAAGATCAACAATATCACCGAGTAAGTTATCTATATACTTCCTTTTTCGTATTTTATGTTCACAAAAATCTTTTTGACAACTTGACAATTCTGTTTCTGTTTTTGAAAGTTCTGTTTGAAGACGTTCGACTTGCATTTTCAATTCACACTTTTCACTTTCGAGTTTTGAAATCAACTTTCCGTTTGACTCGATTAAATCTTGCATTTTGCGTTGAAGATCTTGTTCTTTGTTGTAGGAATCGTGAAAAGCTTTTTCAAAACTTTTTGCATGTTTAATCTTGTCTTCTTGATTAGAAAGCTGAATTTTATAACATTCAATATCTCTTGCAAGTGACGCATTTTGTTCTTTCAAAACTTTGTTTTTCTCGTTGCACTTTATTATTTGCAATTGTTGAGCATCCAGTTGTTTTGATAACAATATGAGATCAGGGTCTGGATCAAATGATGGTTCATGTTGTTCGAAATGATCATGTTTATCATTCTCAATAGGATCATCAAATGAAACAACTGTGTCATCATCGAATATGACAACTGTGTTTATTTGTTCATCTGTATGAGATGATGAAGATGATTTAGATGGAACAACTTGCGCCATATCTGATTCATAAGCAGAAGGTGAGACTATTTCATTAATAAAGCAATCATTGAGATCATGTACCTGAGACAAGCCGTCAGTGTCATACACTGGACCTGAATCATTGAGCTTAAGTTCCTGCATGTTGGCCATAAGCATCACAGCAGCATTGGCTTCCAGATCTTCCATGTCATCATCGTTGTTCACATTTGCCATGAAGTTGTTGTCCTGTTCAGGGAAATGTCCATCTTTTTCATCCTGAAGAGCCATGAGTAATGCCTGCTTGTGAAACTTGCTACCCCGAGTTCTCGGTTTGGGACATGCTGTAGCAATATGACCTTGTTCATTACAATTGTAGCACCAAACTGCATTCCCTGAGGTTGAGTTCCTTGTAGCAACTGAGTCAGACCTTTGTTGAGAAGATCCTGAGTTGTTCCTGAACCCTGCATTGTTACGAAACCTCTGACCATTCCCATAACTTCCTGAAGAACTTCCTGAACCAGATCTACCATAGTTACGATTTTGAATTTCCACTCTTCCATCATTTACAACATCTTGATTCCTGGTATTAGAAGATGAACGTTGACGGTTGTTCGTTTTGTTGGAGAATTTGCTGAAAGCACGAGCAATAAGAGCAAGTCCCTGATTCAACGTATTAAAGTCATCATCGTCATCATCATTGCAGTTGGAGTAGTACACAGCATCATTGTTGTTTGATGGAACAAGTTGAGTAGAAGTATCTTGTGGAGATGAATCATAAGGGACCATTTGGTTCGAGGTGGAAGATTGTGGATAACTGAAGTAGTTCTGCTCTTGAACATATGCATGATTTGACAGTGGTGGTGGAGCATAGGGAGATTGAGCTACGAGAGCCAAAGAATTTGGTGTTGTTGTGGGTGTGTAACCTCCTCGTAGAGCTCGATCTTTTTCCACTTCAGGTTCATGGTGTTTCAGAAAGTCATACAACAAGCCATATGGAGCATCATGAAGATTCTTCGTTTGACGAACAAATGTCACATATTTATGCCAATCAGGGCCAAGACTACCAACAAATTTGGAGTTCACAACGATCCTTGGTACTGTGATTTTGTGACGTTCCAGATCATTGACCACATTTGTGAAACGATGATAGTAGGATTCAAGTGACTCTCCAGGTTCAATTGGGATGTCAGTGTATTCCATGTAAAGCTTGGATTCCATGTCATCTTTGTTCAATTGAGTTCCTTCCATTAGGAGATGAACGTGTTCCCACATAGCTTTGGCTGTTTTCTGAGCATCGACACTTCGATAGATCGGATTAGGTATACCTTGAAGTATATAAGCCATTGCATACTGATCAGCTTCACGATGTAGTTTCTGTTCTTCAGTGAGTGCAGATTCTGCAAGGGGTCTATCACCAGGAGGACGTGGAGGATCAGCATGTGGATCACCAGCTTCAAATCTTGTTGGCCACTCAAATGGTCCTTCAAGTATCACTTGCTTCAAGAATTTCCCATGAGGTTTCTTTAATTCAAGAAATCGTAAGAATCGACTTGACCATTGCACATAGTTTCCAGGTGTAAGCATTGGAGGTGTTTCAAGTGATCCTGCCTCATGTCGGGATTGTTGAGTTGTAATAACTTCACACATTCTGTCAAACCAGTGAGGTTGTTTGGAGGAAAACTGAGTGTTTTGTAGTGGCACTTGATATGGTTGTTGTTGTGGAATGAGCTGTTGTTGCATCATTAGGTAATGTTGTTGTTGATTGTATTTAGGAGGTTGTTGATTCATTATGTGTGGAAGGTATTGTTGTTGCTGATACTGCTGAGGTTGTTGTTGCTGAGGATAAGAGTGAGGGAAGTAGTGATTAGGTGGTTGAGACATCTTAGAACACTTGTGTAGAAATGGATCTTTGTAGAAGAATGAAATGCACGTTCCTTTGAGTAAGTTGCAAAATCCTTGGGGTAAGTTTAATTCTTACGCGTAACTTAATCTTACGCGTAAACTTTAAGTTATGCGTAAAGAGTAGATTATGCGTAAACTAATAGTTTAGGCGTAAGTTTTCTCTTTACGCGTAAGTTTAGGCTTATGCGTAAGTTTAGACTTATGCGTAAGGTTTAAACAACCAAACAAATCTTTCAAACTTATCCAAGCGTGAAAGATAACCGTAGTCGAAGTATTCCACTAACTTATCCAAGCTAGGGAAGTACTGAGTCACCGTTACACGAGGAGAAGATCGTTGATGAAGCTTACGCGTAAACTCTGGCAAGTTACGCGTAACTCTGACTTACGCGTAGAATCAAACTTAAGCGTAGGTTTAAGGCGTAGAAGAGCACTTAACGCGTAGGATCAGGGTTTTAACCAATTTAACGCGTAAGAAAAGGGTTTTGGCCTATTTTACGCGTAAGAAAAGGGTTTAGACTACTTTTACGCGTAAGAAAAGGGTTTTGGCCTAGACTTATGCGTAAACCGACCAAAAAACACTGTAGACAGCTGGAAATAGTACTTTTTTCGACCACTTTACGCGTAAACCGTACTGTTCATCCAAAATAATGACTTTTTGATGAAAAAATGCTTAGAAATAAGGTACTTTTGATCAAATAACTTCACCAATACTAAGAAAACCTTAACTTTATAAGATGTAGCTACCAAAAACTAGTTTTCCAATATCAAAGAAGCTATAAAACCTTAAAAAAACCTTAAAATCACAACTTTATGCAACAACTAAGCTTCAAGTCACTATATCAACCTTGAAACTTGTCCAAGCTTCAAGATTTGAGTGAAAGAAACAAAGAAAAATGCAAAAAGATGAAGAACTAAGCACCTAACCCCACGTTAAACAAAGAAACACACTTCAAACTTCTAGTAGGCGAATGATACCACTTGTAGGTCACCATTTATGTAAACACAAGTATGATTGATGAAGAAATAAGATGAGAATGAGAGGTGGTTGATTAAGAGATAATATGAAAGGTGAGAGTGCAAGAGTTTCTCTAAGATAATCAATTAACCAACAAAATAAAATGTAACATAAGGTTTCTATTTATAAGGGAGGAGCTAGGGCAACACTTCCTTCCTCCCTTATCCTTTCATACGTGGGCTTTTAAGGCCTCATGGGCTTTTACATGTTGCCCATTAACTAAACAATAAACATAAATGATACTAAAGCAACCTATTACAAAATGTCATGACCGAGACTTGACTAAATACTAAAGTATGATCCCAACAGACTTCTGACTTGCAATTTCAGACTTCTCTGCAGTAACAAATGCTGATAAAATAATCATATATGAATAGCAGTTGGGACTTATTGTATTCAAATGGGAACAAATCAAATGGCAGCTTTTTACAGGTAATCTGTATAACGACAGCTTCCCTTTCCACTATTTACTGGTAACTATTTTCTTTGTATAATTTTGTGTTTACAGGGTAAGAATGAATCGAAAGCTAATGCATCATATGAATTTCCATCAAGGGGTGGAACTAGGAGTAATTTTGTGATACGATTGTGACAGTATGTATATGTCATATTGTAGCCTGATGATAGCACTATTGTTCCGTCGTTTGCTGACTACGATGATAGTAATCCGGCTTGGATGAAAAAAGTGTGTTTGGAGCGAACCACAAATGCATTTCACAAGTGTGTATATGCGGTAAAAACCAAATTTTATTTTATTTTATTACTAATTTGTGCAAAGCAGTAACTAAATTTCAATTTTTCGCTCATGTAAGCTGATAAGAAGCTTATAAGCCAAAAAAAAAAAAAAAAAAAAAAAAAAAAAAAAAAAAAAAAAAAAAACTTAATAGTATATTTAACCATATCAATATACATTAGCATACAATGCTAAATATTTGATAATCAGCCTACAAATTTATTGTAGCACAAGTTTCATAGGTTTCTTGGTTCATATAGTAAATAGCTAAATTTCACCTTTGATATTTCATTTTATTATACTAAAGGTGACAATTTTGAACTAAGGGAAGGTGACAATGTTAGATGATCATATGTGAAAAAGCGAGTTATAGATCATACTGTTTGGATGTGTTTTTGTCCCTTTAAGTTGTGATATTCGTTGTTCGAATATGTGTCATATTTTTTATTGTTTTATGATATACAAGTATAAATAAACAATGCATGATAAAGGGGTCTTTGGAATTGCTTATACTAAAGTGGCTATTTACTTCAAAATAGTAAGTTTGGTCAAACACTCAACAATCCTTTCATTGTTAAAAAAAAAAAAAAAAAAAAAAAAAAAAAAAAAAAAAAAAAAGGCACTTAAATAAGCAATCCCGAAGACCCTACCGGATAATCAGAGTCATCTTTGTTGCATCCCTTTTTAAACTGATTAATTATTAATGTAACCAAAACTAACTTCACCAGGCCTAAACACTAGAAACTACAATTATCTAATAATTACTCTATAGTAGTATAGAATCAATTCAAATATTCGTGTACTACAAAAGCCTATCATAATAGGAATGATACATAGTAATCTCGTTGTATGATCTTTTTAACAGTAATTCGTAACAAGTTCTTTGTTTTATACTAAGTTGCAATGTCGGTAAAAATTCTGCATTCAAGAAATATGACACGAATGAAACAACTAGAAAACAACACTCCTCTGCATTATTACGTTTTAATATTTTCCTAATCTTTTTTATACATATTTCTCTGTAAGAAACTGATATGATCCTGTTTTAACTAAAATATGGAAATTTAATTCTTTCAGTTTCTCAAGATAGTAGGAGTTGGTTTCAAAACTAGAGGAGAATCAGAAGGGAGTTTTATTGTTTCTAAAGCTGGGGTATAGTCACGAGGTGGAACTAACAGTGCCTCATGCTGTTAGAGTCTTAAGGGTGCACCAGTTTGCTGCTGCGGTTCATAGTTGTAAGCTCCCTGAGCCCTACGAAGGCAAAGGTATTATGTATGTCGGTGATGTTATTAAGAAAAAGCAGGGTAAGAAGTCAAAATAAGGTTAGTCTCTGTTGGTTTTTATTACATACAAAGGTCTCCAAAATCTGCTGACACACACATAAACCTTCTCATTCACAATATATTTAGCAATGCACTAATATGACTCTGCTCATAATTCTGGAACAAATTGATATAGTAAACTTACAATACTTTTTTTTTGTCTGCTATGTTTTAAATTAAAGATTTAGGTTAAATGTGCATTGTGCTGCCATCTGTCATCTGTACCAATATTTATTTGTAACAGAATGCCACCTTTGTAATACAGGTGAAGAACCAAAAGGACTATCATGAAAGGTATCTTAACAAGATCCACTACATCAGCAACTAGCAGGGCATAAAAAAAAATACTTAAATCATGTTGTGCACATGATATGAAGAAGTGGGAGTTCTATAGATATGAAAGTATCAATACTATTACGTCATTAGATTGCACGACACGAATGCATAGATAATTTCGTGCACCTTTCGGGCTGCCCCTTCTCTAGAAAGTGGCCTGCAATACATGTTGGAAATGGATTATTGAACGAACCATTATTGAGCTAAATGGATTACTAAACTGTCTTCACAATCATAAAGTAGGCTTTCGTTTTTACACTTGAGATTTTAGTCATTCAGTTTATTTTTATTTCTCACATGTGTAACAATTGAATTGTAATTTGATTGAAAGAAAGATTTGGGAAAAGGTCTTCTAACTTGAGATTCTAGGACCTTGAATACTATATCATACAAAGCTTTCGTCACATATAATACTCATTTACAAACATCTCGCATATAATACTCCGTTCACAAACATCCCGCCGCAACGCGCGGTCTACAAACTTAGTCTTTTTCATCATAAGTTTATTTATTAGATAGTACACCATATATATATATATATATATATATATATATATATATATATATATATATATATATATATATATATATATATATATATATATATATATATATATATATATATATATATATATATATGTGTGTGTGTGTGTGTGTGTGTGTGTGTGTGTGTGTGTGTGTGTGTGGGAAGGTTAATATGAGAACTTTCTTAAAGTTGTAAAAATGAGAACTATTCTAAAATACCATTAAAACATTGATACATAACCATTTTAGTAAAGATGCACCAAAATATTATATTTAATTACAAGTTAACATTAAATCGACTAATAACCAACTCATAAATGAGAAATGGATTACTGATACACAATTAAAATTTTGATACATATACATTAAAATCTCGAAAAAAAAACTAATTTCTTATACATAAATTGATACACCTAATACACAACAACTACTAAAAACTTGATACACAATACTAAACCTTGATACACATTATACGTTGAATCAAAGTGTATCACTTAGTTTACGTCAATTTTCATAAGAAAACCCATCAAACCTTTAACAATTTTAGTTGTAATTAATTATATTTCTATTATCTTTTAAGTTGAGTGTCATTTGTGAGATTTTGGTTGGTTCTCATTTTTACAACTTTAAGAAAGTTCTCATTTGATCTCAATTATATATATATATATATATATATATATATATATATATATATATATATATATATATATATATATATATATATATATATATATATATATATATATATATATATATATATATATATATATATATATATATATATATATCTCAACAGGGATTTCATTTCACTCCTCACAAATGGAGGTAATTTGAACATAACAAGTTACATCGAACATAATGGACAAAATCGAAACCAACTTGCCAGACAAAATACACAAGGTAACAAGTTAAGCCAAAACAAGTCATACACCATAATAGTTGTGATTAGAGCTGGCATAACAGGTCCGACACGACACGACACGAACACGATAAGACACGGATCTGTTAAGCCCTCACACGAACACGACACGATAAGCTAATCGTGTCAGATCTTAAAACACGAACACGAACATGAAAATTAACAGGTCACACGAACACGACACGATAAGACACGATAAGAGGTCTTAACAGGTCTTGACACGCTAAAACACGAAATCTTAACAGGTCTTATCGTGTCTTAACAGGTCTTTAACAGGTCTTAACAGGTCTTTAACAGGTCTTAACAGGTCTTAACAGGTCTTTAACGGGTTTTAACTGGTCTTAACAGGTCTTATCGTGTCTTATCGTGTCTTAACAGGTTACACGAGGTCAAAACACGAACACGACAAGTTATCTTATCGTGTCATCTTACACAAACACGAACACGACACGAAACACGATAAGCCAAACACAAAACCTGTTAACTTCGTGTCGTGTCGTGTCGTGTTTTCGTGTTTCGTGTCGAAATTGCCAGCTCTAGTTGTGATAGACTACAACAACACCATGGGAATCACCAGAGTGAGCTTTTGGTAGACACAACTATATGAAGGTGTAGCTTGACAAAAGTACATAAAACATACAAATAAGATAAAACTAAGCATCCTTAAAGGAGCCAGACCTAAACCAAATAGATCTAAAGTCGAAACCCAATGCAGCATCAAGCCATCGATGATGGACCACAACAGATCTGAGCAGAGGAGACCGGAAGGCAACTGATCTGAGCAGAACAGCGGTGGCGGCAGTGTCACACCTCGCCAACATGGAAACGCGAAGGTGTAACTTCATGTATATCATCACAACACATGGTGTCTATGTAGAGAATAACTAGATGCACATAAATAAAGCAAAGTACAAACACAAAGTGTTGTAACAATACCCCAAAATAAAATAACCAAAACAAATCCAAATGTATCTTCAATAGATATGAAAGTACCAAAAGAAAAACATAAAAGTATCGCAATCCAACTCAATCACAAATAAATCTAATCATAAAGTAAAGTCTCCTCAAATGCAACTAAGTCTCGCCTAATTGCTGCTCCCAACTTTGGCCTTAAAATGCTCACCTGAAAATAATGCTTAAAACGTCAACATAATATTGGTAAGATTAATAGGTTTAAGACACACACATACATTAGGCCACCAGTTCACTGTGATTATAAAATATAGTTGGACAAATAAATATAGTTATCATATAAACTACATGTAAGCACAAACAACCAACACACATAAGGCAACCATTGGGACAGAACGTGCCCACCGATCCAATTTCCATTTCCACCATCAATTAGTTAGGACGGAACGTGTCCACCGATCCAAGTTTCATCACATAGAAATTAATTAGGACGGAACGTGTCCACCGATCCAATCTTATCATCAATTAGGTCGCATGCGTGAGCAACGGTATAAGCATCCCCCCAATTGAATCCCACATTTTAATCACACAGCATTAACATCACATATAGCATTCACATGATCACATTTAAAAGTTCAAGCATTTAAATCACACATAATCACAGTAACTCAAAATATTTATCACAAGCATCATTCCCATCCCAAGTTTAAAACAAAATAAAAGTGGGACTATAAGCTCACCTCAAACTTTGAAGCTTCCACAAGCACAATCACAAATCTATATAACGAAAATAAGTTCACGTTACACATGGCCAAGCTAAAAGCTATAACCTATGTAATACGCATATGATGGATGTCTGAGGTTCATATGACCCACCATGGATCTCCTAGACTCCATACTAACCACCACCAAATACTAATGCTCACTAAATCCCTTCCACTTTTAAAATCAGAAAACATAAAATTTTGGGGTATATTCACCCACATGAAATAATAACATTAAAGGCTCAACAACTCACACAAAAAATTTACCATAGTCTCTCATAAGCATACAAGCTAATACCAGAAGGCCATGGTCTAAAAACACACACAAGTAACCTTTGAAAAATCAAATTTAAAAACTATCCAGATTCGGATCTGAACGCACACCAAAAAGTTTTAATCAAACTAAAATACTTCTACAACTTTTTATCGCAAATCCTTCGCGTGGGAGTCTAAGTACATGTGAAACTTAACTCAACCAGAAGGGCTAAGATAAATCTCAATTTTTCATCCACATCTCACTACCAAACTTATGACCTAAATCTGTACCGATTTTACAGCTTTGACACCTTAACAAAGAAAAATCAAAATACTAAATTCCGGACCTCGAAATCGATCGTGGCCGGACGTTTTGGAAAGCTCTTTCACTGAAATTCAATTTAGACTAAAAATTAGTGATCTAAATCATCGCCGTTTATTAAATATCTTTATACCCTTACAGCTATAATTTTTTGTCCAAACCCTAACTTGTAAACCAACGCATTTTATGCTCAATTCTCTTTACCAATCATCGTACTATTATTAATTAATGATCATAACATGTTTAACATCATTAATTTATAGAAGTTTATAAACCCTAAATCAATCATACTTAATATTACATGAATTCTAATAATTAATCAAACAATTGAACACAAATTTTAAGAATTTCTTGATTATAGCTTCAAAATTATAAACGCTAATTTTTTTCTTCTCTTCTCTTGCTCTTGATCGACTGAATTTTACAAAAGATGGGGGGGGGGGGGGAGTTTTGATTTTGTATTTATAATTATTTTGTGGATAATTTCCTTAACTTAGAGTTGTAATTAGACTACAATTAGGTTTTCTTTCCCCTCTTTCCCCCCTAGCCGGTCGATCACCCCCTATACAAATTTTTATATTTTTTATTAAATTGATGAGGCGAAAAATGAACCGTTTTTAGGGGGTCATTTAAGCCGGAATTGAATTTATTTGATCAAATATTGCCCTAAATCGTTCCTTTTGTGATTTTAGGTACTTTGGGAGAGAAATCTGGAAAAGGAAGCAATTCGGACGTTTTTGGAGCATAAAAGTGAAGAAAACGCCAAAGTCTTAATTTTCCTTGCTGGGAACAGTAGGTGACGGCGTCAAGAGTAATTTCCATGACGGTCCAGTACAGATTTGACGGCGTCACAAGGTAGGGCGTCAAGAGGAAAAAGCATGACGGCCTGGAAACACATAACACTTGACGGCGTCAGATCTAGATCAAGGCAGTCCGAGGAGTATTTTGGCGGCGAGATGACGGCGTCACAAATTTGTTCTTGACGCCGTCAGACCCTATTTCCTATATATAGTTTTCTAATTTTCACATTAAAAAAAATGAGAAGTTTTGGAGAAACCCTAAGGCCGAACTTGGTACGAATTTTACAGGTTTTTCAAGGGTTCTTAGCCCTTGATACCTTTCATGTGTAATTAAGATAAGTGTTCTTTTAATTCAATCAATATGTCTATGTGTTGGTTGTCTATATCTTGTTCTTGTCTTAATTCCATCATGTTAGGCTAGATCTATCTTGTGTTTGCTTGGATCTAATGAAACCTAGATGTTAATTATGTGTTGATTACTTGTTTATGGTTGTATTGGATGAATGATTTCGATGTTAGGCTTAAGAAAACTGGCAGATCTCCAATTGGTAACATGCTTGAACGTCTTAGGAAACATGAACTGACGTGCACTAGGTTTTATTGATTGTATTTAATGCATGAGTAAATTCTAATGATCCCATGTTAGGAGCTTCTTAGCCGGCTCGACATAGGAGTGAAGTAGGCACTCATAGGATTGGGGAATTAAGTGCGCCACCCCATGAATGGTATTAAGAAATACAATCCGTCATCCACGCAACTATAACAAGTAATTAACGTGTAAAAGATATCTAGGGAGTAGTGAAATCTAAGTAAACACAAATTTCTCCACTTATTGCTCACAACCTTAGTTTAATTTAGTTTATTTTCATTTTTAGTATTTTATTTTGATTGCATCTTTAGTAATTGGGTTAGTTGATTAGCAACTAATTCCGCCCAAATCCTTCAAACCCGAGATTTTTACTTGCTTTCTAAAAAATATAAAAAATACAAAAATAATCATCCCTCACCTTTAGAACTAGTATTTAGGTTTTCTAATCCTGGCGACACTATTCCTAGCTGAATGATCAATCCCCCGGTACTTGTCACTATACTATACTACAACGATCAGGTACACTGCCTGGTGGGGGTTGTAAGCTTCTCGAGATCCCTCGAGAGGTAAAGCCTGGTGCGATTCCCACGTATAAAGTTTTTGGCGCCGCAGCCCGGGGAATAGTTATTGTCTAGGTTAGAATCTCTTTTTATTAGGTCTACTTGCTAGATTCCTTTCTAGTAAGATTTTATTTTTATTTTTAGGTTTTCTTTAGTCTATCTTATTTTGTTTGTGTTTTTGTTCGTAACACTTCACCACCCGACATCATGGACGATGGGAACATCCTTGAACCCGTCATCCCACCACAACAAAACCCACCACTAGAACCCCTTAGGCCCCGAACCTTAGGAGAATATTCCCGACCTAGCCACCTAGGCTACCGAAACACCATTGAGCTCACCGGAGCCAATGTGACCCCCTTGCGATCCGACACCATCCGGTTGGTGCAAAGCGGATGTGCATTCCATGGACTTCGTTCTGAAGATCCAAACCAACATCTTAAGTACTTCCTAAAAATCGTAGATTCCATAGACCTAGGTGTTGAAACTAGAGAGACAACCCGATTAAGCCTATTCCAATTCTCTCTACAGGATCAAGCTAGTCAATGGCTTGAGCGTTTACCCGCTAGATCCATCACCACATGGGATGATCTCACCACTCGTTTCCATGCTCAATTTTTCCCACCGGGGAGAACTACTAAGCTTAGAAATGACATCTTGATGTTCCAACAACGTCAAAATGAATCTCTTTATGAAGCATGGACTCGTTTCAAGGACTTACTCCAAAAAGTCCCTCATCATGGCATAGATCTTTGGCTCCAAGTCCAAATCTTTTATGACCATATCGATCTCTCCACGAGGCGAGCCATTGACGAATCGGCCGGCGGTAAGCTACGTGATCTAAGTGCGGAACAATCATGGGAACTCATAGAAGATCTTGCTCTCCATGACAATGAAAGTTGGAATGATCCCCGTGATTTGAACAAAACGGTCAAGGCAATATCTTTGCCTTCGAACAATTCTAGCACTCCCGACCGTAGGATCATGGAACTTGAGGACCAAGTCAAGTTTCTCATGAAATCTTACGAAGCTCCTAAGCCTTCAAGCCAAGTGAACAAAATCACTTCTTCATGCGAATTATGTAGTGGTCCCCACGACACTCGTGATTGTGTGGAACTCCCCGGAACAGCTTTTGTGGACTACGCATCCACGCGTACCGATGAAGCGGGAGATAAGTGGTACACTTTCAAGCCCGAGCCAACCCTTACGGTGATTCATACAACCCCTCTTGGAAAAATCACCCAAACCTTAGGTGGAAACAAAATCAACCCAATTCTTCTAATCCTCCTAATCGTTATCAACCAAACGGTCCACCCTCCAACCGTACTTTCAGCAACAATCCTTCTAACAACTATGGTAGTACCAACAATCTTGAAGGATTGATGTCTAAGTTCATGGCATCTTAAGAAGCTCGCATATCTAAGTTTGAAGCCAATTTCAAACAAAATCAAAGCGAGATGACCATTAAAATTGACGCATTGTTGAAAGTTCTTAATGACCGAGAAATGGGAGCACTTCTAAGTGACACAGTCAAGAATCCGAAACTAAACGTTAATTCCATATCTTCAGTTTCGTCACCCACTTCGTGTCCACAATACTACTCGGTTAAATCAACGAGCTCGTGTTTCAAACAAAACCAAATTCTTCAAAAGGAACAATCAAGTAAAATACCCGATATAGAACCGGTCAAAAGTATAGTTGAAACACCTCCTACGCAAGACCTTGACGATGAATTCAAAGAACTTCACCTTGCACGCCCCGTCATTGATGTCTTAGCGCGTGCTCCTTACTATAGTGCCCTCCTAGAAAAATATGAGAAGTTTAAACTAGGTAAAAATGGGACCGCCTTCGTTCAAAACAAGTTGCCTAAAAAGCTTGATGATCCGGGTATATTTGTTTTGTCTTGTAAGATAGGAAGATCCGAAGCTTTCGACACACTAGCCGATTTAGGGTCAAGCCTCAACTTGATTCCCTTATCCTTATTCACCGCTCTTAAGCTAGGAAAGTTAGAGGAAACGGAGGTATTGATAGGGCTAGCGGATGGGAGTATTGCCCACCCGGTTGGAATGATTAACGATGTAGTTGTTCACGTAGGAAAGTTAACTATATTAGCGGATTTTCACGTCCTAGACATGGTTAGTGACACTACAGGCCCATTATTGGTAGGAAGAGGATTTTTAGCAACCGCTAGCGCCATGATAGATTGTAAGGAGTCTAAGATAGCGGTATGTGAAGGCGAAACTTGGTCGGTGTACGATGTAAAGAAGCATAGTTATGATTGTGATGATGAACCGACACCGCATTGGGTAGAGATGAATAGGAGACCGTCTAGATATGGACCTTGGATAGAAAGGAACTTTATAGGACCTCAATGCCCATTTTATCTAGAAAAAGATTTCATTGAGAAAACACATTCGGTGGAACAACTCATAGCTAGAGATGAAGAGCTAGATCCCTTTGAGGACCCCTTAGTCTTTAGGAAGATGATTGAGTTCTTGAGCGTAATGCCTATTAATATAGAGATGAATAAGTGGAAAAGAGAGGGAGACAAGTGTAAATGGAGGTGGGACAAGCCACCTAAAGAAGGTGACGGATCATGGCATATGAGGATGACTTTGTATGATCCGGATGGAGAAAAGTTTTAAAGGTCATACCATACTAAGGAAACCGATAGGAAGTTGAAACCTAAGTTTGATCCCAAAGATGTCCTCAATGAGGAACTCACCCGTATCACGTAGTAACCCATGACCTTGAGTCTAGCTACAAGACTCGTAAATAAAGAAAAGCGCTTCTTGGGAGGCAATCCATGTTTTGTGTGATTTTATTTTTGTTTGTTTGTTATTTGCTTCCGTATGCATGCTTTATTTTTATTGTTGGTAGATCATGTTTCTCAATTAAATAGTGGAAATACTTTACTTTGTTGTTTTGGCCTAGTCTTAACTCCACCTAAAAGTATTTTTGCAAAAGATAAGTGTAAGGGGAAACCCCAAATATGTTTTTAAGAAACAAACCGATCATGATTCTCCACAATATTAAATGAACATGTATATTCGTACTTGTTAGAGTCAAATGCTTGTATCGAGTCATAATGATGTTTTGCAGGATTTTCCAGGATGTAGGACGAAGTTTTTCCAGAAATTTTCCGGAAACTTAACATAAGAATTTCTGCAGGTCACTTCTGACGGCGTCACGAGTTAACTCTTGATGGCGTCACGTGTAAAAATCTGGAAATTTTACCAGTTTTGTTTTTCTAACGGAGTCTTATGGTTTTTGTGAATTATTAAGTTTTATAATCTCCAGGAAATTTGCAAACTTCAATCCACAAGCATTATATCTTATTTTGTTTTCTAGGATTTAGTAACTTATATAGGATGCCGCCAATTTTACGCGAGGTTGTCTTGTTTGTTTTCTCAGGATTTACAGGTTATGTATGACAAGAAGATGATTTATATTCTGGAAGGGAAGCTTTGATTGTTCATTTTCTTGGAGGAAGGTTTAACCTGGTCACCTTATTATCCATACCGAGCGAATCAGGGGAGTATTTGATTTCATTCTTTTTACTTTTTCACTTTTACATTCTTTACTTGAACATTGGGGACAATGTTCATCTTAAGTGTAAGGGGAGGGTAAAAAGATGATACCTTACATATGCACTTTCGCTTGAGTTTGTTTTGTTTGATGGTAGATGTGTAATAAAACTACGAGAAATACTTGTTAGTGTAATTTTAGCGCCAAATTTTAAATTTTTTACAACATTTAGGAGTGAAACTTTAGCCATAGCAAGCGTCTCATGGATAGGAGATTGTATGACTAGCACATAACCGTATATTCAGAAAAATTTTCCAACCAAATATGTGAGGTTCGCCTTAAGATTTGATAGGAAAAGCATTTACTATTAGTGCTTATGAGTGTACCGGTAGCATTTAGATTCTAGAACTTGCGTTAGTGATGCATCCCGAGACCGCTAGTGAGACTACATTCGTGTAGTAGGATTTACTACGTGATAAGAGGCATTAGGATCACCCTTGTGTTAAACCCGTATTATAATTACTTGACCATTTAAGTCTTATTACTTGGCTAGTTAAGTCAACTAATTTTTCCCACACCCTTAGCGTTGTACTCATTTTTAGTATACGAAACCCCTAGTACACCCCTCCGAGCCTATCTTTTCGTTTCTAACTTTAAGCATTTTACTTAAAGGAAGAATTTGTTACACCCCACTTAAATGTACACCCAAATCGCCTTAGCCTTCCGTGTATGCGCTCATTTTTAGTGCATTATTGTTATTTGTTAAATCCTAAGTTAATTATCTAATTGATTACATGGTTGCTAAGTCGAGTCATATCCTTGTACATATTGTTTTGGGACGATTGGGACTCATGGGTAAAGTACTTATTTTATGGAGTAATGGGGAAGAACATCATATATTACCCCCATATGTACGTTAATCTTAAAAGTACTCCAAGTGTTTTGATTTTCTTAATTCGAGTCATTAGATTAGTTAATTGTAAAGTATGTAAAAATTCAAGTGTAAGGGGAATGTTCATTCCCTATGATGTATTATTTTGGATGGTAGGGTAAGAGTGTATGCAAAAAAAAAATAGATAAAATAAAATTCGAAAAAAAAATAGAAAATCAAGAAAAAGAAAAAAAATAGAAAAAGAAAAAGAGAAAAAACATACGGACTACCATCCTTTTTTATTTTATGTTCATTTTATGTTTTTATTATTTTTCATTTATTAGCTTAAGTCGAGTCTAGTCTTGGCTTAGCAACGCCAAATTGTACATGTAATTAACTAAGATTGTTAACTCGCCACTAGTAAAAACTTCATTTATCCAACAAAACCGTGTATTTCATATCCCTACACCTAACATTACAACCCTTTAAAAGACCTTTTTGATAGTTTATCTTAGGTGCTTACGCCATGTGGTGGAGGTTTGATCCTTTCCCAAGCCTATGGTAATCTATTTTGCTATGACAGGTAGTGAGAGATATCTTCCGTTTCCATATTGTAATTTATATTTTATTACACCCGAGAGATGTGAGTATCTAAACACTATTTGTGAGGTGCTAGTATATGACCTCCGTGCTTGTCTATTGGTCTTTAGTGGAACGATTATTTGTTGTAATTACTTTTATATTAGTGTTAAATGACCCCTAACTTGTATTTTGAGTAGAATAAAAGCGCATTTGCTTGAGGACAAGCAAATCTCAAGTGTAAGGGTATATGATGAGGCGAAAAATGAACCATTTTTAGGGGGTCATTTAAGCCCGGAATTGAATTTATTTAATCAAATATTGCCCTAAATCGTTCCTTTTGTGATTTTAGGTACTTTGGGAGAGAAATCTGAAAAAGGAAGCAATTCGGACGTTTTTGGAGCATAAAAGTGAAGAAAACGCCAAAGTCTTAATTTTCCTTGCTGGGAACAGTAGGTGACGGCGCCAAGAGTAATTTCCATGACGGTCCAGTACAGATTTGACGGTGTCACAAGGTAGGGCGTCAAGAGGAAAAAGCATGACGGCCTGGAAACACATAACACTTGACGGCGTCAGATCTGGATCAAGGCAGTCCGAGGAGTATTTTGGCGGCGAGATGACGGCGTCACAAATTTGTTCTTGACGCCGTCAGACCCTATTTCCTATATATAGTTTTCTAATTTTCACATTAAAAAAAATGAGAAGTTTTGGAGAAACCCTAAGGCCGAACTTGGTACGAATTTTACAGGTTTTTCAAGGGTTCTTAGCCCTTGATACCTTTCATGTGTAATTAAGATAAGTGTTCTTTTAATTCAATCAATATGTCTATGTGTTGGTTGTCTATATCTTGTTCTTGTCTTAATTCCATCATGTTAGGCTAGATCTATCTTGTGTTTGCTTGGATCTAATGAAACCTAGATGTTAATTATGTGTTGATTACTTGTTTATGGTTGTATTGGATGAATGATTTCGATGTTAGGCTTAAGAAAACTGGCAGATCTCCAATTGGTAACATGCTTGAACGTCTTAGGAAACATGAACTGACGTGCACTAGGTTTTATTGATTGTATTTAATGCATGAGTAAATTCTAATGATCCCATGTTAGGAGCTTCTTAGCCGGCTCGACATAGGAGTGAAGTAGGCACTCATAGGATTGGGGAATTAAGTGCGCCACCCCATGAATGGTATTAAGGAATACAATCCGTCATCCACGCAACTACAACAAGTAATTAACGTGTAAAAGATATCTAGGGAGTAGTGAAATCTAAGTAAACACAAATTTCTCCATTTATTGCTCACAACCTTAGTTTAATTTAGTTTATTTTCATTTTTAGTATTTTATTTTGATTGCATCTTTAGTAATTGGGTTGGTTGATTAGCAACTAATTCCGCCCAAATCCTTCAAACCCGAGATTTTTACTTGTTTTCTAAAAAATATAAAAATTACAAAAATAATCATCCCTCACCTTTAGAACTAGTATTTAGGTTTTCTAATCCTTGCGACACTATTCCAAGCTGAACGATCAATCCCCCGGTACTTGTCACTATACTATACTACAACGATCAGGTACACTGCCTGGTGGGGGTTGTAAGCTTCTCGAGATCCCTCGAGAGGTAAAGCCTGGTGCGATTCCCACGTATCATAAATTTATTTATTACACTCAAAACCTCATACTTTTTATATTTTATAAGTACCCGTAACTAATTCTAACGTCTTACGCGATAAACCTTAGTTTTTGCGACGACTCAAAAAATTATCATTTTTAAAAAAAAATCCAAAAATAGATTTTCACACTTTTTAAATGTATAACACACAAAAACAAACTCCTCGTAACTTGCTAATGTTCAAAACTTGAACGAAGACTCGTTACGCACAAACACAAGAACACCAAAACTTCACAAGTCATTTCTACACCACAAAGGTGATCAAAATGAACTTTCCCAAATTCAATACTTCCCAAATCACAATAACAACCTTTCACGCAAAGGGATTTAGTTCCAAATCACTTATTAATCACACCATACCACACAGTTAACACACATATATACCACAAAATCACCTAACTCACACCAAACAAAGTTACATAGATCGAGACTGTTAGTCTAACTAACCTGTTAAAACCACGTTTGTTACAGGCAGCTTAGAGATGACAAATCTATGGGTAACGACTTCTATTGAAGGAAGAGGAAAGTACAAAAAGGTGGGATAAGGAGGTCCAGACGGCCGGCCGAAGTGGAGGTAGTGGTAATAACCAAATTATACACCCATAATACACATGATATACACACAAAACATTCAAACTTACCCAAGCCTTATTATTAATAACGTGGGAAAAATCCCAAAATCCAACGGAATCCACATTCCAACATACTACCAACATCAAAAGTCTACAAAAGAAAGAAAAAAATTCAAAACATAACACTAAAAACAATGTCGCACGTGGCTCGGATTTATCTTCCTCACACAGCCAACCATTCCTACCTCCCTGAAACTGTGGTAGAGGATGATTTGCAAAACCATCCCTAAGATTCCTTAACTCCTCATCTACACGATCCGCAAACTCAAATAGATCGTGAGGTCTAAGCATTACCCCGTCTTCAAGAAATTTAGGTGATACGTGGGAATTGCGCCCTCGCAACAGGTTTTACCTCTCAAGGGATCTTGAGAAGCTTACAACCCCCACCATGCAGTATACTTGATCGTTGTAGTATAGTATAGTGACAAGTACCGGGGGATTGATCGTTCAACTCAGAAATAGTGTCGCTAGGATTAGAAAGTCTACTAAACTAGGTCTAGAGGTGAGGGATGATTCTTTTTGTATTTTTTATAATTTATGAAAGCAAGTAAAATCTCGGGTTTTAACTGAGTGGGCGGAATTAGTTGCTAGTCAAATAACCCATTTAACTAAGATGCAATCGAAATAAAATAAAAGAAATGAAAATAAAACTAATTTACTAATGTGGTGGAAACAATGATGAGAAAAGTTGTGTTTACTTAGATTTCATTACTCCCTAGATATCTTTTACTAGTTGATTAGCTCGTTACAATTACATGGATGATGGGTTATATTCCTTAATACTAGTCGTAGGGCCGTGTACAACTCTATAAGATCTTATTTCACTCCTATGTCGAGCCGATTAAAAGCTCCTAACATGGGATCATTAGAATTCACTTATGCATTAAATACAACCAAAATCGTAGTACACCTCCGATCATGTTTCTTAAGACGTTCAAGCAAGTTACCAATAGAAGTCTGCCAGTTTTCTTAAGCCTAACATCGAATACAATCATCCGTAACAATTATAAACAAACAATCAACCAATAATCAACATCTAGGTTTCACTACATCTAAGCAAACACAATAAAAACTTAACCTAACATGTTAAAAGAAAGATAAACATAAGATAGAATCAAACAACACATAGACATATTGAACGATTATTGAAGTACTTATCTTTATTAAAACATGGAAGAAAGAAGGTTTGAAACCCCTTTAATATGCAGGAAATTCGACCTAGGGTTTGTGTGTGATATTCCACAACTTGTTCCACACTTTACAATGAAAAATTGGAAAAATATATATAGACATAGCATCCTGACGACGTCATGTATTAGCCTCTGACGCCGTCAACTCGCCGCCAAAGTGAAATTCATATTGCCTAGATCCAGTCTTGACGCCTTCATGTGCAAATCTACTCTAGGCCGTCACGTGTATTTGGACCCTGACGGCCTTGGTGACGCCGTCAGGCCATTAACAAAGAAAATGTTCTGGGCCGTCACGTTATAAGTTCCACATCCACCTCTTTTGTCACTCTTGACGCCGTTATGTGTTATGGCTTGACGTCGTCAGGTACTGTTTCCAGCAAGGAATTTGAGACTTTTCCGTTTTCTTCACTTTTATGCTAAAAAAACGTCCAAAATGCTTCCTTTTCCAGATTTCTCCTCAAAAGTACCTAAAATGACAAAAGGAACGATTTAGGGCAATAATTGATCAAATAATCATGAATTCGGGCTTAAATGACCCCTAAAAAGCGGGACACTTTTCGCCTCATCATTAGGACACTTTCCCGGGAACCTAACAATGTAACTATCCTTATCGGTCACCTTCATTTCTTATCTCTCCCGCTGCACTCTACCCACCTCAACTAGGGTTAGCTTCTCCTCAATTAAACATGGAAATATTCTAGCAGGAATACAGATTCTCCTACAAGTACGTTTCAACTTTCCAACTCTCTTGCACCCAATAGGAACCACGATAGCCCATCGAAACTTGTTATGCGTGGAGGATGCCATTCTAAAAATCACATACACAATACTAAGTATAGGGATTCAATAGGCGTTCAAAACTCGATAAAATATCTCATAAGTTAGGAAAATAGACATGTAAAGTATTATACTTACACATAGGTCCTAAATGCAACTATATGAGGGACTTCTAGGTTATAGTCTAGGTTCAACCACCTAATTCTCTATAACCAAGGCTTTGATACCAATCTGTCACACCTCGTCAAGGCGGAAACGGGAAGGTGTAACTTCATAGATATCATCACAACACATGGTGTCTATATAGAGAATAACTACATGCACATAAATAGAGCAAAGTACAAACACAAAGTGTTGTAACAATACCCCAAAATAAAATAACCAAAACAAATCCAAAGGTGTCTTCAATAGATCCAAAAGTACCAAAAGAAAAATATAGAACTGCTGTTCACTGTGATTAATTATAAAATATAGTTGGAAAAATAAATATAGTTATCATATAAACTACATGTAAGCACAACCAACCAACAAACATAAGGCAACCATTGGGACGGAACGTACCCACCGATCCAATTTCCATTTCCACCATCAATTAGTTAGGACGGAACGTGTCCACCGATCCAAGTTTCATCACACAGAAATTAATTAGGATGGAACATGTCCACCGATCCAATCTTATCATCAATTAGGTCGCATGTGCGAGCAACGGGATAAGCATCCCCCCAATTGAATCCCACATTTTAATCACACAGCATTAACATCACACAGCATTAACATCAAACAACATTAACATCACATATAGCATTCACATGATAACATTTAAAACATAAAAGTATCGCAATCCAACTCAATCACAAATAAATCCAATCATAAAGTAAAGTCTCCTCAAATGCAACAAAGTCTTGCCTAATTGCTGCTCTCAACTTTGGCCTTAGAATGCTCACCTGAAAATGATGCTTAAAACGTCAACATAATGTTGGTGAGATTCATAGGTTTAAGACACAAACACATTAGGCTACCAGTTCACTGTGATTAATTAAAAAATATAGTTGAACAAATAAATAGTTATCATATAAACTACATGTAAGCAAAACCAACCAACACACATAAGGCAACCATGAGAACGGAACGTGCCCACCGATGCAATTTCCATTTCCACCATCAATTAGAACGTTTCCACCGATCCAAGTTTCATCACACAAAAATTAATTAGGACGGAACATGTCCACCGATCCAATCTTATCATCAATTAGGTCGCATACGCGAGCAACCGGACAAGCATCCCTCCAATTGAATCCTACAGCATTAACATCACACAGCATTAACATCACAAATAGCATTCACATGATAAAATTTTAAACATAAAAGTATCGCAATCCAACTCAATCACAAATAAATCCAATCATAAAGTAAAGTCTCCTCAAATACAACTAAGTCTCGCCTAATTGCTGCTCTCAATTTTGGCCTTAGAATGCTCACCTGAAAATGATGCTTAAAACGTCAACATAATTGATGAGGCGAAAAATGAACCACTTTTAGGGGGTCATTTAAGCCCGGAATTGAATTTATTTGATCAAATATTGCCCTAAATCGTTCCTTTTGTAATTTTAGGTACTTTGGGAGTGAAATCTGGAAAAGGAAGCAATTCGGACGTTTTTTGACCATAAAAGTGAAGAAAACGCCAAAGACTTAATTTTCCATGCTGGGAACAGTGTATGACGGCGTCAAGAAGGAAATCCTGACGGCGTCAAGAGTAAAGTCCATGACGACCCAGAAGAAACCTGAAGGCGTCACAACAAGAGCGTCAAGAGTTAAAATCATGACGGCCTGCATAAGGTGTACACAAGACGGCGTCAGATCTAGATCTAGGCAGTCCGAGGAATTATTGGGCGGCGAGATGACGGCGTCAGACATTTGTTCTTGACGCCGTCACCTTCTAAAATCTATATATAGTTTTCTAATTTTCATTCATTAAGAGGAACTTATGTGGAGAAACCCTAGGGCCCAACCTTGTACGTATTTTACAGCTTTTTCAAGGGTTTTTACCCCTTGAATCCTTTCATGTGCTATTAAGATAAGTCTTCTCTTTAATTCAATCAATATGTCTATGTGTTGGTTGTCTATATCTTGTGCTTGTCTTAATTTCAACATGCTAGGCTAGATTTATCTTGTGTTTGCTTAGATCTAATGAAACCTAGATGTTAATTATGTGTTGATTACTTGTTTATGGTTGTATTTGATGAATGATTTCAATGTTATGCTTAAGAAAACTGGCAAATCTCCATTTGGTAACATGCTTGAACGTCTTAGGAAACATGAACCGATGTGTACAAGGTTTTATTGGTTGTATTTAATGCATGAGTAAATTCTAATGATCCCATGTTTGGAGCTTCTTAGCCGGCTCGACATAGGAGTGAAGTAGGCACTCATAGGATTGGGTAAGTAAGTACGCCACCCCATGAATGGTATTAAGGAATACAATCCGTCATCCACGCAACTATAACAAGTAATTAACGTGTAAAAGATATCTAGGGAGTAGTGAAATCTAAGTAAACACATTTCTCCCAGATATTGCTCACAACTTTAGTATAATTTTGTTTATTGTCATTTTTAGTATTTTATTTTGATTGCGTCTTAGTACTGGGTTAGTTGATTAGCAACTAATTCCGCCCAAATCCTTCAAAACCCGAGATTTTAATTTGCTTTCCTAAAAATATAAAAATACAAAAAGAATCATCCCTCATCTCTAGACCTAGTCTTTAGGTTTTCTAATCCTAGCGACACTATTCCTAGCTGAACGATCAATCCCCGGTACTTGTCATTATACTATACTACATCGATCAGGTACACTGCCTGGTGGGGGTTGTAAGCTTCTCGAGATCCCTCGAGAGGTAAAGCCTGGTGCAAACCCCACGCTACCAAGTTTTTGGCGCTGCAGCCTGGGGAATAGTTATTGTCTAGGTTAGAATCTCTTTTTATTAGGTCTACTTGCTAGATTCCTTTCTAGTAAGATTTTATTTTTATTTTTAGGTTCTCTTTAGTCTATCTTATTTCTTCGTGTATTTGTTCGTAACTTTTCACCACCCGACATCATGGACGATGGGAACATCTTTGAACCCGTCATCCCACCACAATAAAACCCACCACTAGAACCTCTTAGGCCCCGAACCTTAGGAGAGTATTCCCGACCTATCCATCAAGGCTATCGAAACACCATTGAGCTCAACGGAGCCAATGTGACTCCCTTGCGATCCGAAGCCATCCGGTTGGTGCAAAGCGGATGTGCATTCCATGGACTTCGTTCTGAAGATCCAAATCAACATCTCAAGGACTTCCTTAAAATCGTAGATTCCATAGACCTAGATGTTGCAACTAGAGAGACAACCCGATTACGCCTATTCCAATTCTCTCTACGTGATCAAGCTGGTCAATGGCTTGAGCGTTTACCCGCGGGATCCATCACCACATGGGATGATCTCACCACTCGTTTCCTTGCTCAATTTTTCCCACCGGGGAGAACTACTAAGCTTAGAAATGACATCTTGATGTTCCAACAACGTCAAGGTGAAACCTTTTACGAAGCATGGACTCGATATAAAGACCTGCTCCGAAAAGTCCCTTATCATGGCATTGAACCATGGCTCCAGATTCATATCTTTTACGATAAAGTTAACTATCAAACAAGGAGAGCTATAGATTAGGCAGCCAAGGGCAGGCTAAACAGACTTAGCATTGACGAATGCTGGAAAGTTCTTGAGGGGTTGGCACAATATGAAGAAGAAGAAGGATGGGAGGACCCGATGTTTTCAAGCAAGGGAAAACTTGATTACGCACACGCCACCCAAGAGCAGTTATTAGGAAGTATCGAGAAGCAGGTAAAAGAATTAATGAGAGTTGAGAAACCTGCTGCTGAAACCATGTGGAATCCTAATTTACATAGGAATGCGGTTATCAACCATAATTTTCCTGAACGTTCACGACAATAGGAGTTCGAAGGGATAATGGTAACCTTCATGAATAATCAGGAAAAACACATCCAGCACCTAGAAGCACGCATGGAAAGTACTCGCAATGCTTTTATGGATTTAGCAGACAAATTCATATCAAGGATCAAAGAGAAGATTAAGGAAAAATCCGCACCAAGAAAAATCGAAAAAGTCTTCGAGGTTTCAACTCCTTTGGTGTTTGACCAAGAGGATAACGAGAAATCTTCCCCAAGTGCTTCACCGTCAATCACCTCCTACTTTTGCGAGCATCCTCAAGAAGAGAAGAATTCGCAATTTCACAACATTTTCGTTGGATGCTTGCATACCACGCTCCCATATTTGTGCAAGAGACGTTCTTTTGGTTTTAAACCCGGTGTGAAGAGGTTGCACCTCGAAAACACGACAGTTTTGAGACCCTCTATGGAACAACACCTCTTTGCACCCATCAGTGACCCGTGCGAAGGTTACAACTTAACTAAAACCTCACCCACCTCTTTCTACAACCACACCTCTTTCCGTGACAGTAATGAAACGTTCGACCCTGGTGGACTTCATTAATGGGATAGCTACTCATAGTTCCTACTCGTGTTTAGCTATTCACACTAAGTGCAGGGACTAAATGTGGAATTACTTCTTTTTACACCTCATACGGGCATCTGACGGCGTCAGATGGTAACTCTTGACGCCGTCACCACGCTATTTCAGAAATAATAACCCAAACTCCATCACTTTCAACTCATACCCCACAAATCTCACCCAAATTGCTGCTCCACCTCCGAATCTCCATCCTCCAATTCGACATCTTCCGTGACTAATCTCCACTCGGCAAGTAGTTTTTCCTCACTCTTTTTCGTTCAATTGTCCTTAGGATCAATCAATTTTGAAAACCCCTTTCATCCGAAACCCCATTTTTTGACCCATCATTGACGAATCGTAATGCTATCCATTTGGTGATTTGTAATCATGGGGGTTACCCTTTGATGATGTTAACCCACTTGAATCATGCGTTAATTTAGGAAAAGTCCTTCATGCCACGGATTTTTTGACCCCCCCACCCATGTTTTCTGATTAAAGGAGTGTTTGGGTAATGGGTTAAGAGTTTGAAAATTGATTTTTCCCTCGTAAATGCATGGTTCGACTTCTGCTTGATCTGACGGCGTCAGGACCTCTTTCCTGACGGCGTCAGATGTGTCTGACAGCTTGAGTCAATTAAATTCTCGTTCTAATTATTTCCGTCCACTCTATCTTTTTCCAGGAAAATGAGCAAGCGATCTCGACAACATCGTGGCAGCTCCTCTAGGTCCCAACGGATTAACTATGGGGAATTGGTCCATAGTTGGGGTGAATTAGACAATGTTGCCGCTACAACTAAGTATGCGGAGCTTTGTAATCACCACATTGATGCTGGTGCTGTGATTGATTGGGAGTTTCTAAGGTCCCAAGGGTTGGAGGCTGCGTTTCTAGGGAGGATCCACACTGATGGGTTCGCGAGTCCTCAATGGGAGAGGTTGTTTAGGATGAGGGAGACTGTGTATAGTGATTTGGTGAGGGAGTTCTTTGCGACCTTCCACTTTGATCAGGCTGAGGCTAGGACGGACATGGGGGTACCACTATTTACTTTAGGTTAGGAGGGGAGGTTCGATCATGTTCGGTTACTGAGTTTGGGTGGAGGATAGGTTTGTATACTAGGGAGGAGGCTGTTGAGGGAGGTTTTATGCAGAGGTTGTTACATGGGGAGACTTTGAGGAGCGATATGAGGTGCGTCACTTTTTGGCCGACCATCGGGGACGGGGTGTACACCTCGACTACTGGGGCAGCATCAATCAGGGACCCCGTGGTCAGGTTGGTCCACAGATGCATCATATACAGCTTGTCGGGACGTCATGGCACCACTTACCGTGTCACTGCTTCAGATCTTTTCTACCTGTATACTATCTTTTCAGCGGATGTTTACTGCAACATCCCATTTTGGGTAGCTAGCTATTTGAGGACCAGTGTGGGTGAGAGGGATATTGATAAGGTGTATGGGGGGATGTTCGTGACCCGGTTGGCTCATTCCTATGATCTTCTTACTCCCCCGATCATGGGATACTTGAGCGACTGCGGGGCTTGTAGGGTAGTGAGGGTTAAATCCCTCAGGCAGATGAGCATCGTGATGTTGCGGGGGAATGGGGCCTATGGTTGGTATGAGGCAGGGGGACCTGATGATGAGGATGATGATGATGATGAGGGAGCGCCCCAGCAGCATCAGTTTGAGGGTTATGAGGTGGGGACAGCTGACTACTACCGACACATGAGTCGGGGAGACTGCCAGGCACACCAGGGGGCCTGGATGGGTCAGGTGGACGCATGGCGGACCACCACTGACCAGCGCTTTGATTGGATATATGATCACACCATCCGCCAGATGCAGCACCTCTCCTCCCATGACCAGCTCGAGCCCCACCTGCAGATTGACCCATTCCCCGGTCGTGAGGTAGACTACCCTCCATACGGGTACACAGGACACCTCCCTCCTGGCTATGACTACCGTTTTGGTCCTCCTCCCCAGTGATCTTTTTTGATGTCTGTTATTTCTGAACAATTTATTGATGATTATGTAATTTAAAACAATTGGTACTGTAATAGTTTAGGATGTGGCCTCTGTTGGCCTTGGATAATTTTAATTTTCTATGTTTACGTTTATTAGAAATAATTGAATGCGCTTATGGTGTCATTCTTCATTTTGTGAGATTTTTATTTTGTTTGTTTGTTATTTGCTTCCGTATGCATGCTTTATTTTTATTGTTGGTAGATCATGTTTTAAAACTAAATAGTAGAAATACTTTATTTTGTTGTTTTGCTTAGTCTTAACTTCACCCAAAGGTATTTTTGCAAAAGATAAGTGTAAGGGGAAACCCCAAATATGTTTTTAAGAAACAAACCGATCATGATTCTCCACAATATTAAATGAATATGTATATTCGTATTTGTTAGAGTCAAATGCTTGTATCGAGTCATAATGAAGTTTTGCAGGATTTTCCAGGAAGTAGAACGAAATTTTTCCAGAAATTTTTCGGAAACTTAACATAAGAATTTATGCAGGTCACTTCTGACGGCGTCATGAGTTTACTCTTGACGGCGTCACGTGTAAAAATCTAGAAATTTTATCGGTTTTGTTTTTCTAACGGAGTTTTAAAGTTTTTGTTGAATTATTAGTTTTATAATCTCCAGAAAATCTGCAAACATCATTCCACAAGCATTATATCTTATTTTGTTTTCTAGGATTTAGTAACATATGTAGATTGCCGCCGATTTTATGCGAGGTTGCCTTGTCTGTTTTCTCAGGATTTACAGGTTATGTATGACAAGAAGATGATTATTTTTCTGGAAAGGAAGCTTTGATTGTTCATTTTCTTGGAGGAAGATCTAACCTGGCCACCTTATTATCCATACCGAGTGAATCAGGGGAGTATTTGATTTCATTTGTTTTACTTATTTCACTTTTACATTCTTTACTTAACATTGGGGACAATGTTCATCTTAAGTGTAAGGGGAGGGTAAAATGATGATACCTTACAGATACACTTTCGCTTGAGTTTGTTTGTTTGATAGTAGGTGTGTAATAAAACTATGAGAAATACTTGTTAGTGCAATTTTAGCGCCAAATTTAAATTTTTTTACAACATTTAGGAGTGAAACTTTAGCCATAGCAAGCGTCTCATGGATAGGAGATTGTATGACTAGCACAAAACCGTACTATTCAGAAAAATTTTCCACCCAAATATGTGAGGTTCGCCTTTAGATTTGATAGGAAAATGCATTTACTATTAGTGCTTATGAGTGTACCGGTAGCATTTAGATTCTAGAACTTGTGTTAGTGATGCATCCCAAGACCGCTAGTGAGACTACATTCGTGTAGTAGGATTTACTACATGATAAGAGGCATTAGGATCACCCTTGTGTTAAACCCGTATCATAATTACTTGACCGTTTAAGTCATATTACTTGGCTAGTTAAGTCAACTAATTTTTCCTACACCTTAGCGTTGTACTCATTTTTAGTACACGAAACCCCTAGTACACCCCTTCGAGCCTATCATTTCGTTTCTAACTTTAAGCATCTTACTTAAAGGAAGAATTTGTTACACCCCACTTAAATGTACAATCAAATCGCCTTAGCCTTCCGTGTATGCACTCATCTTTAGTGCATTATTGTTATTTGTTAAACCCTAAGTTAATTATCTAATTGATTACATGGTTGCTAAGTCGAGTCATATCCTTGTAAATATTGTTCTGGGACGATTGGGACTCATGGGTAAAGTACTTATTTTATGGAGTAATGGGGAAGAACATCATATATTACCCCCATATGTACGTTAATCTTAAAAGTACTCAAAGTGTTTTGATTTTCTTAATTCGAGTCATTAGTTTAGTTTATTGTAAAGTATGTAAAAATTCAAGTGTAAAGGGAATGTTCATTCCCTATGATGTATTATTTTGGATGGTAGGGTAAGAGTGTATGCAAAAAAAAAATAAATAAATAAAAAAATAAAAAAAATAAAAAAAAAATTCGAAAAAATCAAGAAAAAGAAAAAAAAAATATATATATATATATATAAAAAAATATATATATATAGAAAAAAGAAAAGAGAAAAAACATACGGACTACCATCCCGTTTGTTTTTGTTATTTTTCATTTATTAGCTTAAGTCGAGTCTAGTCTTGGCTTAGCAACGCCATATTATACATGTAATTAACCAAGATTGTTAACTCGCCACCAGTAAAGACTGCCTATATCCAACAAAACCGTGTATTTCATATCCCTACACCTAACATTACAACCCTTTAAAAGACCTCTTTGATAGTTTATCCTAGGTGCTTACGCCATGTGGTGGATGTTTGATCCTTTCTCAAGCCTATGGTAATCTATTTTGCTATGACAGTTAGTGAGAGATATCTTCCGTTTTCATATTCTAATTTATATCTTATTACACCCGAGAGATGTGAGTATCTAAACACTATTTGTGAGGTGCTAGTGTATGACCTCCGTGCTTGTCTTTGGTCTTTAGTGGAACGATTATTTGTTGTAATTACTTTTATATTAGTGTTAAATGACCCCTAACTTGTATTTTGATTAGAATAAAAGCGCATTTGCTTGAGGACAAGCAAATCTCAAGTGTAAGGGTATATGATGAGGCGAAAAATGAACAACTTTTAGGGGGTCATTTAAGCCCGGAATTGAATTTATTTGATCAAATATTGCCCTAAATCGTTCCTTTTGTGATTTTAGGTACTTTGGGAGTGAAATCTGGAAAAGGAAGCAATTCGGACGTTTTTGGAGCATAAAAGTGAAGAAAACGCCAAAGACTTAATTTTCCATGCTGGGAACAGTGTATGACGGCGTCGAGAAGGAAATTTTGACGGCGTCAAGAGTAAAGTCCATGACGACCCAGAAGAAACCTGAAGGCGTCACAACAAGAGCGTCAAGAGTTAAAATCATGACGGCCTGCATAAGGTGTACACATGACGGCGTCAGATCTAGATCTAGGTAGTCCGAGGAATTATTGGGCGGCGAGATGACGGCGTCAGATATTTGTTCTTGACGCCGTCACCTTCTAAAATCTGTATATAGTTTTCTAATTTTCATTCATTAAGAGGAACTTGTCTGGAGAAACCCTAGGGCCGAAACTTGTACGTATTTTACAGCTTTTTCAAGGGTTTTTACCCTTTGAATCCTTTCATGTGCTATTAAGATAAGTCTTCTCTTTAATTCAATCAATATGTCTATGTGTTGGCTGTCTATATCTTGTGCTTGTCTTAATTTCAACATGCTAGGCTAGATTTATCTTGTGTTTGCTTAGATCTAATGAAACCTAGATGTTAATTATGTGTTGATTACTTGTTTATGGTTGTATTGGATGAATGATTTCAATGTTAGGCTTAAGAAAACTGGCAGATCTCCATTTGGTAACATGCTTGAACGTCTTAGGAAACATGAACCAATGTGTACTAGGTTTTATTGGTTGTATTTAATGCATGAGTAAATTCTAATGATCCCATGTTAGGAGCTTCTTAGCCGGCTCGACATAGGAGTGAAGTAGGCACTCATAGGATTGGGGAAGTAAGTACGCCACCCCATGAATGGTATTAAGGAATACAATCCGTCATCCACGCAGCTATAACAAGTAATCAACGTGTAAAAGATATCTGGGGAGTAGTGAAATCTAAGTAAACACATTTATCCCACATATTGCTCACAACTTTAGTATAATTTAGTTTATTTTCATTTTTAGTATTTTATTTTGATTGCGTCTTAGTACTGGGTTAGTTGATTAGCAACTAATTCCGCCCAAATCCTTCAAACCCCGATATTTTAATTTGCTTTCCTAAAAATTTAAAAATACAAAAAGAATCGTCCCTCATCTCTAGACCTTGTCTTTAGGTTTTCTAATCCTAGCGACACTATTCCTAGCTGAACGATCAATCCTCCGGTACTTGTCATTATACTATACTACATCGATCAGGTACAATGCCTGGTGGGGGTTGTAAGCTTCTCGAGATCCCTCGAGAGGTAAAGCCTGGTGCAAACCCCACGCTACCAATAATGTTGGTGAGATTCATAGGTTTAAGACAAACACACATTAGGCCACCAATTCACTGTGATTAATTATTAAATATAGCTGGACAAATAAATATAGTTATCATATAAACTACATGTAAGCATAACCAACCAAAACACATAAGGCAACCATTGGGACGGAACGTGCCCACCAATCCAATTTCCATTTCCACCATCAATTAGTTAGGACGGAACGTGTCCAACGATCCAATTTTCATCACACATAAATTAATTAGGACGGAATGTGTCCACCTATCCAATCTTATCATCAATTAGGTCGCATGCGCGAGCAACGGGATAAGCATCCCCCCAATTGAATCCCACATTTTAATCATACAACATTAACATCACACAGCAATAACATCACATATAGCATTCACGTGATCACATTTAAAAGTCCAAGCATTTAAATCACACATAATCACAATAACTCAAAATATTTATCACATGTATCATTCCCATCCCAAGTTTAAAATAAAGTAAAAGTGGGAATATGAACTCACCTCAAACTTTGCAGCTTCCACAAACACAATCACAAATCTATATAACAAAAATAAGTCCATGTTACACATGGCCAAGCTAAAAGCTATAACCCATGTAATACGCATATGATGGATGTCTAAGGTTCATATGACCCACCATGGATCTCCTAGACTCCATACTAACCACCACCAAATACTAATGCTCACTAAATCCCTTGCACTTTTAAAATCAGAAAACACAGAATTTTAGGGTACATTCACCCACATGAAATAAAAACATTAAAGGCTCAACAACTCACACCAAAAATTTACCATAGTCTCTCATAAGAATACAAGCTAATCCTAGAAGGCATGGTCTAAATACTCATACAAGTATCCTTTGAAAAATCAAACTTAAAAACTATCCAGATTTGGATCTGAACACACACCAAAAAATTTTGATCAAACTAAAATACTTCTACAACTTTTTATCGCAAATCCTTCGCGTGGGAGTCTAAGTACATATGAAACTTAACTCAACCAGAAGGGCTAAGCTAAATCTCACTTTTTCATCCACATCTCACTACCAAACTTATGACCTAAATCTGTCCCGGTTTTACAGTTTTGACGCCTTAAAAAGAAAAATCAAAAGATTAACTTTCGTACCTCAAAATCGATCGTGGCCGGACTTTTTGGACAGCTCTTTCACTGAAATTCAATTTAGACTAAAAATTCGTGATGTAACTCATCACCATCTATTAAATATCTTCATATCTTTATAGCCCTAATTTTCTGTCCATACCCTAACTTATAAACCAACGCGTTTTATGCTCAATTCTCTTTACCAATCATCATACTATTATCAATTAATGATCCTAACATGTTTAACATCATTAATTTACAGAAGTTTATAAACTCTAAATCCTTCATACTTAATATTACATGAATTCTAATAATTAATCAAACAATTGAACATAAGTTTTAGGAATTTTACCTTGATTCTTGATTTATAGCTTCAAAATTATAAACCCTAATTTTTTTTCTTCTCTTCTCTTGCTCTTGATCGACTGAATTTCACATAAGAGGGGGTAGGGAGTTTTGATTTTGTATTTATAATTATTTAGTGGATAATTTCATTAGCTTAGAGTTGTAATTGGCTACAATTGGGTTTTCTTTCCCCTCTTTCCCCTAGCCAGTCGATCACCCCCTAAACATATTTTTTTTTGTTAATTTTATTTATTATTCTCAAAATCTCATACTTTTGATATTTTATAAGTACCCGTAACTAATCATAACGTCTTACGCGATAAACCTTAGTTTTAGTGACGACTCGGAAAATTATCATTTTAAAAATAAAGTTTCCAAAAATAGATTTTCACTCTTTTTAAATGTATAACACACAAAAACAAACCCCTCATAACTTGCTAATGTTCAAAACTTGAACGAAGATTTGTTACGTATAAACACAAGAACACCAATACTTCACAAATCATTTCTACATCATAAAGGTGATCAAAATGAACTTTCCCAAATTCAATACTTCCCAAATCACAATAACAACCTTTCAAGCAAAGGGATTTAGTGCCAACTTACTTATTAATCACACCATACCACACAGTTAACACACATATATACCACAAAATCACCTAATTCACACCAAACAAAGTTAAATAGATCGAGACTGTTAGTCTAACTAACCGGTTAAAACCACGGTCATTACAGGCAGCTTGGAGATGACAAATCTGTGGTAAAGGACTTCTGTTGAAGGAAGGGGAAAGTACAAAAAGGTGGGATAAGGAGGTCCAGACGGCCGGCCGAAACCAACCGCCGGATTTATTTAGAGAGAGGGTGAGTGCTGTGATTTATTTTTTATAAAGAAGGTGGAGAATATTTTTTTAGTACACCACTATCTAGTAACCATTTTCATCGTACCTACCTTACACTATCTAATAACCTATGTTTTAATCATAGGTAGCTTACACAACTTTTTCATCAAAGTTTTTTAAAAAATATAACAAGATTATACAATAAAACCCAAACTTAATAATAATAATAATAATAATAATAATAATAATAATAATAATAATAATAATAATAATAATAATAATAATAATAATAATAATAATAATAATAATAATAACGCCTTCAACTTGGTGGACTGCGAGGTCATGCTACAGAAGGTTCGCCTGCATTGTCCTGCCATTTCACGTTCGGTGGAATTTTGTTACTCTAGCCCAGCTAGATTATATTATGGAGAACACACGTTATGGTCGCACCTAGGTGTACAAAAAGGTGATCCACTTGCCTCTCTTCTCTTTACTCTCGTGTTACATTCTTTGATATGTTAGATTAGAGACTCCTTCAGTCTTTCTCTTCAATCTTGGTATCTAGATGATGGCACTACTATTGGAGATACCTTGGTTGTGGGGAAGGCCTTAGAGCTTATTATGTCGGATGGACCACGGCGCGGCCTGCATCTCAATGTTGATAAAATCGAGGTTTTTTTGCCAAGGGAAGACCCCAGAAGCATGCCTGCAGGCGTTTTCTCGTCCAATATTGCTAGACCGCTGCATGGCGTCAAATTATTGGGTGGGCCTGCTAGTATAGACTTTGAGTTTAGCAGTGCACTTTTTATGAAAAGGGTTGATAAAACTACTGAGCTCATGGATGCTGTTGCTAAGCTTAGGGACCTCCAATGTGAGCTATTGCTCCTTCGTGCTTGTGCCGGCATTTCAAAATTATATTTCTTTATGCACACATGTTCTCCCCGGGTCTTTAAGCGTGCTCATGTTGCTTTTGATGCGGCACTTCGTTCTTCTCTAGAACATGTTGTTACTGCTTATGGGCTTGGTTTTGGTGATTGGCAATGGAGGCTGGCCACCTTGCCATTCACATTTGGGGGGCTTGGCGTATATTCAGCAGGGGATGCCTAGAACTATGCATTTATTGCGTCTAGACTCCAATCTGCCAAACTACAGACTAAGCTCCTCAGATGTTCTGACATTGTAACCCCTGGACCTTCCTTCGAAGAGGCCTTATGCGCTTTTAATGCGAAAATGGAAATTGACCTTCTGAAGAAAATGGCAGATATATATTTCACACGTGTTACAATAATGGTTGAATCCACATTTTGCCTATCTTCTTGACAACTGGCACTCTGGAGGTCACAAAAGGAGGTCTACACTTCTGATTGGCTTAAGGTGGTTCCAATATCTGGGCTGGGACAGAGTATGAATGCCAGAACTTACAGGTGCGTATTATGGCACTTTGGAGGTCGCAAAAGGAGGTCTACACTTCTGATTGGCTTAAGGTGGTTCCAATATCTGGGCTGGGACAGACTATGAATGCCAGAACTTACAAGTGCGTATTATGTTATCGGCTAGGCATTCCCCTTTTCTCTATTCAGGTGTTGTGCTCAGCTTGCTCCCAGGTTTTCACAGTAGATATTTATGGGGACCATGCTATATCATGCACTGGCACTATTGGCATTAAACACCGACACAACATGGTGCGCGATACTTTGGTTGATAACTGTTCTCGATCTGGGGTCTCTGTTCGTAAAGAGGTCGACACCGGGTTAGGTAAAGAAAGGGGGCAAGTCTTACGGCCAGCAGATATCTTGCTTTATTCCAGGGACAGTGGGCATGACGTATGTGTCGATTTGACGGGGTCGTCTCCCCTGACGCAAACTGGTATGATTGATTTTGTGCCAGGTCGTGCGGTGATCGATGCTGCAAAACGTAAGCACGTCAAGTATGGAACTAAATGTGCGGATATCGGATATGGTTTCCTCCTTTTCTCATTCTCCTCTTTGGGGGAACTTGAAGCAGATGCGGTGACCTTACTTAAACAGATCCGCACGTTCTCTATAACTCAAGACATTGGGGCGCGTGCAACTACGCATATCTTCAATAGGATTGGTTTTGCTATTGCTAAAGGTGTGGGGGCCCAGATAGTTTCGAGTCTCCCTACTAATTTCTTGTAATCCTATGGTTTCGTTTCTAATAAAAGTGATGTTTAAAAAAAAAAAAGAAAAGAAAAAAAAAATGAATAATAATAATAATAATAATAAATAAAAATCTATGGTTAATCTATCTCAATCAAATCCTAACTACTAAGCACGTCATCAAAATCTTTAATCTAGCTAATCTGATATATTATAAAAGAAAAACCATATCCACTAATCTATAATCTAAACACATATAAAATTGACCGAATATAAAGTTACAGATCGGTTACTTAATCACGTTTTCATAATAAAAAACATAAAAATAAAATATAAACATACTGGAAATTGTGTAGATACAGCGAGAAAAAGTGATCGGCACACAAAATTGTGTTTGAGATGGGGGGCGAAGATATGGGTGTGTTATTTTGTGGTCACAATCTTTTCAAGTATGAAAGTGAATTTGTGATAGTTTATTAATAATATAAGTGAAAAAAAAATTAGTTTGAGTAATAGTAATGTGGTTTGTGAATCATTGAATTGTTTCAAAATGACGGCTCAATATCTTTTGCATGTCTCTAGAACGTAACACAAATCATTATGGTGATAGTGTATAAAGATATTAAATTATTATTATTTTTTTATTTTTATTTTTTTAGAAATTGCCAAAAGAAGTATAATGTATTTTCATAAATTATATATACATTGTGCGCGAACTCTTTTTAAATGTAAGTTTTTCAAAATTGATATCTTACTGATGATCGTTTTCTTTTTCCAATAACAAAATACTAAGACTATTCGATATCTTAAGAACATAAAAATATGTTAATTTATTGATTCATTGTAATAAAATTCGAATATACAAAATATTATATATCATAAACACTACATTATATGAATACTTATTTAAAATATTTGTTCCAAATTATAAATATGTAAGTTTTTAAAAGTTCAACATTTGTTCTAAATTATAAATTTGTTAGTTCAACAAAAATAAATACGTTAATACATATTCCAAAAAATAATAATAATTATAAATAAAAAATAATTAAATAAATAATTACCTTCTATGGTTTCTTAAAGCCACATGAAAATCATAAAGACAATGTCAACGGTTTCTTTTTGCCCCGTTAATTTCACGGGGTCTATAATCTATTATCTATTCATGCATATAACACATCCTTTAACTCGCATGATATCACAAATCAATCTATTATATAAACATATTTATATTCATAATAATAACAAAACAATCATTTCACGGTTTTAAATTTACTCCCGTGAAATTCACGGGTTAAGCTAGTTGTAATACAAAAAAGAAAAAATAAAAAAAAAAATAAAAAAAAAAAAATCTAAATTACCATACCGTGAGGAAATAAGTGTTAAGAATTAAATTATTTTTTGTAGTGTCACTTTTACTTTTGCATCACCTTTGCTTATACTAGTGGTCTTCACCACCTTTTTTCTTTCATTTTATTAAATCTGTGTCGAAGATATTGTGGAGCATGTTTGTATAAATTGAGTTATATATATATATATATATATATATATATATATATATATATATATATATATATATATATATATATATATATATATATGGTTTGATTGTGACCATAAAAGTTAAAAGATGGTGTTAGTTCTGGTATGTTGAATGGTGATATGACATTGACGTGAATATAGTGATAGCGGTGACCATAAAAACTAATTTTACGAACATATTAGAGGCTCTTTCATAAATTAGTTTAGGAATAGAATAATCACATCAACAAGTTACAAGTGTTTCTAAGATTAACAATGTATAAAAGTCATTTATAATTCTAAAACTAATTACTTCTTCTAATCTTAATACACCATATTTTGGTTGGTTTTAAATAGCCTTTTAATGTAAAAAATTGATGGTATGGTTACAAGTTTAAGCTAACTACTAAATAAAATGTCAAATGCAAAGATAAAAAGGATATGTTTCTAATGAAATATCGCCTTTATTGCATAAATGTTAGAGCTAGAAGTTATTTTTATGGTTTCAGACGATACAATTGGATGGAGATGGTATTTAAAAGTTAATAAGTTCAAATGAAAAAAACTGTCGGATAATTGGTTAACAAAAGTGACTTTTGACCAACTTTGGACATAATTATTTATATGTATGTATTATATATATAAGTAATAGTTTGTAGGTTTGTGTTCTCCTCGAAGTTAGCTTTGCAATGAGTCTTTATGTGTCCAAAATAGAGTTGATGTGAATGAGATATCGGGTCTCAAAGTTAGTTATTCGGTACCATGACTAAAGTGGAATAATAGTTTATTTTCTATCCCACATCGGTAGACGGGGTAACTAGGGTGGAGTTTATTATATATAAATAGATGCCTTAATTGCATAGCTTTGACACATCAAATCAAAAAATATTATTGATTTTTAACAATAAGGAATACACATCTCTTAAGATGAAATTCGCGGCAATTTAGTTAAGTCTGATAGTACAAAATACTGTTTTGGTTGTTGTACCTGATGAGGCGAAAAATAATCCTTTTTTAGGGGGTCATTTAAGCCGTAATTTGGATTTATTTGATCAAATATGCCCTAAATCGTTCCTTTTGTGATTTTAGGTACTTTGGGAGTGAATTCTGGAAAAAGAAGCATTTTGGACGTTTTTTGAGCATAAAAGTGAAGAAAATGGCAAAGTCTTAATTTTCCTTGCTGGGAACAGTACCTGACGGCGTCAAGAAGATTTTGATGACGGCGTCAAGAGCAATTTTGGTGACGGCCCAGAGAAAATGTGACGGCGTCAAAGCGTCAAGACTAAAAGTGGTGACGGCCCAGAACAGAAATACACATGATGGCATCAGATCTGGATCTAGGCAATCCGATTATATTTTTGGCGGCGGGTTGACGGCGTCAGAACTTTCTTCTTGACGCCGTCACCTTAGTAAATCTATATATATTCTTTGTAATTTTCATTCTAAAGAGAGGAGAATTTTAGGGTCGAATTGAATAAACCCTAGCACGACTTTTACAGTATTTTCAAGGGTTTTCACCCTTTGAAACCCTTCATGTTCAATTGAGATAAGTATCCTTTCAATTCATTCAATATGTCTATCTGTTGTTTGAATATATCTTACGCTTGTCTTGATTTTAACATGCTAGGCTAGATCTTTTGTGTGTTAGCTTAGATGTAATGAAACCTAGATGTTGATTATAGGTTGATTGCTTGTTTATAGTTGTAATGGATGAATGATTTCGATGTTAGGCTTAAGAAAACTGGCAGATCTCCATTGTGTAACTTGCTTGAACGTCTTAAGAAACATGAACCAATGCGTACTAAGGTTTTTATGGTTATATTTAATGCATGAGCGAATTCTAGTGATCCCATGTTAGGAGCTTCTTGCAGGCTCGACATAGGAGTGAAGTAAGAGCTTATAGAGTTGGGGAAGTAAGTACGCCACCCCACGATTGGTATTAAGGAATATAACCAGTCATCCACGCAATTGTAACAAACAATTAACCTGTAAAAGATATCTAGGGAGTAGTGAAATCTAAGTAAACACAATTCTCCCATTTATTGTTCACACATTTAGTTTAATTAGCTTTATTTTCATTTTTGTTATTTTATTTTGATTGCATCTTAGTTATTGGGTTAGTTGACTAGCAACTAATTCCGCCCACTCTTCCAAAAACCCGAGATTTTACTTGCTTTTATAAAAATATAAAAATATAAAAATACAAAAAGAATCATCCCTCACCTCTAGACTTAATTTTTAGGCATTCTAATCCTAGCGACACTATTCCTGAGTTGAACGATCAATCCCCCGGTACTTTTCACTATACTATACTACAACGATCAGGTACACTGCCTAGTGGGGGTTGTAAGCTCTCGAGATCCCTCGAGAGGTAAAGCCTGGTGCAATTCTCACGCATCAGTACCCTAGAAAATAGAAGTCGAATTTTTTTTAAGTGAAGCGTGTCAAATACGTGCCTCGACTTTTTTAGTGCTTCGTTGTTGATCTCTGTTGGTGATCTAGTAAGTCTTTTTGATTATTTTATTATCTTATTTAATTATTGTTTATAAGAGTTTGTCTTTGCCACTACTTCTATTCTGTCTATTTTTCTGTTATTTATTGTTAATTTTATTTATCATAGCATTGATTTTATTAATAAAAGTGTAACCGTTTCCTTACAATTTTAAAACAAATTCTGTGTAACAGAATTTATAACACTTTTCTTAAAATCGGAGTAATTTAATTAACAAATTTCATACAAACTGTTTTTTTACTGAAATAAAGATTGTGTTTCTTTGAAAACCAATTTTATAACCATACAAAATTTTAATTTACATATTTGGTTTGAAAGACTTTTAAACGATTTTTAAAACAGTTTATTGAATCAGTTTATATTGAAACCATGATGAGTTTCTTTTCAAACTGATTTTTTAGTTTGTTTATTACTTATGTTATTATTCAAATCTGGATTTATAAAAACCAAGTTCGTGTTTCTTTGAATTAACTTGGGTGCAAGTTTATATAAACCATGTCGAGGTTATTAGATACCATATTGTTTTAACAGCTTTTTTTTTTAAAACTATTTTTGTGTTTAAATATTTACAATTTAACTAATGGTAACATAATTTGTAATCCTAGTGAATCTTTTGAAATGTAATTGGTACGCCGACTACTAACATGGTTGCAAATTATGATGAAATCAGATTCATCGAATCCAAGTGGAGTTTCTTTATAACAAATATCATAAAATACAAGTAGTTATTTTATTAGATTACTAGAATGTGTTCCTTGAAACCAAAATGAGTTTGTTTGAAATAAAATCTGATAAATATGCAAATTGTTATCATATATTAGATATATTTAAAATATTTCTACTAAATTGGTAGAAAAGTTTGTATGACTTGTTTAGCTTATTTAAACTAGGTTGAGTTTAATTATAAACTAAATATAGTTCTTGAAACCTTATGGATTTGAAAGTAGATCTATAGAAACCTTGTGGAGTTTCTTTAGAAGATTGAATCTATTAAAACCTTGTTGAGTTTCGTTGTAGAAATATACCATGTGAAATAGATCTATTAAGTTCTTCTTAAAGAAGATTGACAAAATCTAGTACAAATTTGTTATTGTTTTAGACTAATAACAGAATCTCGTATTAACAAAATGTTTGTAATGTCATGAGTGACATCTAAAGGATCTGCTCCCGAACTTGATGAAAGGGAGACCAATACTCGAGTTATGCGTATGGTAGATTCTTTGAAGCATTTAGATTTTATATGTGGCATAATTATACGTTAAAATGGCCTAAATGACATGAAAATTTTGGCCAAAGCAGAATACGACTTTAGATAATGGTGAATTAACACTTGGGCATCATGCCGTGTGTATGGCGATAAGAGTTTGATCAACTCTATCAACATAGTTGAAAAAAGAAAGATGCAATTTACGGGCAACTCTACAACTATAATACATGGGGAAAAGAAATGTGATGCTAAAATTCACATCTGAGAAAGAGCTTAAGTGAACCAACGCACTGTACATACTAGTGATTCGTAGGAATCTTGTGTCTGGATGGTTGCTTAATAAATTTGGCTTTCATTTAATTTTAATCAAATAAAATTGAGTTAACATAGAACAAAATTCTGGTCGGTATGGGTTATGTCCCATTTTAAATGTTTAAGCTGAATCTATTTTTTTAATGGCCATTTTAATGAAATGAGTATGAATTCAGCTTATTTGATTCTTTAAATGTATAGCATGGCCGACTCGGACATGTTAATTTTAACTCAATACATTGTTTACTTAAATAAACAAACACAGATTACAAAGTAAAACTTATGTTGAAACCAAATTGACAAGATTGTCTTTTCACTCGGTTGAACAAAAATTAACAGAACCCCTTGATTCACATGTTTTTATGTGATTTGGAATCAATACCTACTAAGGTAGCAATTAGCAAGTACTTCATCATAATTGTTGATGGTAGTACAAAATATTGTTATTTATAGTTACTTGAGAGAAAGGATATAGACAAGATTGATCTATAAAATTAAGTTGAAAATCAACTTATTATCGAAAATAAGGCGGTTCGAAGTGATATCGGAGGTGAACATGTATCTCCATTTCCAAATGTATGTGCTAAACATTGGAAAAAGACACAAATTTGTTGCTCCTTATATGCCTCAACAGAATTTTTGAATGGAAAGAACCATGCCTTCAAAGATATGGTTATGCCATGTTATTAAAGTCCTAGTTTAAGTCATGGCATGTGGGGGGAAAGCAATTATATCGATACTTATCTTTTAGATAAGATCCCTTGCGAGGAAAAGGAAATAGTTTTATGCACTATATATGGATGGGAAGAAAACTACCCTATAAGCACATATGAATGTGGAGGGTGCCTATCTGTACCGACACCCAAGGTTCAAAATATTGGACCTAAAACTGTGGTTTGCATATTTTTTGGATATGCTCATAACAGTGGTGCTTATCATTTCTTTATATGTCATTCGGAAACAATAAATATATACAAAGGTATGATATTCGAATCAATGAAAACTTTCATTGTTTGAATTGTGTTTGCTTATTTATCAGAGGAGTATATATGTTCATCTTGGCTAGATGGTAAAGTTGTCAATGATGACAGGCAACCAAATGATGATGTCTTTCATGATGAGAGACATCAAGATGATAATGTTGTTCGTGATAAGAGACAACAAAGGATTGATTATGATCTCCATGATGTGAGACAAGATCAACCTAGAAGAATAGGTTGAACCTAGAAAAAGCAAACGGGCAAGAAGCAAGAAATTGTTTGTACCTGATTTTGTTTCTTTTATGGTAGAAAATGAATCTACTTCTTACAAAGAAATGGTAACTCCCTCAAGATGGGCTCAATGGAAAGAAACCATCAAATGTGAAATAGTTTCTATTTTACAAAAAGGATGCATCATAGTTCGTGGATTTACCTCCTGGTGGTAAACAACTAGGCTACAAATAGTTTATACCTAACAACTACAAAGGTTGTTGATGGAATTATCGATAAGTATAAAGCAAGATTGGTAATTAAAGGGTTTAGGCAACGAGAAGGTCTAACTTACTTTGATACATATTCGCCAGTTACGTGAATAACCTCTAGTAGGACAGTACTTGCTATTGCTGCATTAAAAAATTTTGAAGTTTACCAAAATGTACGTGAGAATGGCATTTCTAAATAGGGATTTAGAATAAGAAATCTACATGAACCAACCTGAGGGTTTCTATAAAACCCTAAATTTTAAATACCTAATTTTACGTCTAATTTGAAATTTTCCTAATTTATGGATACAATTAATTATAAAACCCAAAAGTAACTAAATGAATAAACCATTAATCCAAATAATTAGAACAAAAAATCATCATGGAATTTTTGAACATATTTGAAATCCAAAATATTTCTGAAACATAAAATAAATACGAGGCACCAATTGCGTTACATGAATTATTGTTTTGAGCCGTATATCTTTTGTTATGCTACAACAACCCAACCAAGGACCCTATGAACTTAACCCACACACCAAGTTCAGCCCTTTTTGTCCCAATTCGAAACCCACATGGGTATTAGGGGCCGGATTTCATTTGTTCACACAAAAAACACACGCTTAACATTTTTTTTACAAAACCCTAAACCTAAAATAAACATAACAAAGTAGCGGCTACTTCATCTTTCTCCCATTCCATTCGATCCTCAAAGTGTTCCAGTGGTGCAAGGAGGTCCTAAGGATATTGCTAAACTCGTGGTTGGGTGCTAAGAAGAAAAGGTTTTGGTGATATTTTGAGTCGGCTCACTACTAGACGCGTATAAGGGGTTTTTGGTTCCGTTCTATTGTGCTCGTTTGTGTTGAATCCATCCAAGGTACATCATACGTTTTTCCTTCAATCTATTCACCTTCATGTCGTGTGTCATGGTCCTCATTATCATTCTTTGAATCGGCTTGAAACATGTAAAACAAATCGACATAAGTAAATAATGAACCGATCACATGAAATAATGAATTTGGATTAGGGTTTTTTTATAGAGTTGTTGGGAATTCTGTTAAGTTAGAATTCTGCTGCTGTTTCTGTTGAAGGTTCCTGCTGAAGAGTTGGTTTCTGCTGAAGCAGTGTATCTGCTGAAGACTAGTTTCAGCATTATTAGTTTCTGCGGATATAGTATTTCCGTATTTTATGTATTATAGTTTGGATACGCATGAGTTTATTTAGGAAGTGATAATGCATATCTTTTAGAGGTTTTAGAATATACGTTTCTTGGGAAACGGTTTAGGGTTCCTTGTGTATAAAAGGAACACACGATTATGTATTGTTTAACGTTTTTTAGAAAACACTCTTATTATTATTAAAAGATCCATAGAGGATCAAGAGTTCTTAGTATCACGCTTGTGTTTTGTTTCCGCTTTAAAAATACAAGTTGTAGAGATTGTCTATTAGTGTGTTATTGATTACAGTGACATAACTAACGATTCTAGAGTGCTCAAGAAGATCTATCAAGGTCTTATATCTCAACAAGTGGTATCAGAGCCTCGAGAGAGTCTCTGTCATACTAAGAAACACAAATCTTACACCTTAAGAATCCAAACAAATCAACAAACATGCCTGGATCTGATGATGAAGTTGATACAACCCAAAACATTAACACCACTTCTCTTCAACAACTCAACCTCTCCAACAGTAATGCTAAGTTTCCATACTTAAAGAATGCTGAAGAATATCACCTGTGGTCCATGAAGATGCAGAACTGGATCACAAACATAGACTGGAATCTGTGGGAGATTGTCAAAAAGGGGAATAGTCTGAAGAAGCATGTTACAGATGCTGATGGAGTTGTTACAATTGTAGGTCCCAGAACTGCTGAAGAGATTTTGGCTGTGCAAAGGGAGAGCAAGGTAAGAACAATTCTGCTCCAAGCTATACCTGATGACCATATGGGTGACTTCCACTTTATGGAGGATGCCAAGGACATTTGGATGGCTATAAAAGCTAGATTTGGTGGGAATGATGAATCCAGAAGGTTGCAGAAGTCTATGCTAAAGCAGAAGTTCCAAGAGTTTCAAATATCTGAAGAAGAGGGAATTCATAAAGGCTATGACAGGTTTCATCGGATCTTAAGTCAACTTAATCAGTTGAAGGCTAGACCTGACAACGAGGACTGCAATGCTAAGTTTCTGAGATCCTTGCCACCATCTTGGTTGCAAGTCTGTATTGCACTCAAGACCAAGGGTGGGTTGGACATGATGTCCTTTGACGACCTCTACAACAGGCTTAAATCACTTGAGCCTGATGTTAGAAGTCCTATTCGTCCATCCACTCATTCTGCATTTGTTGGCACCTCTACAAAACCTGTGCATCAAGCCTCAAGTTCTTATTCATCAGGAGCATCTTCTCAAACTCATACTCAATCTGCTCCTAAACCAAAATCCAGTAGTGTGTTGGATGATATTGTTCATTCATTTGTGGTTGAATATGAACATCAGCAGTTTCTTGCTTATGAGGATTTTGAACAGGTGGATCCATTGGAGATGGAGGAGATGCACTTAAAATGGCAGCTGGCAATGATCTCCATGAACATTAAGAGGTTTGAAACCAAGTCTGGAAGGAAGTTTGGTTTTAATGGAAGAGAGGCAGCAAGGTTTGATAGAAGGAAGGTTAAATGCTACACTTGTGGTCAAGTGGGACATTTTTCAAGAGAATGCAAGGAGAGAAAGTCTGGAGATGAAGTAAGATATGGCTCTTATCCAGTGGAAGCAGGGAATACTAAGGCTGCACCTTCAAAGGCTATGGTGACTCTGGATCACCAAATTGATTGGGCTGAACATGAACCTGCTGGAGAGGAAGCTTCTACTTCTTCACAAGTGAATCTGCTGGCATACTCACCTTCAGAGGACAAGAAGGAGCAAGTCTCCTTGATGGGAATCTCTCAGGTACAAAACTATGTGTTTGGATGTAGTGTAAGATACAATGAGCTTAAACAAGAATTTGATGAATTGAAACCAAAATACAATGAGTGTTATATAGAGGTAGAGTCTTATGAAATGGCTTTAAAAACTTTAGAGAAACAAAAAGTCTGGTTTCAAAAGAATCAAGTTAAATATGATGAAAAGATAAAAGTCCTAGAGAGTGATCTAGAAGTTGCTAAGATAGACTTAAGACATACTGAAAAAGAGAAGTCCGACTTAGAAAAAGAAAAACAAGAATTACAAGCTAAATTAGATAAAGAGATAGCTGGTCGTATGAAATGGCAGGAAGGGGCATCTAATTTGAGTAAATTAATAGATGGTCGACAATCTGTTAGGTCTTGAAAGGCATTAGGATATGAGAAATATATAAACCCTGAAGAGTTAACATATCCTGATATGACTAGTGTTTTTGACCCTGAACCAGCCTTAGCTTATCAAACACCTGTTAAATATGTTAAGGAAGGGGGAATGAATGCTGTCCCTGGACCTATAAGAGGGGAACACATGCCTATCGACCTATCCATACCTATTGACTTTGATGGATCACACCATCTCTATGGCAAAAAGTCAACTGACTTGCCAGACCCTAGTGTTAAATCTACTGACTTTGTCTCTTGTTGTGACAGTAACAAGTCTTCTGATGAAGGGTCTACCTCATTTGCCAGTTATGATTCAAGTGAGAAGTCTGACCTGCCCAAGACCACTCCCAAGTCCTCTCCCAAGACCATACCAAAGACATCACCCAAGACTCCCCACAAGCCTTCTAGAGTTGCTGCTGATAACAAGACAGTTTCTACTGAAGACTTGTTTTTCAATTCTTTGCAAAATAATACTTTTAGTTCTGTTAAAAACAATTCTGTTTGTCATGGTGGTTTGAATACTTTTTCATATTATACAACTTCTTTTGGTTTGAATAAATCTTCTAAAAAGAAGAAGTGTTTTGTGTGTGGAAGTAAATATCACTTGATTAAGGATTGTACATTTCATGAGCAAAGAATGGGTGAATGTGTTAGTCAGAGGAAACATAGGTAAATGTGGAAGAATATTAGTGAAATACCCTCTTTTGTTCCACATCAGCAGAAACCCAATTCTGCTGAATCACATTCTTCATGGAGAAGAACCAGTACTAGACCATATGTTCGACCCACTAGTTCTTTCTTTTCTAATGGTTATTGGCCTAATCACTTTGACTCAATGTATTATGGTGGTGGGTATTGGAATACTGCTGTGAAGCCCTTAGCAGGTTGTTCTTGGACAAAGAAGGGACCTAATATGCATTACAGGCTCAAGAACAATGGTGGATCTAAAACATCTACATGGCCTATCACTAATGATCCACAAGGCAGGCTCAAGTCAGCAATGACTTGAGTCTCCAATGTGTACTAACTTTTTGTATATTTTTGTTGTTGTTGTAGGATCATCCTTTAAAAAGTACTGAAGTAGGTATAGTTGACAGTGGTTGTTCTAGAAGTATGTCAGGGAACAAGGACAAGATGCATGACTTTGTACCCATAGAAGGAGGAGGCACTGTTACTTTTGGTGGTGGAGATGGCAAAATTACTGGGAAAGGGACTATTAAGACACCCTTGTTAGACTTTGAAAATGTTTATTATGTGAAGGAACTAGAGCATTTTAATCTATTCTCTATATCACAAATATGTGACACTAAGAATAAGGTTTTCTTCTCTGAGGATGAATGTCTTGTACTATCCAAGGACTTCAAACTTCCAGAAGACACAACTGTTTTGCTAAGAGTTCCTAGAACCTTCAACTTGTACACATTCAATCTGAATGATGTCAAGCCAGAAGGTGATCTAACATGTTTGGTGGCCAAAGCTCCCCAGGATGAATCTACCAAGTGGCATAGGAGAATGGCTCATGTGAATTACAAGACTATCAACAAGTTGTCTAAACTTGGTCTTGTTCAGGGCCTACCTTCTAAACTCTTCACCAATGAACACAATTGTATTGCTTGCAACAAGGGAAAGCAACACAGAGCCTCTTACAAAGCAGTCAAAGCTGTGAGCACCATTTCAGAACCACTTCAGTTGTTGCACATGGATCTATTTGGTCCAACTCCTATCAGAAGTATTGATCACAAGTATTTCTGCCTGGTTATCACAGATGATTTTAGCAGGTTTTGCTGGGTATTCTTTCTTAAAACTAAAGATGAAACAACTCCTATTTTGAAAGAATTCATCATTTTAATTGAAAACCAGCTTAATAAAAAGGTTAAAGGGATTTGGTGTGATAATGGGACAGAAATCAAAAATGTTGTTTTCATAGAATTCTGTAAGTCTAAGGGGATTAGAAGGGACTATAGTACTCCAAGAACCACACAACAAAATGGGGTTGCTGAAAGGAAAAATAGAACCCTCATTGAGGCAGCAAGATCAATGCTTGCAGACTCCAAATTACCCATAATGTTTTGGACTGAAGCAGTAAGTACTGCTTGCTATGTCTTGAACAGGGTATCCATCACTAGACACCATGTCAAGACACCTTATGAACTTCTCACTGGGACAGTTCCAGACATACATTACCTTAAGCCTTTTGGATGCAAAGTGACCATTTTAAATACTGCTGATATACTGGGTATGTTTGATGGGAAAGCTGATGAGGGATATATAGTTGGTTATTCAGCTCATAGCAAGGCCTTTGGGGTTCATAATCTGAATACCAAAAGGATAGAAGAGACCCTTAATCTAAGATTTCTTGAAGATCAGCCTAATATTCAGGGACAAGGCCATTCTTGGTATTTTGACCTAGATTATTTGACTGACTATTTGGGTTATACTAGACATGCTTCTAATCCTAATGCAGGTACCAAAGATCCAAACTCTAACCCTGCAGGTTCCATGGATGATGACTCAGACTGTGAATCTGAGCCAGAAGAACATACCATTGTTGTACCATCTTTTCCACCTAACCATTTTGTAGGTAATCATTCTGCTGCTGAACAAGATGATGAGTCACATTATGCAGAGGATCTTGCAAGACTGAAGAAGCAAGAACATGCTGCTACTAAGGAAGCTCAGAAACTCAATGAAAAGGTTACACAAGAGACTGAAGCAATCCTCCATCAATCAGCACAAGCAGTCAGTGGCCATAAAGATACTGCTGATGATTCTGCTGAAGGCATATCTATTCCCACTGATAAGGTCTCAGATGCTAATATTAATGATGCTCACTCTACCATTTCTACTGAAGTCTCTACAGACTTTGAGAAGCCCTTTACAAGATTTCCAAGTCCTTCTGATCTTAGGAATTATCAGCCAAAGCCTGGCCTATTTCACTCAGCTTCTTATGATACTGAGTTTGGGCCTACAGTCAACAATCTTGATGCCAAAATTGATGTTCACACCACAGCAACTAAAAGGATTCATAATGCTCATCCTCTATCAAAGATTATTGGAGATCCTAAAGATCCTGTTAGAACTAGAAGCACTGTAAAGAATACAAAATTTGGTGAAGTTGCTTTCATCTCTTATGTCTACAATCAAAAGAGGAACAATCACACAGACTTCAAACATTGTCTGTTTGCATGCTTTCTTTCTCAGATAGAGCCAACTAGTGTTTCTCAAGCACTGGCAGATTCAAGTTGGCTTGAAGCAATGCAAGAAGAAATGCTGCAATTTAAGAATCAGTAGGTTTGGATTTTGGTTCCTCTTCCTGATGGTAAATATGCCATTGGGACAAAATGGATTTTGAAGAATAAAAGAGATTCTAGGGGGATTGTGGTGAAGAACAAAGCTAGATTGGTGGCTCAAGGGTTTAGACAAGAGGAAGGCATTGACTATGATGAAGTCTTTGCACCAGTGGCCAGAGTTGAAGCTATAAGGATATTCTTGGCCTATGCCTCTTATATGGGCTTCATGGTTTATCAGATGGATGTTAAAGGTGCTTTCTTATATGGTGAGATTGAAGAGGAGGTTTATGTGACTCAACCCAAGGGATTTGAAGACCCTGATCATCCTGAGTATGTGTACAAGGTTGTCAAAGCTCTCTATGGACTTCATCAAGCTCCCCGAGCTTGGTATGCTAGACTTTCCACATTTTTGCTGAAGAATGGCTACAGAAGAGGTGCCATTGACAAGACTCTATTCCTCAAGAAAGATTCCAGGGATATTATTCTTGTGCAGGTGTATGTGGATGATATTATCTTTGGTTCCACCAAAGAAGCATGGTGTAGAGAGTTTGAAGATCTGATGAAGGGAGAATTTCAAATGAGTGCCATGGGTGAACTCACTTTCTTTTTGGGTTTACAGGTTCAGCAGAAACCTGATGGTATTTTCATACATCAGGAGAAATATGTAAAAGATATGTTGTCCAAGTTTGCAATGGAAAATGTCAGGACTGCCACTACTCCCTATGAGGCTCCCAAACCAAAGAACAATATTGATCCTGATCTCCCTGTGAATGTTCATTTATACAGGTCAATGATTGGTTCTTTGATGTATTTGACTGCCTCAAGACTTGATATTACATTTGTTGTGAGTGCATGTTCAAGGCACCAAGTCACTCCACTTACCTCTCATTTGAATGTTGTCAAAAAGATTTTTAAGTACCTAAAAGGCCAACCCAAATTAGGTCTTTGGTATCCCAAAGAGTCTCCATTTCAGCTAGCAGCTTATAGTGATAGTGACTATGCTGGTGCAAATTTGGATAGAAGATCCACAACTAGAGGTTGCCAATTCCTTGGCAGAAGACTGATTTCTTGGCAATGCAAGAAACAGACCATTGTTGCTACCTCTACTACTGAAGCAGAGTATGTTGCTGCTGCAAATTGTTGTGGACAGGTTCTATGGATTCAGAATCAATTGCTGGATTATGGGTATAACTTTATGAATACTACCATTTTCATTGACAATCAAAGTACAATTTGTATTGTTAAAAATCCAGATTTTCATAATAGAACCAAACATATTGAAATCCGGCACCACTTTATAAGGGATGCTTATGAAAAACATTTGGTTAAAGTGGTAAAAATTCACACAGATGAGAATGTGGCAGATTTGTTAACCAAAGCATTTGATGGACCAAGGTTTCAATATTTAGTGGTCCATATTGGAATGCTTAACCCTTAACTGCAAAGTTTAAGGGGAGGCATATGCCTCAGGGGAGGATTGTGAGTGTAAACTTTGTAGATTTGTATAAGTTCTATACTTTTTGTTGTATATTTTTTGAATTTTAACACTAACCCACTAATATGTTTGCAAGTTGTTTGGTGTATTTGCATGTTTTATGTCTGTTTTGTAGATGTTCTTAGATTGTAAGTGGAATGATAAAGTCACTAAGAGCTGAAGTCAAAGGAATGCGGTCAAAAGTGCTGAACATGGTTTCTACTGATGAGTTAATTATGATGAAGGTCTTACACAGTTGATTAATTAAGAAGATCTTTTCATTCATTCAAAGAAACAAGTTACAGCTTACATTCAAAGTTCCAACTGAATTACAATGACCATTCCTAAACATTTGGCTAATTAAGTACTACTAGCTTCTATCAATTATTACAAAATACTTGAGACTGTGACAAGTACAATGATGAAGCTGAAGATGAAAATGGAAAAAGAAGAGAAGGAAGACTGTGAAGATGCTCAAGTACCAAAGTCAAGAAAATACTCAAGAACTTTGGTCCATGGCAACATTCCTCAATCATCTACTTCTGCTTCTCCTTTCCCTTACGTATGATCTCTGCCTTCTTGCTCTGTCCAATATGTTCTTGATGAGGAAGACCAGGTCCTGGAGCAGGAAGATCCAACACCAAATTTTGTGATGTTGGAAGAGATGGATCCCTCTTACTTGATCTTGGTTGGGATCTCTCTGGTGTGGAAGGAGGAAGAAAGGTTGGATCTTCATTTTCCTCCTCTGAGGAGTCTTCATCAGAGGTAAAGATAAAGGGAGAGACAAGCTCTCTCTCAGCAGGAATGGGTACATGGCTTGGTTCACCCTTCCTATGAGCATTCCATTTTCTTTCTTGTGCATCCCATCGTTTCTCCAGTTCCCTTTCATAGTCAGAACCATCAAGCTCCCATGGATATGGTGGTAAATCTTCTTCTGATGATGGAGAAGAGGAATTTTGATCTGAGGTTTCGGGGTTTGATGACATGGTTTTGGTGAAGAATTGGGTTTAATTGGAAAATTAAGGTTTGAAAGATGATTTGGGGTAAATTGGTGACTGAGATGTGATTTGGGGGTGATTAGGTAAGTAAAGTTTAGGCGTTACGATAATTAATGCGAGTTGGGTGGCACAGTAAAACCAAGATATTGACCGAAGATATTTTTACTTTTGGTTGGTGATGAGTGTGTAAATACTCATCATTTCTGTTACATTTAAACTGCAAAAACATATGAAAACACACAGGAATGCCTTAAAATACATAAAATATCCCTGGATTGTGTTTTTATGCAAAAGGATTGAAAACTGATGAAAAACAAAACATTTTACATAATTTACAGTTTCAGTCCCTGAACTTTGAAAAATTGGCAAAACTAGTCCCTGGTAAATCAAAACATGAAAAATATCATCAAAGGTCCTTAGGGATTCATAAGCTGTCAAGTATAGTCCTTTAAAGTTAAAATTTTCAAAATGACAACTTTAGTCCCTTAAGTTTGAAAAATGTCAAAAATAGTCCCTAAGGTTTTGTAAATGGAAAAATATGAAAAATAGGCCTTGAACTATTATTAATTGACAAAAATGGACCTTATGATAACTTTTGAGAAGTTACAAGTTAAACCCTTCAAAATTCATAAAATTACAAGTTAGGTCCCTGGAGTTTGTGGAATTGGCAGAAAAGGTCCCTGGTATTTGAAAATGGAAAAATCACACTTTTGGTCCTTGGGTTATTCATAAATGACAAAATTAGTCCTTATAAATATTTGGGAAAGTTGCAAAACAAGCCCTTCTATTTTTGTGAAAATTACATAATTGGTCCTTGTTTATTACTTAAACCAACCGGACCCCTTTATTAATTATAAACCCCAAAACCAAATCCAGTCCAAACACAAACAGCCCAACCCCCTTTTCTTTTTCCTTGGCCCAAAACTTAGCCCAGTCCACCCTTTTTAAATAATACGGGGTTTGACCCCGTTGACCTCTCCTTCTTCCCCAATACCACCACCACTGTACACTGCCCTCACCTCCACCCTTCTTCCCCAATACCATGTAGTATTGCCACCTCATCACCACCACCTCACACCCCCTCATTATTTCAACCCACATCACATTAAATGCAATTCCCACCCTTTTTCCACCATGTCCACCACTGTAGCACCCAATTTCTTAGTTTTTCTTCCATATCACCCCAACCTTGTCAGAACTATCTCAATTGTCCCCCCTTAGTCACCACTAAACCCCAAACATCCTTAATTAGTCTCAATCTGCTCCAATGCCACGTATGAACTTTTGGCGCCAAAATCCTTTTAAACGGCCATGATCACTTTGACTCATCCAATGGTTGATTTTATTGATGGGAAAGATTCAGAGGCATGTGGGGAGTCTAAAAATGCTATAAAGAAAGAAGGGAAAGCAGAAGAGAGGATTATCTAGTTTAATTTTAATTAATGTATGTCGAGTTTTTAAATTCTCATGTTCCAGTATTGTATTAAGTTTTAAGGTACTTTGTTAAGTGTTTTTATATTGTAATCAAGCTGTTTCAAGTATTCAATAACACTGATAACCGTGTAATCCCCCACACTAAACTACTGCTAGTCCCTAGCAATCTTTTGAGAAAAATTTAATGGATTTTTACTCTTTACCAAAAGCCATCACTTCTAGAGTAGCCAGGTGTAAGAACTGTGGCACACCTGATAACCGTGTGATTTTTAGCAAACCACCAGCTGTCAACGGATTTGATTTGTCTTTACCAAAAGCCGTTTGCTTCTGGACTAGCCAACTCTTGATGGAATAGTCAACATCTTGGTGAGCTGATTACCAATTATGGTTTTTCCACGGCCTTTACCACAAGCCATAATCTTGCGGGCTAGCCAACTCATTCGCTTTATGGGATATGGGGAGTTGAGGAACCATACAATTTTTGGCAAATTGCAAGCCATCAACGGTTTTGAGATATCTTTACCAAGAGCCGTTTGCTCCTGGATTAGCCAATCCTTATGTGGGTTAGACATGGCGGACTGATAACCATTTATTGCATTTCTAAGTGTGAAAAAACTTTAAATTTTGATCAAATGAGGGTGCTTGATGGAACATGTGTTTGAATTCGTGAGAATCCCCCCCCCCCCCACCCACACTTAGAAATGAATATTGCCCTCAATATTCAAAACACCGGGTGTTAAACCGATACTTAGAACGTAAGAAGGAAATATTAATAACCTTTATTTTAGGCTATTTACATTTTTTTTTTTTTGCAAGATATATACATATATACAACATGTGGGGCATCTCCCCCACACTAGGGTGGTAGAAAAGAGAAAGAAATCAGAAATATGAGTGAAAACCCATATTGCTACTGTTTTTGATTACCGAGTCGCTAGCTTGACTCGACCTCGAATTGAATTGTCCATGAGGAAGCTACTGGTTTTGATTACCGAGTCGCTAGCTTGACTCGACCCCGAATTTAATTGTCCTTGGGGAAAGTTTGGAGATCCGGGACAACCATGTTTGGTATGTCCTCTCCAAAGTAGTGTTTCACTCGATGGCCATTTACTTTAAAACATGGACCGTCATTTTGAGATAACTCAACGGTACCATATGGATAAACCTTATTGATAGTAAATGGACCAGTCCAACGGGTTTTTAATTTACCCGAGAAGATCTTTAATCTAGAATTAAAGAGAAGTACTCGATCACCAACGTTAAAAACGCGGTTCTTTATTTTTGAGTCATGAATTCTCTTTGTTTTTTCTTTATAGATTAAAGAGTTCTCGTAAACTTGATCACGTAGTTCATTTAATTCATTCATTTGAACTTTTCTGTGATCACCCGCAGTTTTGAGGTCAAAGTTGGCATGTTTCATTGCCCAGTAGGCTTTGTGCTCAAGTTCCATCAGTAGATGACATGTCTTTCCGTACACAAGCTTGTAAGGTGTACACCCTATAGGTGTTTTGTAAGCTGTACGAAAAGCCCATAGTGCGTCATCTAATTTATCCGACCAGGCAGCACAGTTTTCACCAACAGTCCTTTCAAGTATCCTTTTGATACCACGATTTGAAACCTCCACTTGCCCACTTGTTTGTGGGTGATACGCGGTACAAAGACGGTGAGTTACACCATACTTTTGCATGACTTTGTCAAATTTGTCATTGCAGAAATGCGTACCACGATCACTTATGATAGCACGTGGAGTTCCAAAACGGGCAAAAAGAGATTTAAGGAATTTCACTACAACTCGGGCATCATTTGTGGGTAAAGCTTTCGCTTTAACCCACTTTGATAAATAATCAACAGCCACAAGTATGTACTTGTTTCCTCTAGATGATGGAAATGGCCCCATAAAGTCAATGCCCCAGATATCAAATATTTCACATACTTGAATAGCATTTTGTGGCATCTCATTTCTTTGTGAAATGTTTCCATGACGCTGACAAGCGTCACAGGTTTTAATGAGATCCTGGGCATCTTTATAAATTGTGGGCCAAAAGAATCCGGAATCAAACACCTTTTTGGCGGTGTAATAGGGACTATGATGTCCCCCAGTGGGTCCAGCATGGCAATCCTTGAGAATTTCAGTGGCTTCCTGTCCATATACACACCGTCGGATGACTTGATTCGCACAGATTTTGAATAAGTAGGGATCATCCCAGAAGTAATGATTTACATCCTTAAAGAATTTATTCTTCTGTTGGGTTGACATCCTTTTCACAACAAAGTTACCCGCATGATAGTTTGCGAAGTCGGCAAACCATGGGGTAGTAGAATCTCCACGAAAAGCAACCGCATTGAGTGTTTCGAGAGGAAATGTTTCATTTATTTCCTTTTTCTCATACACATCTTGATGAGGGTTCTCTAATCGGGACAAATGATCAGCAACCAGGTTCTCAGCTCCTTTTTTATCACGAATACTGATATCAAATTCCTGGAGGAGGAGAACCCAACGGAGCAATCTCGGCTTTGCATCTTGTTTTGCAAATAGATATTTTAGAGCCGAGTGATCCGTATACACTACGCTTTTAGTCAAGATTAAGTACGTCCGAAATTTCTCAAAAGCATACACCACAGCTAATAATTCTTTTTCTGTAGTGGTGTAATGAGTTTCAACTTCGTTCATAGTTTTGCTTGCGTAGTGGATAGGCTGAAAGTGTTTCGTTTTGCGTTGCCCCAAGACTGCACCGATAGCAAAATCACTTGCATCGCACATAAGCTCGAAGGGTAAATCCCAGTCGGGAGCAATAAGAATGGGTGCCTCAGTAAGCTTTTTCTTTAATATTTCAAAAGCTTCGATGCACTCTGGTGAGAAGATAAAAGGAGTATCCTTTTCAAGGAGATGAGTCATAGGCCATGAGATTTTAGAAAAATCTTGTATAAATCGACGATAGAAACCGGCATGACCCAAGAAACTCCTAATATCTTTGACGGTAGTAGGGTGAGGCAGTTTTGCAATGACATCAACCTTAGCTCTGTCAACCTCAATCCCATTTTTGGAAATCTTATGGCCGAGGACAATGCCCTCTTTGACCATAAAGTGACTCTTTTCCCAATTTAGACATAGATTGGTGTCTTTACACCTTTTCAACATTTTTTCTAAATTGGTGAGACATGTTTGGAAGGAATCCCCAATGACCGAGAAGTCATCCATAAAGACCTCCATGGTTTTACCGATCATGTCGGTAAATATAGCTATCATGCACCTCTGAAACATACCTGGAGCATTACATAAGCCAAAAGGCATACGTTTATAAGCAAAGGTTCCATAAGGGCATGTAAAGGTAGTCTTTTCTTGATCCGATGGATCAATGGGGATTTGAAAGTATCCTGAGAAACCAACAAGGAAACAATAGTACTCGTTTCCTGCTAATCTCTCAAGCATCTGGTCCATAAAGGGCAGCGGAAAGTGGTCTTTGCGGGTGGCGTCATTTAACTTACGATAGTCAATGCAAACACGACATCCGGTAACCAGCCGAGTTGGAATCAACTCATTTTCCTCATTAGTGACAACAGTAATGCCACCCTTTTTTGGGACGCAATGAATGGGACTAACCCATGGACTGTCAGAGATAGGGTAAATCAATCTTGCATCAAGAAGTTTAAGAACCTCTTGTTTAATCACATCATGGATTTTTGGATTCACCCTTCTTTGATGTTGCACTGCAGGCTTGAAGTCATCCTCCATCAAGATTTTGTGTGTACAAAAATCTGGGTTAATACCCTTAATATCAGAGAGTTTCCAAGCAATTGCTTGCTTGTGTAACTTCAGGACCTTTATGAGAGCAATCTTCTCCTCAACACTTAAACCTTTAGCAATAATGACGGGTAATTTATCATCACCCTCCAGGAATGCGTATTCAAGATGAGGAGGTAAGTCCTTGAGTTCAACCTCAGGAAAATCATCAGTTTTCTCAACATATTTGATTTCCTGATTATGAAGTTGTACGGGAGGGAGTGGAGGAGAATTGTCTTGGTTTAGCAATCTCTCAAGGAGAAGAATATCTCCCTCCAGATCAATCTCAGTGTTATCAATTCCCGATGGAACTGAATCACTTTTGAGAAAAGCCTCGACCTCTTCCAAAAGGAAATCACTTCCCTCAAACGGAGTGAGAGAAGGGGAAGAGTCGGAAATGATAGGTTCAGATGATGGAGTGGCATCCCCACTCACAGAATTATGAGAATAACCAAGAAACTCTTGAGAGTACTCCTCTGAAGCAATGTCTATGATATCTATTTGATTAACTGTTTTAGAATCATAATTGGAGGAGTACCTCGAGGTTTGATCGAGGTTAAATGTAACAGCTTCATTACCCACACGCAGAGTGATTTCTTGCTCAAATACATCGATAAGAGCACGGCCCGTTCTAAGGAAACCCCTCCCAACAATGAGAGGGACCCTTTGATCAGCATCGAAATCAACCACTACAAAGTCAGCGGGGAGATGAAATTCTCCTACCTTCACAAACACGTCCTCGGCAATGCCGAGAGGACGAGATATCGATCGGTCTGCAAGCTCTAAAGTCATGCAGGTAGGAGTAAGATCAGGAAGAGAAAGTTTCTTCCAAACTGAATATGGCATTAGGTTGATACTTGCACCAAGATTGGCCAAGGCATAGCAATCAACCATTCCCGGAAATACACATGGTATTAGAAATTTTCCAGGATCTCCCAGCTTCTCGGGAAGCTTCTTTAAAAGAACTGCTGAGCAGTTCTCATTCAAGGGAGTCTTTGCCATTTCAAACAGTTTCTCCTTGTTGCTTAACAAGTGTTTGATTGTCGATGCAAATTTGGGCATCAGAATAATAGCATCCGCAAAGCTAATGTCAAAATGCAAATCTTGGAAGATTTGAAAGAATTTATCCATCTAGTGACTAGCTTTTTCACGGAGCTTTTGCTCACTCAAGCGTGAGGGGTAAGGAACAGAGGAGGTAGAAGGTTTGGACTTTGGTGTTTCAACTGGGATATCATTGGGTTCAAAAACAACTCTAGGTTTTGGTTTGGGTTTCGGGACAACATGAGGTGGGACGTCTTGGGTACCCCCATTATGAGTAGGAAGTACTTCGTCCTTATTTACCACGGCGTTATTTTCCACTACCTTGGGAGGAGAAGAAGAAGGGGTAGTGGGAATAGTAGGTCCATCATATGAAACTCCGCTCCTGGTCGTGATCGCCTTTGCATCGCCCCTCGGTTTTGCGATCGTGTTGCTCGGAAGTTTTCCAGAGCCCGAGGGTTATTCATTTAAAGATTTCTTAATTTCAGAAATCTGGCTGACCAACAACCTGTTTGTCTTTTCTTGAGTTTTCATGAACTGCTTCAACAACTCATCTGATGATGATTGTGGAGCTGGGAGAATGGCTTGTGTTTGGTTGGGGAAATTTTGGACACGGTTATTTTGATTATAACCTTGTTGTGGCTGAAAATTTCCCTGATTTGGATTACCATTTCCTTGAAAATGATTTTCGGGGTTGAAATTGTTTCTGTTAAAGTTTCCTTGATTGTGGAAACCTTGATTCTGTCCAGGATTGAAATTCCCTTGGTTTTGATAACCTTGGTTCATTCGAGGTTGGTTCTGGTTTCTGTTTTGCAAATTTGGGTTTTGGTTAAACCCGGGTGGTCCCATATGTGTGTTAGCACGGTAACTTGGTTCCATTTGAGGACGGTATTGATTACCTCCCTGATTTCTAGTATCGGCTAAGGCATTGGCTTCAAAAGGACTACCATCGGTGGCAGTACAATAGTAGTAAGCATGTGGGCCACCACAAGTGACACAAACTTCCACCTTTTTTACTTCAGCATGTGAAGGGTTTTGTGTGAAAGTGACTTTTTTCTGGTTTGAGAGAACCAAAGCTTGAATGGCGTCCGTGAGTTTATCTATCTTAGCATCGGTGCAAGAAGTACTCACGGGTGATGAAGTAGAAGGACTAGCACTCACTTGGGAGTTATATGGCTTTGTGCGTGTAGTGCGGACCTTGGACTTATTTTCAATGATTTCTAAAGCTTCTTTAGTGGTTTTGCTCAAAAAATTACCTCCCGCGGAGGCATTGAGAGAATCTTGGTCAGATTGACTCACACCATTATAAAACGTGTCAATTTGCATCAATTCAGTGAAACCATGATGAGGACATCGACGAAGCAATTCTTTGAAACGATCCCATGCGTCGCCAAACGATTCATCAAACCTTTGAGTAAATTTGATGATTTCATTTTTAAGACTTGTCGTTCTGGACGGGGGAAAAAATTCGTTTACAAATTTGGTAACTAAATATTCCCATGACGTTATTGAACGAGGAGGTTGTTTTTCCAGCCAAATTCGGGCTGCTCCCTCAAGAGAAAATGGGAAAAGAAGAAGTTTGACTGCTTCGGAAGGGACGTTCTTGTATTTGATGGTAGTGGTAATTTTATTAAACCATCGAATATGAGCATGAGGATCATCCCTCTCAAAACCATAAAATTGGCTTGAGGTTACTAGATTTAGTAACCCGGTTTTGAGCTCAAAGTATTCAGCCACAATGGCTGGGGCAACAATAGCGTCTCCGTAACCCTCAATGGGTGCTTAGAGAAGCTCATTCATCGGACGGTCTTCCGCCATGATAACTTTCTTTGGGGAAACAGCACGTATCTCAGATATAGCTGTAGGGGCAGAACGTCTACGACGTCTTTGAGGAATTCTGACAAGCTCACGTAAAGGGCTTGTTGACCTAGAAGAACGAGTGCGCATGCACTAGAGACGACTCTAAGAATACTTAGAGTGACGGGAAATTAAAAATAGAAAAGAAATATAGACAAAAATATGATATATAACAAAGTGTGATAATTCAAACTCACAGATACTTCAAAAAATCGTAATACGCAGCACACCTCCCCGGCAGCGGCGCCAAATTTTGATTGGCCTGAAACAGTCAGATAATATCAACCAAGTAATGGTCAACAAGGCAAACAGCTTAGGCCAATACTCTGGTGAGTTTAGTGTTTCCCCGGATCGTTAGATCCCAACGAGGCGTGAAATCTGAAATAAAACGACTTCGAGATCAGGTGAATTGAACAAGAAAAGGGTTTAAGTGATTGTACTACTGAAATATAAGAGTGAATAGCTTTAATAAGCTATATCAACCAATACGTGAAATCAGATAAGTACAAGTGAAAGGGGACTGGAAAACGTAAACGTTTAATAATTAAACGTAAACAAAAACAACTTTAACTATAGTAGGGATTTGCAAGCCTTAGGGGCTTAAATGCAAATTAAATAAACCTTGAAATATTTATTTTAATATTACTAATTATTTAAAATTTAATAAAACCTAAAAATTGTAAAAAGATATAAAATATACGTTTATATTTAAGTAAACGTAAACGTATGAAATTTAAACGTTTAAATTCACGTTTAAATTTCTACAAAGGTCAAAGATTCATTATGCTTTGACACATAGTCCCAATCTGGTTTGTGAATCCTTGGTGAAGCAATTTTGGGCATCTGCTGCTAAGAGATCTGCCACAGAGATTGTTGCAGAAGTTGATGGTGTAGAGTATGTGGTGACAGAAGATTTGATTAGGACAAAGCTTCAGTTGGATGATGAGAATGGTGTGTATCATTCCAACACTGCAGAGATTCTTGCTGGGCTAAGGGAAGCTGGATATCAAAGTACTGATACATCCAAGTGGCACAAGAATCAATTTTGTCCTAAGTGGAGGTATTTGGTGCATTTGCTGCTGCAGTGTATAAGCAACAAGTGTGGTGGATGGAACCAATTCTCTCTGCAATTGGGTTGTGGTATTGTTTGTCTTTCTAAGGGTCTAACTTATAACTTTTCTAAGTTTATTTTTGATAATATGCTAGAAAACATTGATAAACAACAGCATAAGTTTTTAATATATCCTAGATTCTTACAAATAATTTTAGACATAACCACTGAAGATAGAACCCATGTGCCTATTAAAAGTCTTGGTTCTAAGTTGTTTGCCTCAATGAAAACTAATTATACTGGGGAACATCACCCTATGTTAGAGGATATGTTGCCACCTGGCAATGATAATGTAGTTGAGGGTGATGATGCTGGTAATATGCCTGCTCTTAATGCTGCTGATGATGGTAATCCATCATCTTCTGGTGTTGCTGCTGATGGTAATCCTTCAGTGGTAATGGAGGAAGAGCCAGCTATAACTGCTGAACAAGTACCTATTTCTACTGACTTACCATCACCTACCACTGTACATGTATCACCTAGTCCTACCATTTCACCATCTCATGATGCTCCAGCTGAGCAATTTCATGAGTTTGAAGATAACTTTCAGCCTCTTGAACCTGAGATTACTAGACTACCTTCACCTAGTCCTAAGAGCCAATTAATGAAGGTTTTCCAAATGTTGTAAATGAGTCTGTTTCTCCTACTGGGTTCAATGAAGCTCCACTTACCACTGAGCAATCAACTGGTAGAGCAGAGGATCCTATTACTCTCACTTTTGTATATGATTCTCTTACCAGGTACATGAAAATGACTGATGATCTCCAAAAGGAACTTGCTGATACCAAGACTAATCTTGGTAATGAAATTGAAAGTTTGAAAAGTAAGGTTCAAGATTTGGAGGCACAGCTGAATCAGCAGAAGAAAAGTAAGGATGGATTGGATACTGCTGAAGTTGCTCAGGAGGCAAATTTGGATTCTCTTGAAATTCTAGCTGAAGTTGCTAGACAGTCTAAGGTTATACCTCCTAAAGCTGCTGAAGTACCTCAATCTAAACCAAAGATACTAGTCAGCAGAAGAAGAAGTACAAGACAGTATTTGGCAAGGAAAGCTGTTGAATCTTCCAGAGTGTCTAGTGGTGATGATGATGAGCTCATGACTGAAGCTGTAGATATACTTCAGGAGAAACAATCACTAAGTGATGTTGCTGTTGACAAATCTGCTGATAAAGGAAATACATCAGGAGAAGCATACTTTGTAGCAGGGAAAGAATATTTGAATTCCCCTGTTCATCATTCATCTGAGAATCAACAAGTTTCTCCTGATAGAGAGGTTCAAGAAGTACATGATGAACCTATGGCAGATGTGAATGTTCCTCATGATGATGTTGCTGAAGGAAAAGATGATGATTTGGATGAGCTTGTTACAGCTGAAGACAGAGCTGGACAAGAAAAACTATTCCAAGAATGGGAAGATTATAAGAAGAGTACTAATATGGCTGAGGAAGAGCAAGCCAAGTTTGATACATAATTGGATACAGTCACTCAAAAATATGTTTCTACATTACCCATTGAAAGACAAAGGGAATTGGATGCATCTGTTCAAGAATTTGATGAGTCAGATTGGCAGCAGATTGGACAAAAAATGCTTGATAATCCTGATGTAGCTGCAGATATTATTGGTAAAAGGGTAGAGGAGCAAGACTGGGCTTCTGAAATTGTGAAAGTACTGAAGATGAGGAAGAAGGTAGCAGATGAGTTAAAAGCTAAAGCTAAAAGAGATAAACCTATGACTCAAGCACAACAGAGGGTTTATATGAGAACCTATGTAAAAAGTCAAAGCAGCTCATTATTTAATACTGCTTGGTCTAAGAAAAAAGTGTGGGGACTTCCATTGGACAAACTGGTTGAGATTTATAACAGAATCAAGGCTAGAAATGACAAAGATGGAATGGGTGCTTCCAAGAATATTCCTCTCCTCAATGCTGATGCTGATGCTGCTGAAAAAGTATCTTTACCTGATACTTTTGCTGATGTACCACATGTTGCTGCTTCATCTTATGTGGATAAAGGTAAAGCAAAAGTGATGACATCAGATCCTCCAACTAGAAAGAGAACTAGGAGACAATTGGAGCAGGAAAGATTAGGTGAAGAGGCTGCTAGGAAGTTAGATGAGGCACAAATAGCAGAACAAAAAGCTGAACTTGCAAGATTTCATGAGCTGAAGGTAAGAGAAGTTGAACTTCAAGCTGCTAGAAACAAACAGATAAGGAAGGCTATGGATGAACAATATGCCTCTGCTGCACTTGAATCTTCTCAGGATTCTACTGATGAACAATTGGATAATCCATCAGTGGAAACTGATGCTGCAGAAGGTGAATCTGCTGAAACAGATGTTCCTGCTGCTATTTATGTTCCTGGAAGAAGAGCAAAAAGGATGGCTAAAGTCAGATCTTCACATTCCAAACAAAGTCTAATCAATGTGAATGCTTCTGATGCTTCCTTTATAAAAGAAGGATCCCCTGATGATTGGCCTGCAGCAAATAGAGATGTTTTGGTTCACTGGGAGTTAACTAAAAATGGTCAACTTAATACCATTTATAGGTTGGATAAAACTTCTATATCCTTTACATTTCTTCAAGATATTTTACATCTTGTTGATCATGAGGATTTGGTCACTCTATATGAGTTGGTTCTCAAGTATTATGCAAATCATACTCCTCAAGGGTTTGGATTGTATTTATTGGGTGATCTCAATGTTCTGTTTGATTCTTCTACTCCCACTGGTGTTAGCTATGACATATGGAAACATAATCAGAGATGGAAAGTTCAGAGTTGGAAGTTCTATCCTATGCCTTATGTTCATGTTTTGGAAACTACAACTGGTCTAAGGCTGATTATGGATCTTAGCAAAAGATATCCTCTGAAGGTGTCTCTGATGGAGAAAATGCTGCAACATAAGTTGGAGATTCCTCCTAATCCAGTTGGGAATGCAAGATTGTTTGCTGAATCTTTGGTGAAAGTTTTCAAACAAAGGATTAAGACTTCCAGAGCAGCATCTGATTAGGGATATCATGTTGTATATTTGTTTTTATTTATTATTTAGTTATTAAAAAAAAAAAAAAAAAAAAAAAAAAAAAAAAAAAAAAAAAAAAAAACTAACAAATTGTTGTATCGTATTATGTCTTTTGTATGCAGGTTTGGTTATCAACTTACCTGATGTTGACTAATCCATCACAAAGTTGGCTAGTCCAAAGGATACAGCTTTGGTAAAGATATATCAAATCTGTTGATAGCTGTAATGGTTTGCTCAAAACCATAGGGTTTTCAACTCACCCATGCTTTGTTGCTGAGTAGTTGAAATGGTTGTCAATTGACCATGGATTTTTCCTTTATGGATTCCAAATAATTGGCTAGCCCACATGTATATGGCTTGTGGTAAAGGCAGTGGAAAACCATATTTGGTAATCAGTTAACCAAGATGATTTTCATCAAAATAATTGGCTAGTCCTGAGCAAACGGCTACAGGTAAAGACATCTCAAATCCGTTTATAGCTGATGATTTGCTAAAAATCATGTGGTTATCAGTGTACCTTAGAACACTTGGCTACTCCAGTAGTGATGGCTATTGGTAAAGAGACATCAAATCCATTATTTTCAATGATTCACCTCTCACAGGAGTTAACACACCTGGAAGTGATGAGAATAGTATGAAACTAATTTGTTTTGATGTACATTAAGTCATTTGTTGCTGCAAAGAATGGAGCTTTCAAGTATTATTTGCTGATCATAGAGATTCTACTGAAGATGATTCTTTGCTGGTGCTATCTTATTACAATCCTCTTGGTATGTTATTTTGAAGCTCTATCAAGAATCTTGAACTTAACCAGGTCAAATTCAAGATTAGGGGAGGATTGTTGGGAATTCTGTTAAGTAAGAATTCTACTGCTGTTTCTGCTGAAGGTTCCTGCTGAAGAGTTGGTTTCTGCTGAAGCAGTGTATCTGCTGAAGACTAGTTTCAGCATTATTAGTTTCTACGGATATAGTATTTCCGTATTTTATGTATTATAGTTTGGATATGCATGAGTTTATTTAGGAAGTGATAATGCATATCTTTTAGAAGTTTTAGAATATACGTTTCTTGGGAAACGGTTTAGGGTTCCTTGTGTATAAAAGGAACACACGATTATGTATTGTTTAACGTTTTTTAGAAAACCCTCTTATTATTATTAAAAGATCCATAGAGCCACGCTTGTGTTTTGTTTCCGCTTTAAAAATACAAGTTGCAGAGATTGTCTATTAGTGTGTTATTGATTACAGTGACATAACTAACAATTCTAGAGTGCTCAAGAAGATCTATCAAGGTCTTATATCTCAACAAGAGTCATGTTGGGTAATCATGTAAGATGATGGAAATACATTAAAATGATGTTATAATACAGTTCATGTGTCATATGAAGGTCTCGGGTGCGTTTGTATAATTAAAAACGTTGTATGAAGGCTTAGATGAATTATGAAATTAAGACAGCTTGTATACCTGAATTTGTGAATGAGATATGTCATGATATATATTGGTTTAATTCAGTTTCTTTTCATGAAAACTTAGTTTTATGTCTTAGTTAAGTTCTCCAATTGGTTTGGAGTGATTTCAAGTTGATTTGGTCGTATTTTTTATTTTTGTGTGATTAAGTGTTGAAGCTGAATTCGGGTGTCTAAAAATCAGTCCATGTTACCAATTTTAATTTATAAACCATAAAGAGTTGAACCATGAAACTCTCCCGTATGTAACTTCTATATGTCTAGTAATGTCATGAATTTTTGGTGATTTTTCCTGGATGTATTGGTAGGTCGTTCAAGTGGATACTTTCTGGGTACAGCAGCAGGTCAGTTGTCTGAGTAGTCTGAGTTTGGGTAATTTTAACATGGGGTTCAACTAACTAATAAATTCTGGAAAAATTCATGTGAGTTCTAGAGACATTGAATCATCTTTGGGAATTTTTGTGATTTTTTTTTAGTTATGACGTGGTTCAAAAATTCGTAAAGTGATGACCTGTTTATGGATAAAAGCTGGTAAAACAACTAAAAGGCTGAATAAGGGGATAACTTAATCATAAAAGGTGAAATTGATCATAAGCTATAATTCTTTATGTTTTGTTATGTTTGCACTTGCGGTCTAAGGTACAGATATTCTGACCTTCTCACTTGTTTATCATGAACTCTTCTCATCTTTGATTTGTTTAGCTTCTGATTTTGATACCTTTACTATAATCCCTTTATTACTGAACCTTTGATCATAATCTTTTGATTTATGAACCTTTACTGTGAACCACTGATTATGAACCTTTGTTCTGACTTTCTGAACCATGTGATATGAACCATTTGATGTAAACTAATTGCCATGATATCTGGCCCTCAATTTGACACCCGAGCCATTTCCCTAGCCATGATGGTAACATGGCCGTGTCATTGATGCACCAGTGATATGACTCCAGTGTGGTCGAGTGATGTGCCACACCGTCCTATCTGTATCCGTTATGAGAGCTCAATTATTATACGATTATGATTTATCTTTAGGGGGTATGTATGCATCCTAGATATGTTATCTGTTAGTGGAGTATCTGTTATATGATTATGATATATGTCTGGTGACTGGTGCTTGTGTGCAATATACGCCTTTCACATATCTGGAAGCTAGCTACTTCATTTGGTTACTGAGGACACCCCTCATATTGTCTGATTATCTGAGAGGTCTCCCCTATATATGATTATGAAGGCTTATGGATTACGATATGATATGATATGATATGTTTTTCGGCTTGTGGTGGATTACTGTCCTATACCTTATACTTTATTCTTTCAGTTTGTTTATACCTTATGATTTTATCCCCAACATACCATACTACATTTTTTTTCCTTATCATTTGTTTCATTTATATATATTTATATATATATATATATATATATATATATATATATATATATATATATATATATATATATATCTGTTCACTAGGCTTTTTAAGCTCAGCCGCATTTCTTTTCACCGTGGCAGGTTTTAGAGGGAAGCTGGGATATGAGTGAAGAGTGCTTAAGAGCTTAGTAGACTTCAGCTTGATAGCTATATTCTGGATTAGAGATGGTTAGAAGTGTTTACATTTTCAGACTTAATATTTTATTGTTGTTCCTTTGTAACCTTGTATTCTAGATTTTCCTTTGTAACCTTTGAGATTCATTTGTATTACTTAAGATGTATGCTTGTGTTTACTTTGATATGTCACCATAATGTAGTACTTCTACCCTTATCGGGTTGGAGTGTTACAGTTTCATGACATCCAATTTTTTACCACGTCATGTCCGAACGTGGATTCAAATTTAATGGATGTATATGGAAAAAAATTAACTGATATATATGTAATCGTGTGTTTATACATAGATGGTATACTTTTCACGAGAAGTGATTACAAGATGAATAAATCCACTAATGAAATGTTGGAGTCAATATTTGACATGAACTACATTGATTTTTCGATATGGTTCTTGGGACTAAGATCATATGAAACCAGATGGATTTGTTTTGAAGTAAAAAACATTATAAGAACAATATTCTTGAGAGGTTCAATGTGGGGGATTCCTGTTTAGCTAGAACTCAAATGACATCTTCTTAAATTTATTTAAAATAGAGGTAGAGGTGTTGCCCATTTTGAATACTCAAAGTATATATTGGGTGTTTTATGTGTCTAATGACGTATGTAATACCTGATTTAGAAGTTATAATTAGGTTAAGTATATATACCAGTAATTTAAGTGATGACCATTTGAATAGTATTACATGAGTACTATGATACTTATGATACTGCATTTTGGTAGATATCTAACTGCTATCTAATGATAGAGTAATGCAAATATAGATTCTTACATAAAATAATCTAGATCTACTAGAGCGGATGTGTTGACTCTACGTGGGAAGTTGTGTCTTGGAAATCTTAAAAGTATTTCAAACAGACTTTTATAGCTAAATCTATGATGGAATTTGAATTTATCATTTGAGATAAATTTATAGAACATGCGGGATATCTACGTTAATTCGTAGAGGGCTACTAAGATGGCGTAAACCGGTAATGACCATATGTATACTGTGTGATAGTTAATTGGAAATTGACGTAGCTCATATCACAATGTAAAATGGTAAGTCGAGACATATCAATCATAGACATTGATTGGTGCGATAACAACTCTCAACTTGAGTTATCACGATGAACATCGCGGATCCACTTACGAAAGGCTTAAGCATAGAGTTAGTTAGTAAGTCGTCTAAAGGAATGGGACTAAAACCCTTAAATGAGTGAGTTTATATGAAGGAACACCTAACCCAGTTGACTGGAGATCCCAATATTTGGTTTCAATAGGACAACCTAATCATTTAAATGTAAGGGAAGTCATGTCACTATAGGGGAGTTACTTAACATTGTAGCTTCCTAGTCCATTCCTATAGTAAATGTGACTTGTTGAGAGGTTAAACATATGGCTTTTATGATTCAACATAAAATCATAAAGCATAACGATAAGGCGAAAAATGAACCACTTTTAGGGGGTCATTTAAGCCCGAATCCGAATTTATTTGATCAAATATTGCCCTAAATCCTTCCTTTTGTGATTTTAGGTACTTGGAGAGTGAATTCTGGAAAAGAAACCATTTTGGACGTTTTTGGAGCATAAAAGTGAAGAAAACGGCAAAGTCTCAATTTTCCATGCTGGGAACAGTAGGTGACGGCGTCAAGAGTAATTTCCTGACGGCGTCAAACCTCAATAATAAAATCCGAGAGTTCATGAAGGCATCAAGAGTTTTTCTAACGGCGTCAAACCCCAAGAATTAAAATCCGTAGTTGATGACAGCGTCACACACAGGGCGTCAAGAGTAATTTGTGTGATGGCCTAGGCCTTGACGGCGTCAGAAGTAGATCAAGGCCGTCCGAGGAAGTATTTGGCGGCGAGATGACGGCGTCACACCTTTGTTCTTGACGCCGTCATCCCTATTTTCCTATATATAGTTTTCTAGTTTTTCACATTTAAAGAGAGGAGTTTTGGGAGAAACCCTAAAGACGATTTTGGTGTAACTTTACAGGTCTTTCAAGGGTTCCAACCCCTTGATACCTTGCATGATTAATCAAGATAAGTGTTCTTCTAATTCAATCAATATGTCTATGTGTTGGTTGTCTATATCTTGTTCTTGTCTTAATTCTATCATGCTAGGCTAGATCTCTTTTGTGTTTGCTTAGATCTAATGAAACCTAGATATTGATTATGTGTTGATTACTTGTTTATTCTTGTCTTGGATGAATGATTTATATGTTAGGCTTAAGAAAACTGGCAGATCTCCAAATGGTAACATGCTTGAACGTCTTAAGAAACATGAACCGAGGCGCACTAGGTCTTTATTGGTTGTATTTAATGCATGAGCCACTGTTTACAATCCCTATAGTTGTGCTGGGCATGGTGTAGGAGGAGATAAGAGCTCATAGACTTGGGGAGTTATGTGTGCCACCCCATGAATGGTATTAAGGAATACGATCCGTCATCCATGCAATTATAACAAGTAATTAACGTGTAAAAGATATCTAGGGAGTAGTGAAATCTAAGTAAACACATTTTCTCCAATTACTGCTCACAACTTTAGTATAAATTAGTTTATTTTCATTTTTATTATTTTATTTTGATTGCATCTCAGTATTGGGTTAGTTGAATAGCAACTAATTCCGCCCACTCTTCCAAAACCCGAGATTTTACTTGCTTTCATAAAAATATAAAAATACAAAAATAATCATCCCTCACCTTTGGAACTAGTATTTAGGCTTTCTAATCCTAGCGACACTATTCCTAAGTTGAACGATCAATCCCCCGGTACTTGTCACTATACTATACTACAACGATCAGGTACACTGCCTGGTGGGGGGTTGTAAGCTTCTCGAGATCCCTCGAGAGGTAAAGCCTGTTGCGATTCCCACGCATCAAGTTTTTGGCGCCGCAGCCTGGGGAATAGTTATTGTCTAGGTTAGAATTTCTTTTTATTAGGTCTACTTGCTAGATTCCTTTCTAGTAAGATTTTATTTTTATTTCTAGGTCTTCTTTAGTCTATCTTATTTCTTCGTGTCTTTGTTCGTAATCTTTACCATCCGACATCATGGAAGGTGGTAACATCTTTGAACCCATCATCCCACCACAACAAAACCCACCTTTAGAACCCCTTAGGCCCCGAACCTTAGGAGAGTATTCCCGACCTAGCCACCAAGGCTACCGAAACACCATTGAGCTCACCGGAGCCAATGTGACCCCCTTGCGATCCGACACCATCCGGTTGGTGCAAAGCGGATGTGCATTCCATGGACTTCGTTCCGAAGATCCAAACCAACATCTTAAGGACTTCCTCAAAATCGTAGATTCCATAGACCTAGATGTTGCAACTAGAGAGACTACCCGTTTACGCCTATTCCAATTCTCTCTACGAGATCAAGCTAGTCAATGGCTTGAGCGTTTACCCGCGGGATCCATCACCACATGGGATTATCTCACCACTCGTTTCCTTGCCCAATTTTTCCCACCGGGGAGAACTACTAAGCTTAGGAATGACATCTTGATGTTCCAACAACGTCAAAATGAATCTCTTTATGAAGCATGGACTCGTTTCAAGGACTTACTCCAAAAAGTCCCTCATCATGGCATAGATCTTTGGCTCCAAGTCCAAATTTTTTATGACCATATCGACATCTCCACGAGGCGAGCCATTGACCAATCGGCCGGTGGTAAGCTACGTGATCTAAGTGCGGAACAATCATGGGAACTCATAGAAGATCTTGCTCTCTATGACAACGAAAGTTGGAACGATCCCCGTGACTTGAACAAAACGGTCAAGGCAATATCTTTGCCTTCGAACAATTCTAGCACTCCCGACCGTAGGATCATGGAACTTGAGGACCAAGTCAAGTTTCTCATGAAATCTTACGATGCTCCTAAGCCTTCAAGCCAAGTGAACAAAATCACTTCTTCATGCGAATTATGTAGTGGTCCCCACGACACTCGTGATTGTGTGGAACTCCCCGGAACAGCTTTTGCGGACTACGCATCCACGCGTACCGACGAAGCGGGAGATAAGTGGTACACTTTCAAGCCCGAGCCAAACACATACGGTGATTCATACAACCCCTCATGGAAAAATCACCCAAACCTTAGGTGGAAACAAAATCAACCCAATTCCTCCAATCCGCCTAATCGTTACCAACCAACCGGTCCACCATCCGACCGTACTTTCAACAACAATCCTTCTAACAACTTTGGTAGTACCAAAAATCTTGAAGGGTTGATGTCAAAGTTTATGGCATCTCAAGAAGCTCGCATATCTAAGTTTGAAGCCGATTTCAAACACAAGCAAAGCGAGATGACCACTAGAATTGACGCATTGTTGAAAGTTCTCAATGACCGAGAAATGGGAGCACTCCCAAGCGACACAATCAAGAATCCGAAACTAAACGTTAATTCCATATCTTCAGTTTTTTCACCCACTTCATGTCCACAATACTACTCGGTCAATTCAACGAGCACGTGTTTCAAACAAAACCAAGTTCTACCAAAGGACCAATCAAATAAGACACCCAATATAGAACCGGTCAAAAGTATAGTTGAAACACCTCCTACGCAAGACCTTGACGGTGAATTCAAGGAACTTCACCTTGAACGCCCCGTCATTGATGTCTTAGCGCTTGCTCCTTACTATAGTGCCCTCCTAGAAAAATATGAGAAGTTCAAACTAGGTAAAAATGGGACCGCCTTCATTCAAAACAAGTTGCCTAAAAAGCTTGATGATTCGGGTATATTTGTTTTGCCTTGTAAGATAGGAAGATCCGAAGCTTTCGACACACTAGCCGATTTAGGGTCAAGCCTCAACTTGATTCCCTTATCCTTATTCACCGCTCTTAAGCTAGGAAAGTTAGAGGAAACGGAGGTGTTGATAGGGATAGCGGATGGGAGTATTGCCCACCCGGTTGGAATGATTAAAGATGTAGTTGTTCACGTAGGAAAGTTAACTATATTAGCGGATTTTCACGTCCTTGACATGGTTAGTGACACTACATGCCCATTATTGGTAGGAAGATGATTTTTAGCAACCGCTAGCGCCATGATAGATTGTAAGGAGTCTAAGATAGCGGTAGGTGAAGGAGATACTTGGTCGGTATACGATGTAAAGAAGCATAGTTATGATTGTGATGATGAACCGACACCGCATTGGGTAGAGATGAATAGGAGACCATCTAGATACAGACCTTGGATAGAAAGGAACTTCATAGGACCTCAATGCCCATTTTATCTAGTGAAAGATTTCGTAGAAAAGACACATTCGGTAGAACAACTCATAGCTAGAGATGAAGAGCTAGACCCCTTTGAGGACCCCTTAGTCTTTAGGAAGATGATTGAATTCTTGAGCGTAATGCCTATCAATATAGAGATGAATAAGTGGAAAAGAGAGGGAGACAAGTGTAAATGGAGGTGGGACAAGCCACCTAAAGAAGGTGATGGAACATGGCATATGAGGATGACTTTGTATGATCCGGATGGAGAAAAGTTTGAAAGGTCATACCACACTAAGGAAACCGATAGGAAGTTGAAACTTAAGTTTGATCCCAAAGATGTCCTCAATGAGGAACTCAACCGAATCACGTAGTAACCCATGACCTTGAGTCTAGCTACAAGACTCGTAAATAAAGAAAAGCGCTTCTTGGGAGGCAACCCATGCTTTGTGTGATTTTCATTTTATTTGTTTGTTATTTGCTTCCGTATGCATGTTTTATTTTTATTGTTGGTAGATCATGTCTCTAAATTAAAATGTGGAAATACTTTACTATGTTGTTTGGCCTAGTCTTAACTCCAACCTAAAAGTATTTTTGCAAAAGATAAGTGTAAGGGGAAACCCCAAATATGTTTTCAAGAAACAAACCGATCATGATTCTCCACAATATTAAATGAACATGTATATTCGTATTTGTTAGAGTCAAATGCTTGTATTGAGTCATAATGAAGTTTTGCAGGATTTTCCAGGAAGTAGGACCAAGTTTTTCCAGAAATTTTCCGGAAACTTAACATAAGAATTTCTGCAGGTCCATTCTGACGGCGTCACGAGTTTACTCTTGACGGCGTCAGGAGTAAAAATCTGGAAATTTTACCGGTTTTGTTTTTCTAACGGAGTCTTATGGTTTTTGTGAATTATTAAGTTTTATAATCTCCAGGAGATCTGCAAACTTCATTCCACAAGCATTATATCTTACTTTGTTTTCTAGGATTTAGTAACTTATATAGGATGCCGCCGATTTTACGCGAGGTTATCTTGTCTATTTTGTCAGGTTTTGCAGGTTATGTATGACAAGAAGATGATTTATATTCTGGAAGGGAAGCTTTGATTGTTCATTTTCTTGGAGGAAGATTTAACCTGGCCATCCTATTATCCATACCGAGCGAATCAGGGGAGTATTTGATTTCATTCTCTTTACTTTTTCACTTTTACATTCTTTACTTGAACATTGGGGACAATGTTCATCTTAATTGTAAGGGGAGGGTAAAAAGATGATACCTTACATATGCACTTTCGCTTGAGTTTGTTTTGTTTGATGGTAGATGTGTAATAAAACTATGAGAAATACTTGTTAGTGCAATTTTAGCGCCAAATTTAAAATTTTTTACAACATTTAGGAGTGAAACTTTAGCCATAGCAAGCGTCTCATGGATAGGAGATTGTATGACTAGCACATAACCGTATATTCAGAAAAATTTTCCACCCAAATATGTGAGGTTCGCCTTTAGATTTGATAGGAAAAGCATTTACTATTAGTGCTTATGAGTGTACCGGTAGCATTTAGATTCTAGAACTTGCGTTAGTGATGCATCCCGAGACCGCTAGTGAGACTACATTCGTGTGGTAGGATTTACTACATGATAAGAGGCATTAGGATCACCCTTGTGTTAAACCCGTATTATAATTACTTGACTATTTAAGTCATATTACTTGGCTAGTTAAGTCAACTAATTTTTCCCACACCCTTAGCGTTGTACTCATTTTTAGTACACGAAACCCCTAGTACACCCCTCCGAGCCTATCTTTTCGTTTCTAACTTTAAGCATCTTACTTAAAGGAAGAATTTGTTACACCCCACTTAAATGTACACCCAAATCGCCTTAGCCTTCCGTGTATACACTCATCTTTAGTGCATTATTGTTATTTGTTAAACCCTAAGTTAACTTTCTAATTGATTACATGGTTGCTAAGTCGAGTCATATCCTTGTACATATTGTTTTGGGATGATTGGGACTCATGGGTAAGTACTTATTTTATGGAGTAATCGGGAAGAACATCATTTATTACCCCCATATGTACGTTAATCTTAAAAGTGCTCCAAGTGTTTTGATTTTCTTAATTCGAGTCATTAGATTAGTTTAATTGTAAAGTATGTAAAAATTCAAGTGAAAGGGAAATGTTCATTCCCTATGATGTATTATTTCGGATGGTAGGGTAAGAGTGTATGCAAAAAAAAATAAAAAAAAAATCGAAAAATCGAAAAATCAAGAAAAAGAAAAAAAAAATATATATATATATATATATATATATATATATATATATATATATATATATATATATATATATATATATAGAAAAAAGAAAAAAAAACATACGGACTACCATCCCTTTTTATTCTATGTTCATTTTATGTTTTTGTTATTTCTCATTTATTAGCTTAAGTCGAGTCTAGTCTTGGCTTAGCAACGCCATATTGTACATGTAATTAACCAAGATTGTTAACTCGCCACTAGTAAAACTTCCTTTATCCAACAAAACCGTGTAATTCATATCCCTATACCTAACGTTACAACCCTTTAAAAGACCTCTTTGATAGTTTATCCTAGGTGCTTACGCCATGTAGTGGAGGTTTGATCCTTTCCCAAGCCTATGGTAATCTATTTTGCTATGACAGGTAGTGAGAGATATCTTCCATTTCCATAATGTTATATTACTTTATTACACCCGAGAGATGTGAGTATCTAAACACTATTTGTGAGGTGCTAGTGTATGACCTCCGAGCTTGTCTATTGGTCTTCAGTGGAACGATTATTTGTTGTAATTACTTTTATATTAGTGTTAAATGACCTCTAACTTGTCTTTTGACTAGAATAAAAGCGCATTTGCTTGAGGACAAGCAAATCTCAAGTGTAAGGGTATATGATAAGGCGAAAAATGAACCACTTTTAGGGGGTCATTTAAGCCCGAATCCGAATTTATTTGATCAAATATTGCCCTAAATCGTTCCTTTTGTGATTTTAGGTACTTGGAGAGTGAATTCTGGAAAAGAAGCCATTTTGGACGTTTTTGGAGCATAAAAGTGAAGAAAACGGCAAAGTCTCAATTTTCCATGCTGGGAACAGTAGGTGACGGCGTCAAGAGTAATTTTCTGACGGCGTCAAACCTCAATAATAAAATCCGAGAGTTCATGAAGGCGTCAAGAGTTTTTCTAACGGCGTCAAACCCCAAGAATTAAAATCCGTAGTTGATGACGGCGTCACACACAGGGCGTCAAGAGTAATTTGTGTGACGGCCTAGGCCTTGACGGCGTCAGAAGCAGATCAAGGCCGTCCGAGGAAGTATTTGGCAGCGAGATGACGGCGTCACACCTTTGTTCTTGACGCCGTCATCCCTATTTTCCTATATATAGTTTTCTAGTTTTTCACATTTAAAGAGAGGGGTTTTGGGAGAAACCCTGAAGACGATTTTGGTGTAACTTTACAAGTCTTTCAAGGGTTCCAACCCCTTGATACCTTGCATGATTAATCAAGATAAGTGTTCTTCTAATTCAATCAATATGTCTATGTGTTGGTTGTCTATATCTTGTTCTTGTCTTAATTCTATCATGCTAGGCTAGATCTCTTTTGTGTTTGCTTAGATCTTATGAAACCTAGATATTGATTATGTGTTGATTACTTGTTTATTCTTGTCTTGGATGAATGATTTATATGTTAGGCTTAAGAAAACTGGCAGATCTCCAAATGGTAACATGCTTGAACGTCTTAAGAAACATGAACCGAGGGGCACTAGGTCTTTATTGGTTGTATTTAATGCATGAGCCACTGTTTACAATCCCTATAGTTGTGTTGGGCATAGTGTAGGAGGAGATAAGAGCTCATAGAATTGGGGAGTTATGTGTGTCACCCCATGAATGGTATTAAGGAATACGATCCGTCATCCATGCAATTATAACAAGTAATTAACGTGTAAAAGATATCTAGGGAGTAGTGAAATCTAAGTAAACACATTTTCTCCAATTACTACTCACAACTTTAGTATAAATTAGTTTATTTTCATTTTTATTATTTTATTTTGATTGCATCTTAGTATTGGGTTAGTTGAATAGCAACTAATTCCGCCCACTCTTCCAAAACCCGAGATTTTACATGCTTTTATAAAAATATAAAAATACAAAAATAATCATCCCTCACCTTTAGAACTAGTATTTAGGCTTTCTAATCCTAGCGACACTATTCCTAAGCTGAACGATCAATCCCCCGGTACTTGTCACTATACTATACTACAACGATCAGGTACACTGCCTGGTGGGGGTTGTTAACTTCTCGAGATCCCTCGAGAGGTAAAGCCTGTTGCGATTCCCACGCATCACATAATGATTCAAGATTAAATCGCAAGCATATGTCTTTAATGATTCAAGATGAAATTACCTATGTGAGAGAGAAGTTGGGTCGCTTCGAAGGGAATTGTGAGGGGCGCAAATCCTAAGAGCTCTTGAAGAACTAGGAAAATGTTCAGGACCATAATGAACATGTCTATAAGGATGTAACAATATTAGGGAGAGTCTTGTGTGAAGTGTATCGTCGACTACATAAACAGCAGCTCAATTCAAAGACATCGCGTCTGCTGACAGATAGGAGGCTAAGTACATTTCACAAGGGAAAGTTCAAAGGTTCACGCATACCTATTCTTTTCAAGATTCAACTATTGGAATTTCATCATACTTTTTATGTGTTATGACCGATCTCCATTCATGTGGGGGGTGTTAGAAATTTGGTTGGCAAAAGTGACTTCTGACCAACTTTGGACACAATTATCTATATGTATGTTTCATATATATAAATAATAGTTTGTAGGTTCGTGTTCTCCTCGAAGAGAGCTTCACAATATGCCTTTATTTGTCCAAAATAGAGTTGATGTAAATAAGATATCGGGTCTCAAAGTTAGTCATTCGGTATCATGACTAAAGTGGATAAATTGTTTACTTTCTATCCCACATCGGTAGGAATGGTAAACCAGGGTGGAGTTTATTGTGTATAAATGGAGGCCCTAATTATAACTTTGTAAATCAAATCAATCCAACATAAGGAATACATATCTCTTATGATGAAATTCCTGGTAGTTTAGTTAAGTCTAATAGTACAACTTACTTTTTGGCTGTTGTACCTTGGGAAACAGACAGAGAATCTGTTTTAAGGAAAGTGTGTCAAACGCGTGTCTCAGCATTTTTAGTGGTTATTTGGTGATCTAATATGTCTTTTTAATCATTTTATTATTTTATTAATTATCATTTATAAGAGTTTGTCTTTACCATTCTGTCTGTTTTTATGTTATTTATTTATTGTTAATTTTATTTCTCAAAGTATTGATTTTATTAATAAAAGTGTAACCATTCTCCACAAAAACAAGAAAATCATTTGATATTAGTAAGACTCCTTTAGGGGGTGTTTCTTTTTTATGTTAATGAGTCTTAATGGGGAGATAATGGTGGAGTCACACATATAATATGTTTCTTTTTCTGTTAAATGGTCTGTATAAGGAGAGAAAGCAAAGGGTGCTCCTCCCCATTAACTCATTAACAGAAAGGGTCCCACCCACTTAAAAAAAAAAAAAAAAAAACCTAATAGTCCCTTAGAGCATACGTAGTGGCCGGGGATATTTTTGCTCGACTTCGAGGTGCTGCCTGGTGCTCGTTGTGGTCACTGGTCAGTGGTGATCATTGCGAGTTTCACCATTCTCTTAATTTTATTTAAGTACGAACTCATTAATTAATTCTTGTTCCTTTATTCATGTGAGACATTTGGTTTGTGCTGTTTTATAAAATTCTTAAACGTATTGTATTCGAACACAAATGATATCATGAACAATAAATAAACAGAATAACGAACAGAAGTAGTTTAGAACTTTAGATTTTCTAAAAAGCCGGCTCATTTACAAGATTTTTCTCGACCACAACCTCTTGGCATTTTCTAGAAAGTCACATGAAATATTATTTTCAAATGAGAAGTGATTGACACACTTATAAATTTTATTAAGACGCTAAAAATAAAAACCTTTCCAAATTCACCAAGCAAGTTATGTCAACGAGCTTTTTTTTTTTCCCCCTCAATGAGTAACATTATATTATATCCACTTACTATCAGCCAATCATGGATACTCAATTATTTCTTTTAAAAGCTATGCAATGCATCTTACAGGGCGGTTTATCCATATGTCACATAAGATTTACCCTATAACAGTCATATGACAATAAATAAATAAATAAATCACTTAAACAACATTTTTAAAATGCACAGATTAAAAAAACTCACTCACTTCACAATACCGCTAACTTTCGTTATGCACATGTCAAATGCACCTATAACGCACATGGTGATGCAGCGTTGTTATAAGTACCAAAAACACTCTATAACACACCTATAACCATTACACAGTGTAGTCTTATTCATGTCGATTTTGTTAGTTAGTGGACATATTTAATAGTCGTATGTCCCGTTCGAACTCGAGCCTATGGGATGGTACACGTTGCGTATTAGATTCAATTATAATAATAATAATATAAAATAATTGTATTTTAATATTAAATCACAATAAACACTAACGGTCTGTTCGTAGTTAATGGTAGTTAATCTAACGAAGGTTAAAAATCAAGAAGAATGACTAAATAGAAAATAGCCAAGGAGAAGGTTTTAGAACCCCTTCCTTGGTCTATGATCGACCGGCCATAAGGATCCCCAAGAGAATCCTTATCAAACTTGGACACTAAGTTACCATACTATTAATACAAACCCTTGTATTCATTAGTTGATAATTTTATGAAACCCTAGCTAGCCAGTTTTCTCTTCTTCCCCCTCTTTTACCTAGATCGACCGAATTACAAACCATCACAAGGTTTGCATTCGATTTTCAGTGAAACCAAAGTAATTGATTAGCTATTGTGATCAAGAAACTAGCATTCTAATTGAATTGCTATCAATACACGTGTGCAAGACCATATAGAAAATCCCAATTTGATTTTTGGTGAAACCCTAACCGATTTAAGCATAAATGGATTTATATAAACCCTAATTTTTTAGGGTTTGTGATTTTGATTGTTTCTTGATTCGCATGGAAGCTAGCAATGTACGTTTTCATTTATTTTATTGTTAGTTAATTATACTATACCATATATTTCTTCTGCTGCGTGCTTTGTGATTAATTATTTAGATTTAGGATTGTCACGGTATTTAAATTCTAACGAATTTAACCCTTTTTTTTTGTTTATTTTAACCGTAGTCCAAATAAAAAGAGCTTTTTCTTTTTCTTTTATAACTATGGCGTTTGTCACTCACTTAAATTTTCGGTTGGATCATAATTAATATCCATGACACCTCAGCTGGCTTCTTATAATTATTTGCTCAAAAATTCTAAAGCACGAGATAATAGATCAGAAATGTCTTGTCGAATTTAATTTCTACTAGTAATTGAGACTTGAAAGGGTCCCCTATGAAGTTACGCGTATTCGATCGGTTGACATCCATTCAAGCATTGAATGAGTTTTACCTCCACAATAGTAAGAATTAGGAGAAATCAACATATTTGTGTTGTGGATGCTATAAGTAAGAATTAGGAGAAATCGACAATTACTTAACTAGGAGATACAACCAATCAAGTTTTGTCTCGTAATTAGCTAAACTTTTGTAAGAATAATCTTGAAAAAATAAATAAATAAATAAAATCGACACGGTGTTAAGTGAAATAACAATCCTTTAAAAAAGTAAACTCGTCGCCATGAGATTACTTATCTAGTTTGCACTTTGAAATACATCGTCATTGTCGTTATGGTGATGCAAAAATTCATTTTTATATACGCGTAGAATGAACATAAGCTTGACGACTTTATTTAGTTTGGGAGGTGATACGTACCCCAATTTTTTATTTTTCCATCACATTCTGTGCATTAGAGTATTGTACTGTGTACTAGCTCTATGTGCATTATAATATTATATAAAATGATGTGTTTATAGAAGAAAGTGATGTGCGAATGAATCTCATTTACTTTACACCACTTTTACTGTTTGTTTTGTCCTTTTGTGTGTACAGGTTTCCATGCACTTGGTAATGGGATGAGTTGTTTGTGCATTCATTTAATAACCGTAATTTTTTGATGCATCCATGAATTCTACTATTTTTAAGTCCATTTTTGCTTCACGTGGGTGGCCATATTGTCTTTAAAGTCTGGATTGTTTCACTGTTTCACACACCTTCCTTTCGGTACGTTACTTTAAACTGTGGATAATTCAACGGAAGAATATTTGTTGAGTTAATTACATGGGTTTTTCTAACTTGTGCCCTGGGGGCACAAGTTAAGCACACCAAAAGGACAGTGGGTCCCACAAAAAAAGTACAAGAAAGTACAAGAAAGTACAACAAAATTCTTGGGTCCCTCAGTACTTTCTTGTACTTTTTCGTGGGACCCACTGTCCTTTTGGTGTGCTTAACTTGTGCCCCCAGGGCACAAGTTAGAAAAACCCTTTAATCTTAAAAAAAAAAAAAAAAAAAAAGAAAAAAAAAGAAAAAAAAAGAAAAAAAAAAAAACTTATTTTCATTTTGTTATACGAGAATTTTTAAATTTAAATAAAAAATATTAATTTTACTAAAAAAATATAATTTTAATTTATTTATTTTTTTATAAAAAGCTCTTTTTAGTTTTATTATAGGAAATTTTTAAAATTGTATTATTATAAAAAATATTAATAAAAAAAGTAAAATTAAATTTGGGCTTATGTACTAAACGATTTTGTACGTTTTTAATTTTATTAAAAAAATTAAAATTTTATTAGTATAAAAATTTTAATAATATGTTTTCATTAGTTTTTATACATTTTTGTACGCTTTTTTATGATTTTGGTACGTTTTTACACAATTTTTTTTCCTTTTTAAACGTTATTATACGTTTTATACGTATGAAAACTTATAAAAACAGATAAAAACCATAAAAAAAGTATAAAAACAAAGTACCAAAATGGATGAAAACGTCTAAAAACAAAAAAAAATTATAGAAAAACGTCCAAAAATCGTATAAAACATACAAATGCGTATCAAAATGCACGAAAACATAGAAAAACGAACAAAAACGTATAAAAATGAATGAAAGTGTATAAACAGGACGTTTTTATAATAAAATAAAAAAACATCCTTTTTATACGCTTTCATCCATTTATACATTTTCGTTTTGTTTTTATATTCTTTCGTCCGTTTTGATACGCATTTGTATGTTTTATACGATTTTTGGACGTTTTTCTATGATTTTTTTTTTCGTTTTTGGACGTTTGTGTACGTTGTTTTCATATATTTGTACATTTTCTTATGGTTTTTATCCGTTATTTTAAGTTTTCATACGTATAAAATGGATAAAACGCATAATAACGTCCAAAATGGAAAAAATTGTATAAAATGTAAAAAATGCGTAAAAAAGCATACAAAACCGTATAAAACTAATGAAACGTATTATTAAATCTTTTTATAGTAATAAAATTTTCATTTTTTTAATAAAATTGAAAACATACAAAATCCTTTAGTACATAAGCCCAAATTTAATTTTACCTTTTTTATTAAATTTTTTTATAATAATAAAATTTTAAAAATTTCCTATAATAAAACTAAAATAATATATATATATATATATATATATATATATATATATATATATATATATATATATATATATATTAAATTAAAATTATATTTTTTTTAATAAAATTAAAAAATTTTATTTAAATTTAAAAAATTTCGTATTCTAAACTTAATACAATTTTTTTTAAGAGTAAATTGCATGAATCGTCCTTGTGGTTTGTATTTTGAGAGGGAAGACCCAAATTACAAGGTTAGCCCTCACGTTACAAGTTAGGTCCTTTTTAACGATCGTTAGGAGTTGGATTAAAATTTGGACAAGATCCGTAAAAATCTAAAACCACAGGGACCAAACCCGTTTAAAAAAAAGCATAGGGACAAGATCCATAAAAATCAGTAAACCACAAGGATGATTTATGTAATTAACTCATATTTGTTTTTTCTTTCGGTTATTCTTCTTCTATTAAGCTGTGAGTATTGTCACTTCCAACTATTTTCACGTTAGTGACACATCAACTTTTTAACACAATATTTTATTCATCACCTAACATTAGTTGTGAGAGTGCTTGGTGAGGGACGCTTTTCGTCCACCATAAGTACTAACATCGGACCAATGACGCTTTGTACTGCACTATTGATCTCGCCATCCATCCACTGTTCTGCACTTAGCCGTCCGAATCACATATGCCGTTCGTCAATTTTTTTTTTTTTTTTTTTTTTTTTTTTTTTTTTTCATTTGAAATGTTGGCCAACGGCTATAAATGGCTAAAAAAATCCCCACTTGTCACTTATATATACTCACTATTAACTAAACTTTTTTGATACATTCAACTCAAATCATAATTTAACTAAACTTTTACGTACACATATTTTATCTTCAAAAAATGTCACAACAAAACACCAACTATTGGCTACTTAACAATATATTTCATTCGGCTTTCGAGTCTGCTAATTCGAGTTCTCCATCACCCGCTACACCATCATCCTGCCGTTCTTTTCCAATCCAACAACCGCAAAACCCGATGCCTTCATACCCTCAATATGCAAGCCAAAACCCGATGCCATTATTTTCACAATACCCACAAAACCTAAAAAACCTACACAACCTGATGCCATATTATCCACGAGCCTCTTTCACACTACAAATGAACCAAGATCACTATAATCAAATTTTTTATTTTTTTTCCTTTATTTTATTTATTTATTTATTTTGCACAACAACAACAATACTTCAACCAAATGAATCTCGGTAATTCATCACAACCAACACAAATAATGCCACCACAAGCTTTACATGACTCACCACCACTATCACCATCACAAGCTTCACAAACCGAGTCATCTCCGGTCGGAAAAGGAAAAGGAAAAAAGCTGATACCAAAGAAAACCAGCGTCGTCCATACCCGTTAGATAGCGGAGGAAAAACTTTTGGCCGAAAATTACATACAAATATCCAAGGACCCAAGACATGGAATTGACCGAAATTCAAAATCATTTCGGACATTTTGTAATGAATTCAACTGTCTTTCAACCATCGAACGTACCAAGAATATGATCACGGGAAAGTTGACGATGTTATCAAAGGGTTGCAACAAGTTTGTTGTATCCTTATCGTATTTGTAATCGTATCTTATTTTTAATATATCGTATTTGGGTTTTAATTTAAAATATATTTATATAAAATAATAAAATGAAAATAAATAAATAAATGTGTTTGCACCAATAACATGTTATTGATTTTTTGTTTGGAGAGTATTATAGTTGTTGGTGTGTTATTAAGAGACTAATGAGGTGGCGTTGAGGAGGCAGACAGAAAATGTGTTATTCATCACTCCTTCACCGAGGTATCTGAGAACCACCTAACCAAATTCATAAGGAACATCATTTAATACAAACCTCACAATATACTCCATACGCATTCGCAAACAAAAATAAAATAAAAATAAAATAAAAATAAAAAATACCAGTGTTTTTCGTTAGGTTGTCTGCACCAACGAACCATGGTAAAAGATACCACCACACGCAGTGGATGGCACACCCGTAGTGATGACGAACAACCACCTGTAGGCCCGCTCTTAAATCTTAATGGATGGATATATGATTTTGTAACCAAAGAAAACTATGTTACTATCTTATTATATATATATACTAAAAGGCAGTGAGTTGTACTGTAGCAAAACTGTAGCAACAGTGTTGCTACAGTGATTTGTAACAGTGTTTTTTTTAGTTGCGTTACTGTAGCAATGGCATTGTAGCGACACTGTTCATCGGGGTTGTGTTTTTTTTTTTTTTTTTTTTTTTTTTTTTTTTTTTTTTCAAACCATGACTTTAATTTTAAAACCAATTCAAACACCGAGTCGACTTCGTGGTGGTGGTGGCTCGGCTGCCGTAACAAGAAGAGGGGAAAAAGGGGCCCACACGAGATTTTAACACAAGTTTTAAAACCATTTTCATCAACAAAACATTTATATATTCGGATCTAACAAAAATAATAGTTAGGGTTTTGTTAAAAAAGATTTTTATTAAAGAAAAGATGAGAAAAATAGTGGTGGTGTGCTCGGTTACCAAGAAAACGAAGGGGAGGTGGTGGCGGCATGGCGTGGCAGCGGCGGTGGTGCGTGATGGTGGTCTCCGGGCGGTTTTGAAACGATTGCCACGTACTTCCGAAACGAGCACGTCCAGATCTATCTTTTGGTGTAAAAAAATAAAAGTGGCCGGAAAATTTTCCGGCGACCGGAAGTTGGCCGGAGATGGTGGTGGCCGGCATTGGTAGAGAGAGACAGAGGTGGGAGAAGATTTTTAGAGAGAGAAATAATGTGTGTATTTTGTGTGAAAATGAAATAAAATATTAAAATGTCGGTTTTTATATATAATGGGGAGGGAAGTGAAATGTAAATTGAAAAGTGAGGGTGGGTTTTGTAACTTTCGGGAGGAGGGGCTATTCTTGCCAAATGGGGTTAAACTTTTCACGAAATCACTCCGGGGCTCATTTGACATGGCAAACGTACTCGAAACCGGTTCGTTAAGGAAATAACACTTAACGGCAACAAAAGAATTCCGCAGCAACGCGCGGGTTGCAAAACTAGTTATTGGTCTAAAGTCTAAACACCTAGAAACGCATTTTTGCCAAGGAAAACCTGATTAGAAAATAATTTAAATAAAAACAAGGAAAGTGATTTTTTAAGACTAGAGCTAATAATATTTTTAAAAAGAAATGATGCAATATTTGATGAGATGAAACATTACATACCAAAAGGGTCTAGTGAAATCAATAGGGTAGAACTTTACTACATATAATGAAAAAATGGTTAACAAATGAAATGTTGAGTTTTCAAGAAATGTTGAGTTTTCAATAATTGTCAAATGAGAGATAAAAGTGAAATATAATTAATACTCTTATTAAAACAACTCATTACTTAAAAGTACAATGATTTATTTATATTGTACAACCAATTAAAAACATATCTACCAAATTAAATACAACCAATTAAAACACAAACCGGGTTGACCCGGGACACTTCAAACCTGGCGGGTTCGCCCGGTTTAATTTGACCCATTTCCGACCCAACCTAGCAAGTTGACCCAGTTTAAATCGACCCATTTTTCGACCGGAACGGTTCAACCGGGTCGAACCAGGTTTCAAAACATTATTCATTACTTAAAAGTATAATGATTTATTTACATTGTACAACCAATTAAAAACAAATCTATCAAATTAAATACAACCAATTAAAACACAAATTGGGTTGACCCGGGACGCTTCTAACCCGGCGGGTTGACCTAGTTTAATTTGACCCGTTTTTTACCCAACCTAGCAAGTTGACCCGGTTTTGATCGACCCATTTTTCACCCGGAACGTTTCAACCAGTTGAACCACCCGGGTCGAACCGGGTTTCAAAACATTATGTTTAATTCTCAAATCTTCAAACTTTTATTATTTTTCGTTTAGAACCTATAAACTTTTTTTATCAATAAACTATCTATCGCTATAAAATCTCGTTGCTATACACCGTTACTCGTATATGTTAAGAACTACCCAGAATAAAATATGCATTACCCTAAAAGACTCGATTTCAACTATTACTTTTGAGACTTTCCAACTTAACTTGAACTAATAAGTGACCAGTCTATGAAGTCCAAATTATAAGAAATCGAGGCTTTAAGCCTTGAGCTAAAATACAAACATTTATTTCTCATTAAACTGAGCTCCAAAAAGATGGGTAGTCGACGTGTTTAATACTTTAATCTGTTGAACAATAAGGGAGTTCCATAAAACCAAATTAAGATTCTTTTTCTTTTCTTTTTTGTTTTATTTTTGCCATCACTCCTTACGTAAACGTCTAGAAGCTTCTGTGAAAAATGGGATATGATACCATTTATGATAAGTTAATCGATTCCTTGAGCCTTTGATTCTTTGATGTCTAGTAAAACCAGCAGTTTGTTAGGGGTATAGTGAGTACGAGTTTTATAACACTGTTTGGCATAGATCTTGCTTAATGACAATATATTTAAATTTTAATTATTTTTTCTTACAAATTATATATTATCTAATTTTAATTATACAATTGGTTATAAATGTAAATTTTATCTTGTAAGTTTCTATTTTGCCTTAGGGCTTGTTTATTAAAGTTTTCTATTAAATCATGTTTAATTAATAGATGACTTAATACAAACATCATCGGTTTTATTACTTAATATTTTCAGTCATCTTTCTCTATTAATTTTCAAACAAACAGTTTTTATATGACTTAATGAATTCAGGGTCCGTTTTGTTTGTAAGTGGGATTGAAATTAGATTTGAATTTAGTATTAGTTTGAAAGAAATTAAGGAAAGAGAAAATTAATTAATATTTAAATTATGTAAATGTTTAATAAATTTTATTTATTTATTTGAAATAAAAAAGTAAAAAGTAAGAAAAAGATAGAATAATATGTGGCAAACAATTTATTAAATAAAAGAAAAAAATTTGATTAGTTGGATTCATAAAAACCCACCAAAATATGTTGGTATCAAATTTTGAATCCAAAATACATTGTCACGGGAATTAAATTTGTACCAAACAAAAGATTTAAGGATTCTTTGACTCAATACCCACTAACACCACCTTAATAAAACATGTCCGGGTGCATATACGGAGTTGTTAAATAAGAAATTTTTATAACATTATGCAAAATCTTTGATAATTATATAGTTATAATATCGGTGCACACGTGAGTTTGACATAAATTTTTCATTATGTATTAGTATCATGTATAGATTTTTTTTAAATGAATGATTTGACTTTATGTTGTTTAAATTTAACTATTGATATCATGTTTAAAGTATTGTGGGTGCTTAATAAGACGTAATGACCCTTCAAGAAAAATGTTTTTTTTTTATATATAGATTTTTGTACAATATCATGTATTTATTTTCTTTTCATAGTAACTCGTAGGGCCGCCGCTACATTTTGATATTTATATTCCGGTTAATAATAATTTTAACTGCATTTAATTTTTATACCTGTGTATGCGCGAGTTAAACTTATAAAGACGTATATTGTGGTTAGTTATTAAATGTGGATAATAAAAAAGGAGTACTTTTCCGGACATCATTAATTAATCTCAAAAAGAGGAATAACATAAGTCGTTTGTATGTATGTATAATTTTGTGTGTTCATTTAAATATCACAATAACTCGTGTTTTCATTTTAATATTTTTAGTTTTGTGTATATACATTAATATTAATAATAATAATAATAATAATAATAATAACAACAACAACAACAACAACAACAACGACAAGATATATGTTGTTATTTTAAAATTAAAATATAAAGTCAAGGGGTAAAATGTCTAGGGGTTATTTATATAATTTGTAAACTTATTAGAAAATTTGAAAATAATAATAATAATAATAATAATAATAATAATAACAACAACAACAACGACAAGATATATGTTGTTATTTTAAAATTAAAATATAAAGTCAAGGGGTAAATTGTCTAGGGGTTATTTATATAATTTGTAAACTTATTAGAAAATTTGAAAATTGATAAGTTAATTTAAGTCCATATAATTTATTCTAAATTTAATATTTAAAGTTTTATTAATTATCTATTTTTTTTTAAGTTTTTTTTATAAAGTCAACACATGTGTTTTTATACATATTTTTTTGTTGGATGAAATTTAGACGTGTTTGACCAAATTATTTTAAATTTGACTTTTTATTGGCTAAGAGGAAGACTAAATTTTGCCTCGAAGCAAAAATTGTGCACTACCATCAATCCAATTTCATGAAATCTCATATTGTATAGGACATTAATTTCAACTTTATTGCCACAAAGCTGATATTTAAGGGAGGAAGTGGTTCACTCACCCTCTCTCCCTTCACTCACTCTCAACCAATCCCCTTACGCCACATCATTCCCCACATTTTTTATCACTCACTCATATTTTTAAAGGCACCACTTCACTCGCCATTCACTCACTTCCTTTTTTTTCTTTTTTAAATGCCATTAAAATTATAAAAAAAAAAAAAAAACTAAAATTTCATTAAAATTAAAAAAAAAACATTACATAATATTATTAAAAAACATAAAATAACTACAGTTTCATTAAAATTTAAAAACTTGAAACCTAAAAACTTAAAAAACATTAAATCCTACAAACTACACGGCCACCCGTATTTGACGCATATCTCGCGTTTCCGTGCGATGAAGAATTCCTTAAAAGCCGGGTCCGGGATATTGTCGTGCGGGTCCATAACGAACTTCATGTCACGATTGTAGACCTCCCCATCAATAGACTTGAAATATTCTTCGTCTTTTTTTTTGAACCTCTAACTGCGCCTGCATTAAACTTTTCTTTTCGGCCGTGTAATTTGCAAGGTTATCACGCATCGAGCTTCGGCTTGAATCTCCAGAATTCGATTTTTTTTTGCCTTTCGATTGACGTGATGGAGTTGGGTTCTCGTTGAGGTTCGGTAAGTCACACTCGAAATCTTCCACCTTTATCGGCGTTTGAGCGCTATTTGACTCCGACGACTTTCTTTTCTTGCTCGATCCCGTGGATTCTTGAGTCTGACTAACCATCGGTTGTTCTTGCCACTTTGGTTGATCTTTGAGAACGTGCCACGCTTTAGAATGCGCGAAAGTTTTCCTAAATAGTTTTTCAAAATCACGATTGGCTCTCTCAAGGACTTGAAGATCGTTGCACTCACTATCTCTCAAGCGGTTCTACATATTTATAAAACCATATACAATATACAATATAAAACAATATCCAAATATATATATATATATATATATATATATATATATATATATATATATATATATATATATATATATATATATATATATATATATATATATATCGTATTTAAAACTTAAAAAATCACAAATATAAAAATATACCGCTTGTGTGTAGTAACCGTTGAATGCAACGATCAAAGTATGCATAGGAGTCCATTTCGAGTTCAATTGATGATGCGTGCGTTCGGTTCTCGGGACAAGCGTTCTAAAATGCTTTAGAACTCGCTTCCAAAATCCTAGCTTTCGTTGACGGTCGCCAACTTCTTTGTCCACCGAAATTTTAATCCAAGACTTAGCTAACGTCTCTTCCTCATCGGGCGTCCAAGGCTTACTTGGTTTTTTTTTTTTTTTTTTTTTTTTTTTTTTTTTTTTTTTTGAACCTGCTCTTCGACCTCTTCCTCCTCTTCGACTTGTTCTTCATCAATTGGTTGTGTCTCGGGTAACACGTCAACGTTGTCGAAATATTCATCATCATCGGTATCATCACGAATGGGTAACAGTTCACTAACCCGTTCACTCCTTTTTTGTTGGGTATAGCGCGGCTCATACGGGTTGAAGTTAGTAGGAATTGGCGGTGGAGATTGTTGGGTATAGTTCGGCTCAAACGGGTCGAAGTTAGTGGGAATTTGCGGGAGGGGTTGTTGGGAGTAATAAAATGGTGGAGATTGAGGATACATTTGGGGGTGGTAAGGTTGTGTTTGAGAAGATGATTCGAGACCGGGTTGTGATTGAATTCGAGGACGAATTGCGCCTCTCGATCCACCTGCTGGATCCACGACCACCTCTTCTAGGATCTCTATCTTTGTTGCCACGTTCAATATTTTTTTTGCTCTCGGCATGTTTTTTTTTTGCTCTCGTATGCTTTTTTTTTTTTTTTTTTTTTTTTTTTTTTTTTTTTTTTTTTTTTTTTTTTTTTTGCGCTTTCTACCCTCAACAAACACTCCTTTATATCCATTTAAAAAAATAAATAAATAAACGTTACAAGGCTCCAATGGTTAGATTCCTTCCCAACGTTCGAATTTATGTTTCCTCCCCGTGCGTGACTTCTTCACTCAACACAAACACCCCGTGCGGTAAGGGAGGGCCGGCGGTGGTGTTCCCGTGCATGAGGGATCCCGCACCGCACAGTGCTCTTAGAGTGTATTGTGCGCATGTATGTATTCTGAGTTTGTTTTCGCAACTTAAGTACTGAGTTTTAAAAAATTCAAAATTTTCAATGAAAAAAAAAAAAAAAAAAAAAAAAAAAAAGGACGAATATTGATCCTTTTTAACAAGTTCATACAAACGATTGCAAAAAGTTGATTAAAGTGTTTAATTTTTATTTTTATTTTTATATTGTGGTTTGCTTCTATTATCAATGTTATGTTCACATGACGTTATCACAACCAATACTCAATAGATTAAAACAGAATAGATAAATAGGTTGAGTCGACGCACTTAATCAACTAGGTTGTTAACCCGCTTGTTGCCGCGGAATGTTTGCACATGATAGCTTTTGGGTACAGGATAAACGAAAAAAAAGTCACATTCATATAAACACAGGTCCTGATATATGCTATGCTTCAGGTGCATGTTGTACAAAAGATATGATCCTGGCAGCTATGGGTCAAACGTTGCACAAAAGAAACCTGTGTTTTGATACATATTTTGCTTCATAGAGCATAAATATTGCACAAAACACAGGAGCTGCTCAGAGGTAACATTCTACGTTAACTATACATATTCATTGTTGCCTTGCATACATATATAAGTCTTTTTTTTGATAATTTTAGAACGGCGGGAAACTGTGCCTCCAATTACATTGGTTGTTGCCTGCCACAAAAAAGTGTTGTTGTTTGTTGCCATGGTTATTCAAGGCTCATTTTCATGTCTTGTTTTCAACCTGGTCGGATCCTTGCTGGTTTTCTGCTGAAGTATTTGCCATTGCTGCGTAAATGAAAATGAAACTATCATTAGTTACTAATAATGGCTAATCTAAACGAAAGTATATAATGAATGATAGAAAAATTATATGGTTCATACAGTGGCAAGGCTAACTTATTTGGCATTGAAAATTTGTGAAAGCTGTAAGGTAATAATGTTTGATTCGTTTGGATTTTAGGATAGGTGAGTAGAGGTGCAGGTAGTAATACAGGGACAACCATTTTTAAAGGTTTTGATGTGATCTTGTGTATAGTTTGATAGATATGCATATGATTGTGTAATAAAAAAAATAAAAGATAAGATTTTGTGGATATTTGATAGATTGTAACACATCTAAAGCTGTCTTCAAACAGTATTTGTGAATGGCTGAATATGGTGTTTTTAGTTTTTTTTTTTAATTTTTTTGTGCAAGCCCTAAACTTTAAATAAAAATAGCCAAAGAGTAGAATAGTTGCCTGCATTTTGTGTGGTCTTGATGCAGCTCTATGTGATGTGCAGAGATAAGATTCTGTTGTTTATTTCAACATGTAATGATGGTGTGTGAGTTGCTATTTCATTTTTTTTTTTATTTTTTTATCTTGACTACAACTGTAACTTATGCATTGAAAATGTAGATGTTTTCATGAGGCAATTAAAAGGAAATGTAAAAAAGGGCAACTGTTTATTATATTTGGATGTAAGTGAAGTAAACGGGCAGTTTGTTTGTTTGTGCATAAAAGTGTTATGGTAGTCTATTTATGAACCTAACACTTTCATTCATCTTCAAATTTTATTTTGTAACAGCAGATAAGCAACTAAGAAACATGTCAAGGCGTCCTAAATGTGATCGTCTCAGGGCTAATGCTAATTCTAACAATTGGTCTGAAATGCTGGTCCTGTATTGCCGTGAATTTTCAATCGAAGATATACAAATGGCACGACAGATGGGCGATCTTTGTGGACGGCTTCTGAATGTTACTCGTGAAAGGCTTAGTTTCATCCAAGAGCTAGAGACAGTTGGGAATATCTATGCACAGAAAACAGCAGAGTATTTAAGGGAGATGCAAGCTAAAGATGACCAAAAGGTTGCACAGATGCGTATATTGGCAGCTGAGTTGGAGCATAATGCTCGTTGCAATGACATTTTTATCGAGAAGCTGAAGGGTGTTATTGATTTCTAAGTGTGTGGTGACAGGGTGTAATGTATTCTTAGTTCTGCTGTTAGAATGAGAAGAGACTATGTATGTGTGTTTGTTGGTTCAATTGTCGTTGCTGTAATGCTTGTATAAAATATATGCTAGCTGATTGTAAGATATTCGTTTGAATAAAAGCTTGCATTTATCCTAAGCAAATTTATGTTATTGTAAGATTATGTGCATGATAGAATTGGTAACTCTTATTAAGCAAAGGTGTGACACTTACTTTTTTGCCTTTTTAGATCTGGCTCTTCTTCTTGAAAAAGTGGTCGCTTGACTGCTTTGCCTTTGGTGTTTCTGTCCTTGATTTCTTCCAAGCTTTCTTGATTTGTTATTTCAAGAGTTGGTGGTGGTGTAGCTGTTTATTTTGACGTAAATTATTAGAAGTTGTATATGCATATATTTCTAAACAATAGATAGCAGTAGATATAACTGTTGTACCTAGGTTTGCTTCTAGCACTGTAGTTGCTGCATCTTGGCGTTTTTTCTTGTTAAAGACTTGATTGAGGATGAAACTTGTTGTTTTGGCTGTTTTGTTGAAATGGATTTGGAAAACATTTGTTTCGCCTTCAATTGCAAATATTTCTTCTGGTATTTCCTGTAGGTCGTCTCCTTTGTGGTTTGCTACTTACTCTTGGCATGAAAATCCTGTGACATCATTGGCTGCAGGTGTGAAGAAAGTCACTTCGGCTGTTGCGGATGGATCTGTGATGAATGCGCTGAAATTATACCTGCAGAATATTTGTGGATTGAAAGATGTTTTACTCTCTATACTTTGTTTCTGGGTTTGGTATGCTGGTGTAAAAGTGTGTCATAACAGAATGTACCTATACGATGGTGAGGCTTGTTTTCCATGGTTTAAACAACGATAGGTTCCATTTTCTTCTCTTACTTTTGAACCGCATTCGTTGCACGACAGGTAACACCAACCTCTTTTTATGTTGATTCCTGTTATCGTTGCTTCAGTGGTGAACTGAACTCCCTGCAAATGGAATGGAAATACTTAGGCATCCACAAAAGTATTCGTTGCATTTTTAATGCATTTGGCTGTGAATGATACAACAATTACCGGGTAGCTGTATGGGGTCTGTTTCAAAAGTGTCTTCAAAGGGAACCTGTTGCGGAATTTCTCTTTTTCAACATCTTCATACGGCGTCTTGCAAATCCGCAACTGTGGATTCATAGCATATTTTGCTTTGTACCTGTTTCATTTCCAAAAGCCATCATCAAGTTGCTTTATTAAAATTGTTAGAAAAGATGTTGTGATTTTTAGTTTTGGGTTTCAGGCGCCTTACTATTCTCTTGATTGTGTAACCTCTGGTATGTCTGGGTTTAGGTAGCAATAGGTTGCAGATGTTGCTGTCAGTTGGTAGTCTGGTTGAATAGTTTTGACCTTGGTGTTAGAATCGTATAATTATACATAAATTTAATATGTGCTACGAACACAATACCTTTGAATCTTGATACATTGCAAGAGCTAACAGCGATCATAATTGGCTTTTCCATTGTGTCAAAGTCTGCTTCCTCAAATCTTTTAGCCGTGTCATCCCACATAGTGAACTCCACAATATTACCACTGCCACAGAAGGTAGTTATGAGAAAACTGAGAAACGGTAAAAAAAAATTTATTTGATATTAGTGTTTGACAAAAGTGGTCGTACTTTAGGTTCTCTATATCCACCTTTCTATACATAGTTTGGTCCTCGTTTGCACCCCCTTTTTTTTAACTCACCAATTGAACCTAGAGCTCCTATATAATCTGCAATCAAGCAAGTATAAGAATTTTAGCATTTTGTCAGATGTAAAAGGAGTAATAGATAAAACATGACATGTGAGTATTGGGTATTGCATTTTTCCTGTTGCGTCTTCTCGAGGAACTCTTGACTGAAGCTGATTGTATGAAGCAAACTCAAAGTAGTGATGTGGAATAGTTGTCGTTAATGTAAGCTCAAACTTTGTGATCTTTCCAAATCTTAAACTGGTTCGGTTAGAAATGGTTTGCTGATAAAGGCTTGTAGGCTCACACATGAACTCTGAGATTCTATAGACCGATCCAACATTGATTTTTGGGTTGAAGTGATCAATGTCTCTGATATTCATATTTGCTTGAATTGCGCTGTCCTGCTTTTATTGCAATTATGTTATACAAAAACTGAATATTTAAAACGCTTTGTTTATAACACATGAGTTATGACGTACCTCTCGATCTATCAAGATACAACAAAAGCCAGTTTCAGTTTTTCTTCCATTTTTTTTATAATTGACTACAATCCATTTTCTGTAAATGCGGGCTTCGAGTATTTTGTCATATGACGTTGGTTTGAGTTCAGCAATTGTGACTTCTTGCATTGAAGTGGTGGTTGTGACTTCTTGCATTGAAGTAGTGGTTGTGAGCGCTCTTTCATCAGATGTAGAGTGTGTTGTTTCAGCAACTGCAGTACTTGCTGGGTCTTGCACGGCAATGTCAAATGTAAGTTCATTGCCATGTTTCTCTTATTGTTGATGAGCAGATGTAGCATCCTCCATTGAATCCCTGATAGGAAATAATAAGGAAAGTCAGACACCACTCAAAAGTAAATAGAAAAACAATGGAAAGATATAGAATTGAAATAACAACATGTTTTAAGATGGAAGAGAGAAACCTTTTACAGCAACTGTAGTGATAGTTAGTTATTGGCAAGAAAGTTTAATGAAAGAAAAAAGTGCAGCGACAGAAAGAGTAGAAGCAAAAAGTATAAGCATATACAATATATACACATAAAATAGGTAGCGTAATTTAAATTTGGTTGAGCTGTATTTTTTGAAGGAAGTCTTTGTAAACTATGTTTTTAGTGGCATTTGCTGGTGCATTTTCCTGCTGTTTCATGAGAACCCTGAGACCATACGGGGAAGTTGCTCTAGATAGAGCTACATACAATTGGCCGTGGCTAAAGATTGGTTCTGGCAGATACACGGCAATTTTGTTAAGGGACTGTCCTTGGCTTTTATTAATTGTCATAGCATAACAAAGCTTTATAGGAAACTGGGTCCTTTTGAACATAAAAGGAAGGTTAGGATCTTTATGGACTAAGGTGATCCTGTGTATAAAAACTTTCTCGCCAACTTTGGTGCCTGTGATGATCTGTGCTTCTATAAGCTTTGACATTAAATGTGTGACTATCATTCGTGTTCCGTTGCATAAACCGCCTGCAACATTTACATTTCTTAATAGCATAATCGGTGCTCCTACTTTGAGTTCAAGCTGATGTGGAGGGAATCTAGAGATTTTGAATGTATTTAGATGCTCAGTTGGGTATAACATTTCTATTTCAGCTCCTGCGCTTCCAGATGGTATTGCCACATCGTAACTTGCATAGGTTGTCATGTCACCTTCAACCATTGAAAGCACCTTTGAATTTATAATGTCTGCAGTTTCATTTTTGGGACACACAATGGCTTTCTGTTGAAGAGTTATTGCTGACGGCGTGCGCAGAGTCGGTTCGTCATATATGAATTGTATAAGCTTCAACAAACCTTCGTCATCATCTTGAATGCGATACATTTCTGGAATATCAATCCATGATGCATCTTCGCCTTCGTCTGTAATGTTATCTCCCAAGACACCATTCCCAACATCAAGAAGCCATGATGCAAATGAATTAGCTACATTCTTTTCTTCGTCGGTCAGATCTGTTCTCAGCAATCTCATGTTCTGTGTAAGTGTGAGCAATTTAAAAAACGGCCAAAGGTATGAATTTGCGATAAATGATGCTATGAGTTCCATCTTTGGTGCATCTTTCTTCACTGGAAGCGTTTGTCTAAAATCACCGCCTAAAATAATTGATTTACCCCCGAACAATACCTCTGGTGCATCAAGCAAATCCCTTAAAGCCCTGTCCAATGCTTCAAAACATCTCCGATCATTCATAGGCGCCTCATCCCAAATAATAAGATTTGCCTCTTTCAGCAGCTTTCCTAAATGAGTGTTTTTTTTAACCTTACACAATGTTTCTTCTGTTAACTCTAGTGGCAGCTTGAACCTTGAGTGAGCCGTTCTACCTGCTGGAAGAAGTAAAGAGGCAATGCCTGAAGAAGCCACCGCTAACACTATGTTTCCCTCTGAGCGCAGAGCGCTAATTATGGTTTTCCAAAGGAATGTCTTACCTGTTCCACCATGACCATAGACAAATATTAGTTCTTGTCTATTTGCTGCAAAAGCATTCATAATAAGATCATATATTTGTCTTTGGTCATGATTTAATTTTGGGACATTTTCCTCTTTTTCTTGTCTTAATTCTTCACGGTTGTAATTCTTCTCTTCCATTAAAAGCCTGTTTTCCAACTCGTCAAGTAATTCTCTGGGAGGCGATGGCAAACCAAAGTTGTGGAAAACTAGAAGGGGGGTTGAATAGTTTACTGATTAAAATCTTTTTAACTTGTTAAGTTAGCTTTGAAACTTTCCGTTTGATCAAAGATATATACACAAACACAATATATAACATGCAAGTAAATGAAAGAAACGATCAAACCACAACACGAGTATTTATCGTGGTTCGGCTACAAGGACTCTTTTTCCTTGCCCTACGTCCACGCCCCGAGTATCCAACTCGAGAGTTTCTTTCACTAGTCAACAAGCTCCTTTCACCGGCGGAGAAAACCTTACACGTCGCTTATACTTTTACCGACACAAAGCTAGATGTCGAGTTCTTTACCAAGGGTACAACCACTCCCGTTAGTTCTTTACAAGGGTACAACTACTCCTTATACACTTTGTATTTTGAGGACTAAAATACTAACCGATCACTACTGAAAATACACAATCAAATGAAGTGTAAACTACACAAGTCTACACAATGCTAAGCTAACAAGTCTTGCAACGTTGTGTTGAATACTTGTCACTTTTAGTAAGCTCGTGAATCTCTTTGCTACAAAAAGAAACTTCACATATGAAATGTTAAGAGGTTAGATGAAAGAATGAATGTGTGTGTAAAATATAATGTCAAGTGATGAGCCAAAATTCAACTTGTGGCTCAATATTTATAGCCAAAGCTTCTGCAGGTCTGGCGGATCAGGCGGACCCCTCAAAAGGGTTCCGCCCGTGTACCTCCAGGGTACCGCCGGGCTTGCAGTTGGTTTTGCAATAAATCTTGCAAACCAAACAAAGTCACATCTCATTACTCTTGCAAACCAAACAATGTCACATCACATAATATCAAGTCAAACACTAAACTTGCAAGCAACATCTAAGTAAGTCAAACACATTTCTTTCCATAAATGTATAATGACAAAACTTGCCATAAATGTGATGTGACAATTCTATTTTTAGAAAATAAGAAGTGTTGTGTTTTATGAAATGTAAAATGTAGCAAAAGTCTAGTTTATGCAAGTCTTTAAAACTAAGATTATGTTTTACTTAGAAACTAAAGTTTACATTTGTTATTAACAAAACTTAGTGAATGTCGTAAAATATAAATAATGCTTTTAGGCGATATTTGTATTAACAATCTCCCCCTTTTTGTTGATGACAAAACATAAACTTTGTTTTTAAGTAACTCACAAAATCTTGGTTTTTAAGACTTAAAAAAAATTAATATTAAACTTGTTTTACTTAAGTTATGAAAATCATATTAAGTTTTGAAAGTTTAATATATTTCTCCCCCTTTTTGTTGAAACAAAAAGTAGAGTAGCGAAGCGGAAAAATGCACTTGCTCCCCCTTGCTTGTTACTTCCCCTAAAAGGAGTGCCAAGGTGGGAAACATGGAATTTGGATCCTACTAAAAAAATGTTAGTTGGTGATATATATAAGCTTGTAGTTACCACACACATTGCAACCACAAGGACAACATAAAAATGATCAACCAACAATGCACAAAAGTAAGTAGAAAGAACTAGCATTCCAAGTAAAATTTTGACTTATAAAAGTCAAAAGACAAGAAATGGGTAAAATTCTTCTACTTCTAAAAACTTAAAAAATAACCAAGAAAGAAAAATAAAAGCCTAGTTTCCTAAATTGGGGCAAACGGCCTCTAAATGGTTGTCTAGGATTTGTTTGGGTGGGAGAGAGCATCCAAACGTTCTATGACGTGTTGGAATGCAAACCGGGTTTCATCTTGGAATTGGTGAAGCAACGTTTTGATGCTTGCACCCATTTGCTCATAATTTGAGCACACATGGGGATGAGTGGGTGGAAATGGGTTGGTTTTGGTTTCTTGGTTTGATGGTTGGTTGGTTTTAGGTTCTTGGGTGGATGATGGGTTTGGTATTGAGTCAAGCAAGGTGGTTTGAAATTTCATTGCTTGATGGAGGTGGTTTTCAACCATATTTTGGATATCCTCATATGAAGGAAAGAAAGACTCAAAGGTTTGAGGTTGAGAGTGTGGTAGATTTGGGTGATCATGGTTTTCAAAGTTTGGTTCTCCATATAGAGGACCATGGATGTCATGGTAGATTGGGTGAAACAACAATGGTTTGGGTTGATGGTACACTTGTTGTGGTGGTTGAGTGTGGTTAAAAAGCTCATTTTGGTCAAGAATTGACCTTGGTGATTCATTTGCAAAAGGTGGTGGTTGTGTAGGTCTTGGCGGAAGATCATTTAGATCTTGGACAAAAGGGTGTGGTGATGTGGGAGGAGACCCAAATAGCTCCATTGGTTCAATTTTGGGTAATGGTGATGGTGATGAAGTTTTGGATGGTTGAGTTGGAGCACTTGGTGGAGTTGGGTCAATAGGTGATTTAGTTGGTGGTGGAGTGAGCTCATTTGGTTCATTAGGTGATGGTGATGGAGATGCAAGGTTCAAAAAGTGTTCCGGATGAGCTCATTTTTTATAGGAGATGTGAATTCATCCGAAGATGAGGAGCTTAGGTTGATGGGTTGATTAGACCATAGTGGTTTAACACTAATCCGGGCGGTTTTCCGGATGGGTTGTGATGGTTGAGAGGTGATTGTTGACTTAGTCATGGTGAAAAATGGTTTAGAAGTTTCAGAAATTGTGGTGAAGAAGGTGTGATTTGATAGTGTTTAGGATGGCTTAATTTATAGTGTTGAAGGATTATGGAAAGGAGTGTTTGGATTTGATGTTAGTCCATACAAAAATGGAGGTTTCTAATGATTTGGAAAACTAATTGTGGGTTGTCAAATCATGGAAGTCAATCCAATGAAAATAGTGAAGTGAGAAGACAAGTTTTGCACTAAATGCTTAGTGGTTTTGGTGGATTTGTGGTAGTATAAATCTCAGGGATTTCAAGGATCCCTTAAAAGGGTTCCTTCCTTTATGTGTGAGGGGTCCTTGAGGTTGTTATGGCAAATTTTGAATTTTGGCGGGAATTGGTTTGGGTTAAGTTTATGAAAGAAGGAGTACCCTATTATGCTAAACACGTTGCAAGAAGTGGGTTTCTACCTAAAAGGATTGGATTTTGGTGTTTGGATGTTGAATTGGTGAAAATGAAAACAAAAATTCTGCAGGATGTTGGCGGCACCCTCAGAATACACAGGCGGAACCCATTTGAGGGTGCCGCCTGGTCCGTTGGGCCATTTCTGGAATTCCCAGAAATTGCACTGGCGGAACCCAATTTTGGGTACCGCCAGAGCTCCAGAAAATGGCAGTCCGCGTTTTTGACCCGCGAGACGATTTTCAAAATTTTCGAAAACTCCTAAAATCCAAAAGATAAGGCATTTCTGGTTGGGCAATGCAAAAAATAGACACGTAAACACACATTTCATAGGACTTTGACCTTGAGGTCGAGAATTTCACTATACTTAGTGAAAATATCATAAACTTGAAAATTTGACAACTTGCCAAGAGTTGTCTACCTGCATCAAAGTTAGATACTACATGTTCCAAATTCTATCAAACATTGTACTAACACACAAATACATCACAAATATTGTTTAAACGACCAAATTTGTTCAAATACCACCTAATGCCAAACACTCCTACACACCCGCACTCATTGACGGTCAATCTTGTTCTTGAGCTTTCCAAGGAATCTTCCAAGATTCTTGAACATCCCCTTTGTTTACTTGAACTCCGCCGACTCATTTGGAATATCCGGAAGTTGGGATAGGTATTCGAGAGGTGGGAGCCTAGAGTTTGGCAAATTGTCATCTTCACTCATTGAGGAAGATGATGATGAGGTAGGAGGATGAGGACGTTTTCCTTGGGCCTTGTAGACTCTCTTATCACTAAGTGGAACAAAGGTGTGTGGAATGAGAGTGTAGTCAAGACGAAGACCATTTGGAGTTGGTGGAATGGGTGAGATGAACCTAAAGAGACGGGTCAAGAGCATTCCATATGGCATAGCCGTTGTGCCATGCACGGGAATGTTGGCCATTCTCTTGGCCATGTAGTAGGCAAGGTTGAAGGGTTGCCTAACGGACAAGGAGTAGAGCATGTAGCAAAGGCAAAGGTTGATATGGTCACGGTTTCCTATTGTGCTAATGACATTGGCTCTAAGAACTTCCTCCCATTTCTTGAATTGGGGCTTGAGTTCGTTCATTTCCATTCCATATGGGTCCTTATCGACCTCATTTCCCGAACGAGTTCTCCTAGTGGTGGTGGTCCTAACAAAGAGGTGGTCACGGAGTACGTCTTTTGAGACAAGGGGTGTGTCATAAGGGTGGATACGGTCTTGGAGGTTGTCAAGAGTTGAGAGGGAGTGCAAGTCGGAATAGAGGCAAGTACCACGGTTTGGGACACCTAGGATTTGAGCAAACTCCTCAAGAGTGAAGGAGTATTGATGACCGCTAACCCTAAAGTTGATAGACATATGACCATAATCATCTGTGGAGAGGACGGAGGATGCATAGAACTCTAGAATGAACCTAGGACAAATAGGCTCGTCGATATTCAAAAGACACTCAAAGTTGATTGTGGCAAATTCGGCGTAAAGGTTTATGCCTTCTAGGAAAGATGGGTCAATGGTTCTACCCTCATGGACATAGTGTTTTTCTAGGGCTTTGAAAACGTTTACTTGGTTTGGGGTAAAGTCTTTGGTTTTGTGGTGTTTTGGTAGGTACTTAATGGTGTCCTTGTGGTCGTAGTGGGTTAGAGGAGGCATGATGATTCCTAGAACAACAAAATTTCACATTTTAGTTTAAGCAAACCATTATTATAATGTGGATGTTCTAATGTGTTCCTATATGAAAACAATGTGGAGGTGCGGTTATCTTGACTCATTTTGATGCTTCAAAATCGTTTTATGCAAGTTTTGTTATAAAACAAAAGATAACCCAAACGCTCCTAGTTCAATGTAGCTTCGTTTGAATGTACCCGAAAATACATATTGGTTATGTATTCCCTTTAGCATTCAAGAGACATTATGCAAGTGATGTTTTAAACATAACGTTTTGATTTTGTATTCTCAGTGTGAGACGAAAAGATATTTGTCCTACTTGTGAGAAATTTTTGGAAGGATTTGACATGGGGTGTTTTAGCAAACATGTTTATACTAATTAAGGATGCAATTCCTAACTATGGGAAACATGATTAGTTTTATTAAACACCTAATCTTATGCATGAGTTTTTCAAGTTAATGCATAACCCCAAGTTTTTGTTTTTGTGCAAGAAATAGAATTCCTAGACTCAGATCAGGATTGTAATCATGTTTAGAATACTTACAATGATGATTGATTTGCAATGTAAATGAATGGAGGACCAAGAATTCGTAGTTTGGAAGTGGTGGTATGAGATAATGGGTGTTTGGTTTAATATAAACAAAGAATTTGGTTCTGCAGGTCGGCGGATACGGCGGACCCCTGAAATGGGTTCCGCCCGTTGTGTCAGAGGGTTCCGCCGACCCTGCTGAGAAAAAGAGTTATGGATTTGTTTAGATTTTTGTGATTTTTGTCTAATGTCCAGAACTTCAATGTAGGTTCCATGAGTCCTAAGCCTAGCCTAAGAAGGTTAAAAGGTTCACATTTAAGAGGTTTTGTGAGAATGTCGGCTATGTTGTCTTCGGAAGAAACTTTCTCAATTGAGATATTTCCTTTTTGAACGTTGTCACGAAGGAAATGATGACGGATTTCAATATGTTTGGTACGAGCATGTTGAACCGGGTTTTTGCTAAGATCAATGGCACATTTGTTGTCACAAAGAATTGTGATGTCGTTGAGTTGAATTCCGTAGTCGACAAGAGCTTGCTTCATCCAAAGAGCTTGTTGACATGCCTTTCCGTCCGAAACGTACTCGGCTTCCGTTGTTGAGATAGCAAGAGCCGTTTGCTTCTTAGAGAACCATGAGGTGAGACAGTGCCCAACAAAAGTACAAATACCACTTGTACTTTTTCTATCGACATAGTCACCGGCATGATCCGAGTCGGCATACACTATGGTGTCTATTCCCGTTCCTTTGGGATACCATAAACCTAAATGTGTAGTGCCCTTAATATACCTAAAAATCCTTTTAACGGCTTCGAGATGGGTAGTTTTAGGATCTTCTTGAAAACGAGCACATAGACAAACACTAAACATAATGTCGGGTCTACTAGCCGTTAAGTAAAGTAGACTACCAATCATACCTCTATATTTAGTGCTATCTACGGATTCACTTTCCTCATCCTTGGTGAGTTTGGTTTCCGTGGACATGAGAGTTTTGATAGGTTTCGAATCTTCTAGTCCAAATTTCTTAAGCACGTCCTTAATATATTTAGATTGGTTAAAGAAGATACCATCTTCTAGTTGTTTGATTTGGAGTCCTAGGAAAAAGTTGAGTTCTCCCATCATACTCATTTCAAACTCGTCATGCATGATTTTTGAGAAATCCACACATAATTCTTGACAAGTTGATCCGAATATAATGTCATCAACATAGATTTGGACTATGATAATATGTGAATCTTTCTTCTTAGTGAAGAGAGTATTATCAACTAAGCCCATGGTATACTTATGGTCAACTAGGAATGTTTTAAGTCGATCATACCATGCTTTTGGAGCTTGCTTAAGTCCGTAAAGAGCATTTTTAAGTTTGTAAACATGATTTGGTTTTTCAAAATTGATGAAGCCCGGTGGTTGAGCAACATACACTTCTTCATTAATGACTCCGTTTAGAAATGCACTTTTGACGTCCATTTGAAAGAGTTTAAAATTGTGTGCACATACATATGCAAGTAAGATTCTAATTAACTCGAGCCTAGCAACCGGAGCAAAAGTTTCATCGTAGTCAATGCCTTCTTGTTGGTTATATCCTTGTGCAACTAGCCTGGCTTTGTTTCTAGACACAATTCCATTTTCATCCATTTTATTAAGAAATACCCATTTTGTTCCAATTATAGTTTGACTCTTTGGTTGAGGAACTAATGTCCATACATCATTCCTAACAAATTGGTTTAACTCTTCTTGCATTGCAATTACCCAAGACTCATCTTTAATGGCTTCATTAATATTTTTAGGTTCAATGGTTGACACGAAACAAAAGTAGTTGCTTTCATTTTGAACTTTTGACCTTAGTGTTCTTTCGTTAATGTTGCCAATGACACCATCTAATGGATGACTTTTAGATTCTTTGACATTGACAAGTTCTTTGTTAAATAGTTCATCTTCTTTGTCATCACTTAAAATTTCTTGATTTTCTATTGCTTGGCTTTCAACTAAGTCATCATCTACCAAAGGTGATGTCTTAGAGGGAGGTGGACTCTCGTCAAATGTTACGTTCAACGATTCCTCGACTCTTAAGGTTTCTTTGTTCAAAACAATGTATGCTTTACTGTTTTGTGAATATCCAAGAAATACACCTTCATAAGACTTTGGGTCAAATTTGGTGAGATAATCCTTGGTGTTAAGAATGAAACATTTACTTCCAAACACTCTAAAGTATCCTAATGTAGGCTTTTTACCTTTATATAGTTCATAAGGAGTTTTATTCAAAAATGGTCTAATTAAGACTCGATTTAAAATGTAAGTTGATGTGTCAACGGCATTACACCAAAACTTTTGTGGAATGTTTTGTTCATTAAGCATTGTTCTACTCATCTCTTGCAATGTTCGGTTTTTACGTTCTACTACCCCATTAGATTGAGGAGTACGTGGAGCCGAAAAGTTGTGAGTTATTCCATTATTATCACAAAAGTTTCCAAATTGAAATTCATTATCAAATTCACGACCATGATCCGTTCTAATAGACACAATATTAGACCCTACTTGATTTTGAATTTTCTTACTTAGAATTTCACATTTATCAAAAGCTTCATTTTTACTTTTCAAAAATTTTGTCCAAGTATATCTTGAGTAATCATCAACTATGACCAAAGTGTAGAAGTTACCTCCATAACTTTGTATAGCGGATGGACCAAATAAATCCATATGCAAAAGTTCTAGACACCTAGATGTAGAAACCAAGTTTTTAGCCTTATGGCTATTATGGACTTGTTTACCGACTTTGCAAGCATCACAAAAGTGTTGGTCATATTTCAACTTAGGTAGGTTTCGAACTAAGTCTTTGGAGGAGAGGTTTTGGATTAGTCTCATGTTAGCATGTCCTAAACGTCTATGCCATAAAGTTGAAGATTCATCTAATGAGGTAAGACAAAGTTTGTCTCTAGATGTTGGATCCATCTTCATGACATATACGTTGTTCTTAAGGACACCTTTGGCTATGGTTATACCATCTTTAAGTATCTTACTTCCGTTTTCACTAAAAAGGACATTATACTTATTATGACAAAGTTGACTAATACTAAGAAGATTAAAGCCTAAGTTATCAACATGAGCTACATCATCAATAAAAAGGGAGTCATGAGAGATTGTACCTTTTCCGATGATTTTGCTCTTAGCATTACTACCAAATGTAACATTACCTCCATCACATTTGTGATAAGAAGTGAAGAGGCTTTTGTTACCCGTCATGTGCCTTGAACAACCACTATCTTTAATCCATTCATCTGGTTCCAAACAAACTTTGAGGCACACCTATTTTATGAAAAACACTCAAACATTTGGTCCCCAATTTCTCATGGGTCCATTTTGGTTAAGCATGCCATTAATTTGTTCCAAGTATGAAAATAGAGCATAAGGGTTCCATGGCATGTGGTTTGGAGTTTGGTAATGTCTAGGAGTGTTTTGGTTCCAAACATGTTGGTAGTTTGGTCGAGCGTTGAAGTTGCTCTTTGGAAAGGGGCGTTTGGGAATTGGTGTCTTAGGTCTTGGTTGAGTAGTTTTAGCTCTAAATTCATTTTTACTAAATCCTACTCCAGTTTTAAACACATGTTTTGTTCCATTTTTGTATGTAACTTTAACAAATTTTGAACGATCCGAAGTGGATGGAGTTACTGCTGCAGCAGACCTGGCGGAACCTTCGGGACCAACGGGCGGAACCCTAAATTGGGTTCCGCCTGATCCGCAAGCTGCTGTAGCAATTTTATTTGTTTCTTGTGCAATCTTTTCTTGTTTCATTTGACCCTTTGAAGTTTCTATTTTCGTAAATCCTAGTCCTGTTTTATCAAAGGGTGACTTTTGAAGTTTCATAATTTCATCCGCACAAGAAATGCTCTTATCGAACTTCTTAAACTTTGTGGTTTGTTTTATTAGATCATTTTGAGTAATTTTGAGTTTCTCAACTTCTAGTTTAAGCTCTTCACATGATTTGCAAGGTGTGTCAATACCTTTACTCTTTTCTAATCTCTTAGTTTTTTCTTTTAACTCATAAACTTCATTTTCTAAAAACTCCTTTTTAGTTTTCAAAAATTTATTTTTGTTTATGATTTTTAAGCTCAATTCACAAAGTTTGTTATATTCTTTTTGTAAAGTGTCATCATCAATAGAGGAGTAAGATGAGTCGGATAATACCTCATTTGAGTTGTGAGCCATGAGAGCAATATCGTCATTCTTTGGCTCATCGTTGATGCGTGGGAATCGCAACAGGCTTTACCTCTCAAGGGATCTTGAGAAGCTTACAACCCCCACCAGGCAGTGTACCTGATCGTTGTAGTATAGTATAGTGACAAGTACCGGGGAATTGATCGTTCAGCTTAGGAATAGTGTCGCTAGGATTAGAAAGCCTAAATACTAGTTCTAAAGGTGAGGGATGATTATTTTTGTGTTTTTATATTTTATGGAAAACAAATTAAAATCTCGGGTTTGAAAGATTTGGGCGGAATTAGTTGCTAATCAACTAACTCAATACTAAGATGCAATCAAAATAAAATACTAAAAATGAAAATAAACTAATTATACTAAAGTTGTGAGCAGTAATTGGAGAAAATGTGTTTACTTAGATTTCACTACTCCCTAGATATCTTTTACACGTTAATTACTTGTTATAATTGCATGGATGACGGATCGTATTCCTTAATACCATTCATGGGGTGGCACACATAACTCCCCAATTCTATGAGCTCTTATCTCCTCCTACACCATGCCCAGCACAACTATAGGGATTGTAAACAGTGGCTCATGCATTAAATACAACCAATAAAGACCTAGTGCGCGTTGGTTCATGTTTCTTAAGACGTTCAAGCATGTTACCAATTGGAGATCTGCCAGTTTTCTTAAGCCTAACATATAAAATCATTCATCCACGACAAGAATAAACAAGTAATCAACACATAATCAATATCTAGGTTTCATTAGATCTAAGCAAACACAAGATAGATCTAGCCTAGCATGATAGAATTAAGACAAGAACATGATATAGACAACCAACACATAGACATATTGATTGAATTAGAAGAACACTTATCTTGATTAAACATGCAAGGTATCAAGGGGTTGGAACCCTTGATAAACCTGTAAAGTTACACCAAAATCGTACTTAGGGTTTCTCCCAAAACTTCTCTCTTTAAATGTGAAAAATTAGAAAACTATATATAGGAAAAGGATTCTGACGGCGTCAAGACAAAGCTTGTGACGCCGTCACCTCGCCGCCAAAACTAATCTCGGACTGTCTAGATCTACATTTGACGCCGTCAAGTACAAATCATTTCCAGGCCGTCATGACTTTTATTCTTGACGCCCTTCCTTCATGACGCCGTCAAATCTCTTCTGGGTCGTCATGGAATTTTACTCTTGACACCGTCAGGAAACTACTCTTGACGCCGTCACCTACTGTTCCCAGCAAGGGAAATTAAGACTTTGGCGTTTTCTTCACTTTTATGCTCCAAAAACGTCCGAATTACTTCCTTTTCCAGATTTCACTCCCAAAGTACCTAAAATCACAAAAGGAACGATTTAGGGCAATATTTGATCAAATAAATTCGGATTCGGGCTTAAATGACCCCCTAAAAACGGATCATTTTTCGCCTCATCATATACCCTTGCACTTGAGATTTGCTTGTCCTCAAGCAAATGCGCTTTTATTCTAGTCAAAATACAAGTTAGGGGTCATTTAACACTAACATAAAAGTAATTACAGCAAATAATCGTTCCACTAAAGACCAATAGACAAGCACGGAGGTCATACACAAGCACCTCACAAATAGTGTTTAGATACTCACATCTCTCGGGTGTAATAAAGTGTAAATTACAATATGGAAACGGAAGATATCTCTCACTACCTGTCATAGCAAAATAGATTACCATAGGCTTGGGAAAGGATCAAACCTCCTCCACATGGCGTAAGCACCTAGGATAAACTATCAAAGAGGTCTTTTAAAGGGTTGTAACGTTAGGTGTAGGGATATGAAATACACGGTTTTGTTGGATAAAGGAAGTTTTACTGGTGGCGAGTTAACAATCTTGGTTAATTACATGTACAATGTGGCGTTGCTAAGCCAAGACTAGACTCGACTTAAGCTAATAAATGAAAAATAACAAAAACATAAAATAAACATAGAATGAAACGGGATGGTAGTCCGTATGTTTTTCTCTTTTTTTTTCTCTTTTCTTTTTCTATTTTTTTTTTCTTTTTCTTGATTTTTTTTTTTTCGATTTTCTTTCTTTTTTTTTTTTTTTTTTTTTTTTTTTTTTTTTTTTTTGCATACACTCTTACCCTACCATCCAAAATAATAAATCGTAGGGAATGAACATTCCCCTTACACTTGAATCTTTACATACTTTACAATGAACTAATCTAATGACTCGAATTAAGAAAATCAAAACACTTTGAGCACTTTTAAGATTAACGTACGTATGGGGGTAATAAATGATGTTCTTCCCCATTACTCCATAAAATAAGTACTTACCCATGAGTCCCAATCGTCCCAAAACAATATGTACAAGGATATGACTCGACTTAGCAACCATGTAATCAATTAGATAGTTAACTTAGGGTTTAACAAATAACAATAATGCACTAAAAATGAGCGCATACACGGAAGGCTAAGGCGATTTGGTTGTACATTTAAGTGGGGTGTAACAAATTCTTCCTTTAAGTAAAATGCTTATAGTTAGAAACGAAAAGATAGGCTCGGAAGGGTGTACTAGGGGTTTCGTGTACTAAAAATGAGTACAACGCTAAGGGTGTGGGAAAAATTAGTTGACTTAACTAGCCAAGTAATATGACTTAAATGGTCAAGTAATCATAATACGGGTTTAACACAAGGGTGATCCTAATGCCTCTTATCATGTAGTAAATCCTACTACACGAATGTAGTCTCACTAGCGGTCTCGGGATGCATCGCTATCACAAGTTCTAGAATCTAAATGCTACCGGTACACTCATAAGCACTAATAGTAAATGCTTTTCCTATCAAATCTAAAGGCGAACCTCACATATTTGGGTGGAAAATTTTTCTGAATATACGGTTATGTGCTAGTCATACAATCTCCTATCCATGAGACGCTTGCTATGGCTAAAGTTTCACTCCTAAATGTTGTAAAAAAATTTAAATTTGGCGCTAAAATTACACTAACAAGTATTTCTCATAGTTTTATTACACATCTACCATCAAACAAAACAAACTCAAGCGAAAGTGCATATGTAAGGTATCATCTTTTTACCCTCCCCTTACACTTAAGATGAACATTGTCCCCAATGTTCAAGTAAAGAATGTAAAAGTGAAAAAGTAAAGAGAATGAAATCAAATACTCCCCTGATTCGCTCGGTATGGATAATAGGATGGCCAGGTTAAATCTTCCTTCAAGAAAATGAACAATCAAAGCTTCCCTTCCAGAATATAAATCATCTTCTTGTCATACATAACCTGTAAAACCTGAGAAAATAGACAAGACAACCTCGCGTAAAATCGGCGGCATCCTATATAAGTTACTAAATCCTAGAAAACAAAATAAGATATAATGCTTGTGGAACGAAGTTTGCAGATCTCCTGGAGATTATAAAACTTAATAATTCACAAAAACCATAAGACTCCGTTAGAAAAACAAAACCGGTAAAATTTCCAGATTTTTACACCTGACGCCGTCAGAATTGACCTGCAGAAATTCTTATGTTAAGTTTCCGGAAAATTTCTGGAAGAACTTGGTCCTACTTCCTGGAAAATCCTGCAAAACTTCATTATGACTCAATACAAGCATTTGACTCTAACAAAGACGAATATACATGTTCATTTAATATTGTGGAGAATCATGATCGGTTTGTTTCTTGAAAACATATTTGGGGTTTCCCCTTACACTTATCTTTTGCAAAAATACTTTTACGTGGAGTTAAGACTAGGCCAAACAACAAAGTAAAGTATTTCCACTATTTAGTTTAGAAACATGATCAACCAACAATAAAAATTAAGCATGCATACGGAAACAAATAACAAACAAACAAAAATAAAATCACACAAAACATACAAAATGAATAACGTCACCATGAGAACCACTAATTATTTCAAATAAACATAAACATGAAAATAAATTGTTCAAGGCCAACAGAGACCACATCCTAAGCTATTACAATGCCAAATGTTTCAAATTACACAACCATCAATAAATTGTTCAGAAACAATAGAAATCAAGAGGAATCACCGGGGAGGAGGATCAAAGCGGTAGTCATAGCCAGGAGGGAGGTGCCCGGTGTACCCGTAGGGAGGGTAGTCAGTCTCGCGGCCTGGGAAGGGGTCAATCTGCAGGTAAGGCTCAAGCTGATCTCGGGTGGAGAGGTGCTGCATCTGGCGGATGGTATGATCGTACATCCAATCAAAGCGCTGGTCAGTGGTGGCTCGCCATGCGTCCATCTGACCCATCCAGGCACCCTGGTGTGCCTGCCAATCTCCCCGACTCATGTGTCGGTAGTAGTCAGCCGTCCCCTCCTCATACCCCTGGAACTGATGCTGCTGGGGATCTACCTCATCATCAGCATCCTCCTCAATATCTGGCCCCCCTTCCTCATACCAAGTATAGATCCCATTCCTCTCTGGAATCACAATGCTCATCTGCCTGAGGGATTTAGCCCTCACTACCCTACAATTCCCGCAGTCGCTCAAGCACCCTATGATCTGAGGAGTAAGAAGACCATAGGAACGAGCCAACCGGGTCACGAACATCCCCCCATACACCTTGTCAATATCCCTCTCACCCACACTGGTCCTCAAATAACTGGCCACCCAAAATGGGATGTTGCAGTAGACATCCGCTGAAAAGATGGTGTACAAGTAGAACAGGTCTGAAGCAGTGACACGGTGAGTGGTGCCATGACGTCCTGACAGGCTGTATATGATGCACCTGTGGACTAACCTAGCTACGGGGTCCCTGATGGATGCTGCCCCAGTAGTCGAGGTATAAACCCCGTTCCCTATGGTCGGCCAAAAAGTGATACACCTCATTTCACTCCTCTGAGTTTCTCCATGTAACAACCTCTGCATAAAAGTCCCATCAACCTCCTCTTTAGTATACAACCCAATCCTCCAACCAAACTCAGCCACTGAACATGACCGCAACTCTCCCCCTAGCCTAAAATACACAGTGGTGCCCCCCATATCTGTCCTGGCCTCAGCCTAATCAAAACGGAAGGTCGCAAAGAACTCCCTCACCAACTCACTATATACTGTCTCTCTAATCCTAAACAACCTCTCCCACTGTGGACCTGCAAACCCATCTGTGTGGATCCTCCCTAAAAACGCAGCCTCCAACCCTTGGGCCCTTAGAAAATCCCAGTCAACCACGGCCCCAGCATCAATATGGTGGTTACACAACTCCGCATACTTGGTGTTAGCACCAACATTGTCAAACTCGCTCCAACTATGGACTAATTCTCCATAATTGACCCTTTGAGATCTAGAGGAACTGCCCTTATGTTAACGAGATCTTTTGCTCATTTTCCTGGAAAAAGGTGGAGTGAACGGAAATGATTAGAACGAGAATTTTGATGAACTTAATGCAGTCAGACACATCTGACGCCGTCAGATGGATCAGAATCTGAATCATGCAAATGCGAGGGAAAAATCAATTTTCAAACTCTTAACCCATTACCCAAACGCTCCTTTAATCAGAAAACATGGGTGGGGGGTCAAAGAATCCGTGGCATGAGTGGCTTTCCCTAATCTAATACATAATTCGAGTGAGATAACATAATCAACGGGTAACCCCATGTTACAAATCACCAAATGGATGGCATTACGATTTGTTAATAATGGGTCAAGAGTGGGTTTTCGGGCGAAAGGGGTTTTCCAAATTGATGGGTCCCAAGGACAATTGATCGAAAAAGGATGAAGAAAACTTACTTACCAAGCGGAGATTGGATGCGGAAGACGTCAAATTGGAGGGTGGAGAATCGGAGTAGCAGCAGCACTTTGGGTGAGATTTGTGGGGTATGGGTTGAAAGTGATTGGTTTTGGGTTAATATTGCTGATCCATCGAGCTGACGGCGTCAAGAGTTATATCTGACGCCGTCAGATGCCCGTGTGAGGTGAGAAATGGAGTAATTCCATGTTTAGTCCCTACTCTTTGTGTGAATAGCCAAACATTAGTAAAACTCATGAGTAGCTATTCCGTTAACGAGGTCCACCAGGGTCGAACGTCTCATTACTGTCACGGAAAGAGGTAAGGTTGTAGAAGGGGTTGGGTGACGTTTTTGCTAAGTTGAAACCTGTGCACGGGTCATTGGCGTGAAAAAAGAGATGTTGTTCCATATAAGGTTTCAAATCAGTGGTGTCTTTGAGGTGCAACCTCTTTACACCGGGTTTAAAACCAAAAGAACGTCTCTTGGATAAGTTTGGGAATGTGGTTCGCAAGCATCCAACGAAAATGTTGTGGAATTGCGAACTCTTCACTGCATGGGGATGCTCATGAGAACGGGGGGTAGTTAATGGTGAAGCACTTGGGGAAAATTTCTCGCTATCCTTCTGATCAAACACGAAAGGGGTTGAGACCTCGAAGACTTTTTCGATTTTTTTAGGTACGAAATTTTCTTTGATCTTTTCTTTGACCCTTGATATGAATTGGTATGCGAAATTCGTAAAAGCTTTATGAGTGCTTTCCATGCGTGCTTCTAGGTGCTGGATTTGTTTTTCCTGATTATCCATGAAGGTTACCATTATCCCTTCGAATTCCTCTTGTCGTGAACGTTTAGGAAAATTGTGGTCGACAACCGTATCCCTACGTAAATTAGGATTCCACATAGATTCAGAAGCAAGCTTCTCAATACTCATTAATTCTTTTACCTGCTTCTCGATGCTCCCTAATAACTGTTCTTGGGTGGCATATGCGTAGTTAAGTTTTCCCTTGCTTGGGAACATCGGGTCCTCCCATCCTTCCTCTTCGTATTGTGCCAACCCCTCAAGAACTTTCCAGCACTCGTCAATGCTAAGTCTATTTAGCCTGCCCTTGGCTGCGTAATCAATGGCTCTCCTTGTTTGATAGTCAACTTTATCGTAAAAGATTTGGATCTGGAGCCATGGTTCGATGCCATGATGAGGGACTTTTCGGAGCAGGTCTTTATATCGAGTCCATGCTTCATAAAAGGTTTCATTTTGACATTGTTGGAACATCAAGATGTCATTTCTAAGCTTAGTAGTTCTTCCCGGTGGGAAAAATTGAGCAAGGAAACGAGTGGTGAGATCATCCCATGTGGTGATGGATCCCGCGGGTAAACGCTCAAGCCATTGACTAGCTTGATCTCGTAGAGAGAATTGGAATAGGCGTAAACGGGTAGTCTCTCTAGTTTCAACACCTAGGTCTATGGAATCTACGATTTTGAGAAAGTCCTTAAGATGTTGGTTTGGATCTTCGGAACGAAGTCCATGGAATGCACATCCGCTTTGCACCAACCGGATGGTGTCGGATCGCAAGGGGGTCACATTGGCTCCGGTGAGCTCAATGGTGTTTCGGTAGCCTTGGTGGCTAGGTCGGGAATACTCTCCTAAGGTTCGGGGCCTAAGGGGTTCTAGTGGTGGGTTTTGTTGTGGTGGGATGACGGGTTCAAAGATGTTACCACCTTCCATGATGTCGGATGGTAAAGAGTTACGAACAAAGACACAAAGAAATAAGATAGACTAAAGAAAACCTAAAAATAAAAATAAAATCTTACTAGAAAGGAATCTAGCAAGTAGACCTAATAAAAAGAAATTCTAACCTAGACAATAACTATTCCCCGGGCTGCGGCGCCAAAAACTTGATGCGTGGGAATCGCAACAGGCTTTACCTCTCAAGGGATCTTGAGAAGCTTACAACCCCCACCAGGCAGTGTACCTGATCGTTGTAGTATAGTATAGTGACAAGTACCGAGGGATTGATCGTTCAGCTTAGGAATAGTGTCGCTAGGATTAGAAAGCCTAAATACTAGTTCTAAAGGTGAGGGATGATTATTTTTGTGTTTTTATATTTTATGGAAAACAAATTAAAATCTCGGGTTTGAAAGATTTGGGCGGAATTAGTTGCTAATCAACTAACTCAATACTAAGATGCAATCAAAATAAAATACTAAAAATGAAAATAAACTAATTATACTAAAGTTGTGAGCAGTAATTGGAGAAAATGTGTTTACTTAGATTTCACTACTCCCTAGATATCTTTTACACGTTAATTACTTGTTATAATTGCATGGATGACGGATCGTATTCCTTAATACCATTCATGGGGTGGCACACATAACTCCCCAATTCTATGAGCTCTTATCTCCTCCTACACCATGCCCAGCACAACTATAGGGATTGTAAACAGTGGCTCATGCATTAAATACAACCAATAAAGACCTAGTGCGCGTTGGTTCATGTTTCTTAAGACGTTCAAGCATGTTACCAATTGGAGATCTGCCAGTTTTCTTAAGCCTAACATATAAAATCATTCATCCACGACAAGAATAAACAAGTAATCAACACATAATCAATATCTAGGTTTCATTAGATCTAAGCAAACACAAGATAGATCTAGCCAAGCATGATAGAATTAAGACAAGAACATGATATAGACAACCAACACATAGACATATTGATTGAATTAGAAGAACACTTATCTTGATTAAACATGCAAGGTATCAAGGGGTTGGAACCCTTGATAAACCATTAAAGTTACACCAAAATCGTACTTAGGGTTTCTCCTAAAACTTCTCTCTTTAAATGTGAAAAATTAGAAAACTATATATAGGAAAAGGGTTCTGACGGCGTCAAGACAAAGCTTGTGACGCCGTCACCTCGCCGCCAAAACTAATCTCGGACTGTCTAGATCTACATTTGACGCCGTCAAGTACAAATCATTTCCAGGCCGTCATGACTTTTACTCTTGACGCCCTTCCTTCATGACGCCGTCAAATCTCTTCTGGGTCGTCATTGAATTTTACTCTTGACGCCGTCAGGAAACTACTCTTGACGCCGTCACCTACTGTTCCCAGCAAGGAAAATTAAGACTTTGGCGTTTTCTTCACTTTTATGCTCCAAAAACGTCCGAATTACTTCCTTTTCCAGATTTCACTCCCAAAGTACCTAAAATCACAAAAGGAACAATTTAGGGCAATATTTGATCAAATAAATTCGGATTCGGGCTTAAATGACCCCCTAAAAACGGATCATTTTTTACCTCATTAATCGTCATCTTCTTCATAGTCACTCCAAGCACCACCCACAAAAGCTTGTTGAGGTTTGCTCTTGGGTGGTTTTGGACATTCTCCTACAAGATGACTTGTGTCTCCACACCTATAGCATTTTCTTTCAACCTTTCCTTTCCTATCATCACGATCTTTTCGGAAAGTTTTCTTATCATCTTTAGGTTGCCTTACAAATTTTCCTCTTCTACGAAAGAACTTCTTGAAGTCTCTAACGGCCATAGCATATTCCTCATCGTCACTATCCGAAGTAGATTCTTCATCATCACTTGATTGGACTCTAGCTTTCAAGGCAATGGACTTAACTTTTTCTTTCTTGCCTCTAACTAGTTCTGAATCTTTTTTCATTACCATTTCGTGAACTTTGAGGTTTCCAATTAGCTCATCAAGTGACATGCTTGAAAGATCTTTGGATTCTTCAATTGCCGTCACTTTTGCTCTCCACTTCGGATGGAGTGCTCTAAGAAATTTTCTGACAAAGTTCTTACTACAAAAAGATTCGTCAAGTGCTTTAAGTGAAGTAATAATAGTATTAAACCTAGCAAAAGCATTATCAATAATCTCATCTTCGGAAATAACAAATTGTTCATATTGTTGAACAAGAAGATCAATTTTGTTATCTTTAACTTGTGAGTTTCCTTGATGAGTGACAATTAAAGATTGCCAAATATCTTTGGCGGTTTAACACAAAAAGACTCTTTCATATTCTTTCTTAGGCAAAGCGTTGTAAAGCATCATTTTAGCTTCATTATTTTTACCAATTAATTTCTTTTGATCATCATCTTTGATGTTAGTAACTACGTTATCACCATCAATAATTATATAACACAAATCTATATCTTTAGATTTCACGTAAATTTCAAAACGGTTTTTCCAATTTATAAAACCATTTGCTTCAAAGAATGGTGGTCTTTGCATAGATTGCCCTTCTTTGTAATTTTCAAAATCCATGGATCGTTTCAAGTTTTAAAACACAATATATTTTAAAAGCTTGAGTAACGTAGCTCTTGACGCCAATTGTGGAAAACTAGAAGGGGGGTTGAATAGTTTACCGATTAAAATCTTTTTAACTTGTTAAGTTAGCTTTGAAACTTTCCGTTTGATCAAAGATATATACACAAACACAATATATAACATGCAAGTAAATGAAAAAAACGATCAAACCACAATACGAGTATTTATCGTGGTTCGGCTACAAGGACTCTTTTTCCTTGCCCTACGTCCACGCCCCGAGTATCCAACTCGAGAGTTTCTTTCACTAGTCAACAAGCTCCTTTCACCGGCGGAGAAAACCTTACACGTCGCTTATACTTTTACCGACACAAAGCTAGATGTCGAGTTCTTTACCAAGGGTACAACCACTCCCGTTAGTTCTTTACAAGGGTACAACTACTCCCTATACACTTTGTATTTTGAGGACTAAAATACTAACCGATCACTACTGAAAATACACAATCAAATGAAGTGTAAACTACACAAGTCTACACAATGCTAAGCTAACAAGTCTTGCAACGTTGTGTTGAATACTTGTCACTTTTAGTAAGCTTGTGAATCTCTTTGCTACAAAAAGAAACTTCACATATGAAATGTTAAGAGGTTAGATGAAAGAATGAATGTGTGTGTAAAATATAATGTCAAGTGATGAGCCAAAATTCAACTTGTGGCTCAATATTTATAGCCAAACCTTCTGCAGGTCAAGCGGATCAGGCGGACCCCTCAAAAGGGTTCCGCCCGTGTACCTCCAGGGTACCGCCGGGCTTGCAGTTGGTTTTGCAATAAATCTTGCAAACCAAACAAAGTCACATCTCATTACTCTTGCAAACCAAACAATGTCACATCACATAATATCAAGTCAAACACTAAACTTGCAAGCAACATCTAAGTAAGTCAAACACATTTCTTTCCATAAATGTATAATGACAAAACTTGCCATAAATGTGATGTGACAATTCTATTTTTAGAAAATAAGAAGTGTTGTTTTTTATGAAATGTAAAATGTAGCAAAAGTCTAGTTTATGCAAGTCTTTAAAACTAAGATTATGTTTTACTTAGAAACTAAAGTTTACATTTGTTATTAACAAAACTTAGCGAAGATCGTAAAATATAAATAACGTTTTTAGGCGATATTTGTATTAACAAAAGCCTTTCAGTGGTTTGCCCAGACTATTGAAAAGCACTTCAAGCTCAAAGAGTATGTAACCTTTTAACTCAGTATCATTCACATAATAATTTCTAATACCAACAGTTTGCGACACAATTCTAGGTATGTCATGACCCATTTCTTTCCTGTACTTATCCCATAGTTGTATGGGGCTGACAACCTCACAATAAGTTAGAATGTGAGCAAACACAGAACGTAGTTCAGATGATGACGCAGAAAAACATGCTTCTTCAAGCGCCGTGTCCCATTCTTTATCATCACCTAGCAGGCCCAATGCTTCACATGCAGAGCGGTATGTAGGATAGAAGACCCCGTTAACTTTTTGGACGTCTGAGAAGTCTTTACATCCTTTTTGATGGCAAAGAAGCATTCTATGGTAAAAAAAGCTCACCTAAACTTGGGTGTATGTATGCCAGGCGGCCAATGGACGATTGCATGGTTTTTCTACACTTCCAAACGTTTTGATCTTGATACCAAACGAAATGCTCAGGGAACTCCAAGTAAGTTAAATGACGGCCATCTTCATTGTCAGCGTTGTAAGCAAACCATTCTGTGAGCGTCGTAACTTTACGATCACGACGATTGACAACTGATTCTAGGTCATCGTTATCTCGAAAAATGACTTGCTGCATATTTTCTAGATGGACAGAAAGTATTTGCACAGCTAGTTGTCGTACGTGTATCTTAAAATTTAGAATCCTCCACATTGCTTCATGAGGGCATATAAACCGGCCATCTTGGAAGTTCTGAATCTCATCTATACATGGCACCTGATTGGATGAAGAAGTAGATGGATCACCAATGGATCTAGTAACCTTTGCGAATATTCGATCTGTACCCTTTGAAATATACTTAAAGAGATACTTAATAAGCATGCTCCAACCACAGTATTCAACATTTATGTGTGCTTGGAATGCAACGCATAAATCACGATTATATGGCACAACGTAAGTGTTGTCCAGCTTCATTTGTCGTTTAATTGTGGATACCTGTGTTTGCCTTCTTTTATAGTGCACGTGACCATATGTGTCAAAAAAGGTTTCTGTATTGTATCTTTTAGGAAAGTTTTTTTGTGCAGTTTGCGCCATCCATACAGGGTGCATTCAAGTTTGCTGCTCCACAGGGCCCATGCATCATCATCTCTGAAACAATTTTATATCCTTGAGGATAGATTATAGGGTCTGGCAGCTCTGCAGAGATAAACCGATCAACGTCTTGTGCAGTTTGTATCCTGTCAGCTGAACTAATCCATACCAGTGTATGACAATGCGGAAGGCCACGCTTCTGAAACTCAACTGTATACAGAACTGATTCAAGCAACAAAAGGGTGTTAGAGGTATGAAAATGTATCAATGAGGCTGCTACTTAACCAAAATGCAAGTAAGCATAGACGTTGTGAATGCAAGCTAGTCAAAACCAGGAATATGAAAATAATAAGGATAAAGTAAGAGCAATATGGTTCATACCTCCCGTGACATATCCAAACGGTTGTCTATTTTTTAGAAAGCTTACAAAGGCTTTTATCTTTTGCTCAAAGACCCGACAAACAACATCTGCTCTATCCGAAGTGGTGAGCTGTGGATACTCTGCCATATATCTTCTGATTTCTGGCCAATTTACATTACATGTAAATGTTATGAAGAACTGCGGGTTTCCAAGTTTTCTTCAGATTGCCAGTGCATCTAAGTAGTGACTATACATATAACGTGGACCCCCTGTGAAAGACGAAGGAAGGATTATTCTTGAGCCAACATCAGAGCCATCACAATCTCCTCTTGAGACAGCGTCATAGAGGCCTGATAAGTAGTCGCCTCGAATATCATTCTGATGTTTTCTATAGAAATCCATCCGGCTTTGTTCAATACAACAGTATACACCTACAACGTATTGCTGAAAGAGTCGGCCTGTCCGGAAAAGTAAATCATATGTATCAGGTCTTGGATGTAACTGGTAAGTGTAAAATGCATTCAATGAAACTCGCCTTGGCCTTTGTGTTGGGTCTGCGGATCTTAATGTCAGTCCTGTGTGAAATCCAGGCTGATCATATATAAAAATGAGCGGATATTGCATTGACATATAGGATTTATGAAGCTTGTTGATCCTCTAAGGTTCACTCCCTTTGTACTGAATGATGACATCATAGTCTGACTCACTTGCAGGCCCATTGTCAAAAACTATGGCTGCAAGTATGTTAGACATTGGTAGTTCGTAGCCTCGTGCTCCTTCGGCATTGTAAAGCCTTAACTTGAATTCAGGTATGTCTACCTGCGCGCACAGATCCCTTGCAGTCCTTAACACCTGTACCAATTCATTGTGAGTATCCAAGAATTGAATCAAACCTTCAACAATTTGAGGATCCAAAGCAGCTTGTTTAGAAGGCTTGAAATGGCTCAACCTATTCTGCACTTCATTTTGAGTGTCATGAATATATAATTGCATGAATCTAGGTGTCTTGTTGTCGACAGGACACAATGACCCAATCCAGTGATAGATCTGACCTGATACTTTAAAGACATAAGGGCCTTGTCCAGCGTTGATCGACTTATCAATTGTTGCACCGAACGAAGTCATCACGAACATTTGATTATAACTTCTGATATGTTCCATGAAGTGTCTGTTTGAAAGAAGATATTTGATATAGTCTGGGGGGTCTGGTTGAGGATTCACGATAATTTTTCCATCCCCACAGCATAAATGGTATTCAGTTCTCGTATTAGTTGAACTCCTTTTCACGCGCTCTTCATACCAAAAAGCCGCACCACAATGACGGCATCGCTGATCACAATCTCCCAAATCCTCATATGAAGGAGATGTGTCTACATGAAGCATTGTGTTAGACGTCAATAAGAACGGTTGTAAAAAAAATGAGATAAAAAGATAACTGCTCACCTGCTTCTATCATCACAGCAGGCCCTTCGACAGATGATGCTGCAAGAGATGGTGAAGTGGCCGCTGAATTTTGCACGCGCAGCCGTTGGCGGACATTATGGGTTCTACCTCCAGTAGTTCTTTTAGTTGTTTGACCCCGTAACCTTTTTTGAGGCCTATTTTGAGAAGGTTCGGATACTGAAAGCTGACAATGGGTTTCTACACAAAGATACATAGGGAACAAATGTGAGGGAACATGTGACAGGAAAAAAAATATAAACAATTTATCATGGAATTTTCCGATGAGCACCTGTATCTGGCATAACAGAGATCGGCTGATCAGACCAGCCTTGACTGCGTTGCAAAGTAGGTTGTGTGTCCTGCGATTGGACATAGCAGGTTGCGTGATCCATATTGTTTAAGGAGGTTGGTTGATGCTGTTCACTGGAATGATGGCTGAACAAAGCAAGGTTTGCAGGCGTGCAAGGTTGCTGCGAGACGCCACTGTTTGAATTTAAGGCATGCGGACCAGCGTCTGTAAAAAAAAGGCGCATAGTTAGTTATTGCATCTAATACATAGCATGACAATATATCTGTATAAGAGACTTTTGAAAATCTGGCATACCTTTTTCTGATGTGCTCATTGGACTGGCTGTATGGTGCTGTGACACACAGGGGTGTGTTACAGTGTTTGCATAACATGCAGGTTGTGTGGAAGCCGTTTTGCTGACGTGCAAACCCTGGTTTACAGTGGCTACACAAACATAAGGCCATTAGCAAAACTATCGCCTGCCATTATTCAAGATAGAAAAAGCAAGCATAACATATCAAAGGAACCTATGCTCAATACCGTGTACACCCGCTGATTCCAAACGGCGTCGGAGATTCCGGTTAGTGGTTGCTTGCGCCTGAGTACATCCTTGTTCCACAACAGACTTTTTTCTTTTCTGCTGCTTCTGTTTTGATTGCTGAAAATATGTGTCTATACACAGTTGTTGGTCATAAATTGGCATATTTTTTTTGAGGCTGTGAAACACTGCTTGCTGCACCAAGCTCTGAAGCAGGCTGGTCAAGCTTGGCTTTTACATTCCGAGCAGCATGGGCTTCATTATATCCACGAAGTTTCAGAACATCCGGTGATTTTCTTTTTTGGGCACCAACGCTTGGTTGCAAGAAAGCATCTTGGTGAGGAAAACCTGAGCTTGAAGATTGACCTGCACAAACGCAACGCATCAATGTTTTTTACGACCAAGATTTGGTATTAACAAAGCCATGATAAAATTTGAGCGAACCAACCTTCGCGAGAAAGAGGCAAGCTGGCTGAAGCATCCTCACAACCTATATTATAATCTGAGGACGCTGATACTTTGACAGGTGGTGAACTGTCGCTTCTATCGTCAGATGCACCGTACGCAAAAGGAAACCATGGGCTTCTAATTTTGTTGGATGTTTCATTGACGGGTTTGCCAGTATTAAAAGTGGAAGAAAGAGCCCGAGGTTTTCGTGGCATGGCAAAAAAGAGAAAGAAGAGGGTGTTTGCAGGAGTAGAAAAGCATAAAAAAGTATAAAACGTAACTATTTGAAATGCAAGTGTTAAGAAAGAGAGTGACATAATAAAGAAATAATGTGCAGCAGTTTTGAACACATGAAAACGGTTAGACCTCATTATGTATGAACAGCTAAAGTCCTTAAAAAAATGTATACACATATAACACAAAAGAAGCAAACACAAATAGCAGGAACAATACCCATCCCGTGCAAACATTGCAAACATGGGCTAAGAAATAGGGCCTAATGACAGTAAAAAGAATCTAATTTCACAACAACAAAGCAAAAAGTTTTTGAGAACAAAGGGTACTTAATACAGGTCATATAGTGTGGAAAGAATGTTTGATAACCATAAATGGATGCGACACAAAAACTGAGCATTTGTGAATCAGCATTGTTTTGTTAAATGTAAGGGGTAGAGTAAATACAGCAAAGCTGGCAGCAGTTAATGAAGCACATTAAATAAGCCAAAGCTAACCTAAGTTAATGAGGTACATTAAATACGCTAAAGGTAATATGAGGAAATAATTCATAACACATTAACTGAGATCCACCCTAAACCTGAATTTAATGTAAGCAAACAACCTACACTACAAGAAAAGTGGCTTTTTAGGACCCCCATAAGCGTCATAAAATGGTAGTTTTTAGGACCTTTCATTTAATAGGACCAAGGATGAAAGCGTTTCATGTAAGGCGGTTGTAATAGGTCCAAAGCGTCCTAACCCTTATAAAACCAATTTTATGGTCGTATTATATGTCTATGAACAACACAAATAGCGTCCTAATAAAACCATATTAGGACACTTTTACATTGTTTTAACATGTGATTACCTACTTTTAATCTTTTGAAACACATAAAAACGTCCTTAAAAGTATTGTTAGGACGCTTATGATGTAACATCATAGCTATTTTAGCAACCAAGAAAAGGGTCCTAATAACTCAAATAAGATTATGATACCAATTTTATGGTCGCATTTTAGGTCTATAAACAACACAAATAACTTCCTAATAAAAACATATTAGGACACTTTTCCAATGTTCTAACATGTGGTAACCTACTTTTAATCTTTTGATACACATACAAGCGTCCTTTAATGTTAATTCTTAGGACGGTTATCATATACCATTATAGTTACTTTAACACCAAGAAAAGGGTCCTAATATCCCAAATACGATTATGAAACCAAATTTATGGTCGCATAATATGTCTATGAACAACCAAATAACGTCCTAATAACAACATATTATGACACTTTTACAATGTTGTAAAACATTGTTACCTAATTTCAATCTTTTGATACACATACAAGCGTACTTAAAAGATAATTGTTAGGATGCTTATCATATAAAATTATAGCTAATTTAGCACCAAGAAAAGGGTTCTAATATCTCAAAGAAGATTATGAAACCAAATTTTTGGTCGTATAAAATGTCTATTAACAACCTAAATAACGTCCTAATAACAACATATTAGGACACTTTTACAATGTTAAGTTAATTGTTAGGATGGTTAATAAGTTTAATAGGACAATTTCAAAGTCCTGACAAGTCATATGATAGGACGCTATTTTCACCATGCACACTGTATTATTACGATATGAATAAAACATCAACTAAATATTAAATGAATAAAACGAAATTGTATTTCAAATTACCAATTGTCATAACAAAAGCACTAAACATAAATAAGGTAGACAGAATCTAACATAAAGTCTGTTAACATTAAACAATACATTAACGCAACAAGAAGCTTAGTCCGTGGTCATCATGCATCATCTCTATCAATCCTCACGGACCACCTACAAATAAACACCCATGTATAAGCATTAAGGTCCATGTTAGTAAAATTATTGGTATCACAAGATTAACAAAGACATACCGAGATAAAGGGACAAGGCCATGCTATGGTTGCACCAACACAGTCTTCAATTGTGGCAAATAACCCATAGGGTCTCACCAAAATTTCATCTCTTTTTGTTGGTACTTGAACGTTTACCTCACACCATCCTCGTCCAATCAATGTACCACCAACTATATCATTTGGGTTCAAGCTCCTCACCCATCCTTTTGCTATAGTCTCGGTGGAGTTTAGAATGCTTTTAAGGACAACTTCATCCCCGACCTAGATTTCAGTTTTCAACAAACATTTATCAATTTATAGTCAAGACACATGTATTAGGTTAAACAGATGTGATACTGCAGGTATGGAGGCTGGTGTATACAAAGGAGGTCAAGTCCAATAGAAATTCGAAACTCACCCAGTGGCGGAGCTTGGATGTCTTGTTCGGGGGGGCCAAAAAATCTCGAAAAAAATGTAATATCCTATATAAAAGACTATCTAAAGTCATATGAAAAACGAAGTCCAAAATTAAAATTAGTGAACTATCATAAATGATAACATAAAAGTGCCAATTTATAACTACATATTTGAACTCTTGAAGACTTATTATATTGGTTTATTTAGATTGGTATAAAGTGCCAATTTATAACTGCTATGTACTACTACAACATGAAAAGGATGTGAAAAGATTATCAACTTTGTATAATTAACTTTTCCACTAGCCACGTTACCAAAATTATAGGAAGCTACAATGAAAAATAAATGCTTAAATTCCTAAAACTAACAAAATCACTAACTGTCACCTATATTTTAGGGGGGCCAAGACCCCTTCCTGCCCTTTATAACCTTCGCCACTGAACTCACCCATGATCACAACTACCCAATAACGCAAAATAAGTTATAAGTTTATTAATAATATCTTAAATGACCAATTCTGACATCTCTTTTCTTTTACATTTATATTTAGTGTTTAGGCTAGATCTATTTATTGTCATATACTTCAAATCACAATTAAAACTAATATGTATAAGCAAGCAAAACATAACCCACGACAAAATAGGCTAATACCACTCGACCCGAGACAACCAAATAAGCAACCCTGACTCAATAAGCAGAATAGATACTAGCATAAGATACCCACAGCCAAACGAATAAGTCAAATAAATAAACAAATTAGTATCCAATCTGAAACACAATACGGTCTCGACCCAATTTAAAACAAAAGAAACAATAACAGTATCATTACTAAATCCAGTAGCAAACCCGAAAGTAAGCTGGCTCCGACCTGACCCGTATGCAAACCGAATCAAACAACCTCATTTTAATCCAAGTTTTTAACCTTACGAATTTGTGTAAAAACATTTTTAATCTAGTTATTATTCCACGAAAACTTAACAAATCGGTTTATTAATTGGTTTGAATAAAAATTCGACACTTGACTCGATCCCCATGAATTCCACGCTTGTATTTTTAAGAAATTTTAGCATAGTTTCCATAAATATATATACATGACTAATACTACAAGTAACATCCTAGGCCTTAATACTTAACAAAAGGGAAAAACTGTTTAGAAACATCAGATTCATCAAATTGCTCGAATTTGAAAATAGGAATAATTAGGACGACAAGGAGATACAGCGTTGAATAATTTTGGGTTCCATTTTGTGACAAACAGATAAACATTTACCTAACACAAAAATGTAAGCCTCATTGGGTGTCACATTGCTCGAATTTGAAAAAAATCAACATACCACACAAAAAAATGACGAGGCGACAGGGTTGACAAAACAAGTGCCAAGACGAAACCCAGACTCACTATCTAACACACGATCTTCAATCTTTAATGGTGGCTGAACGGCTGGGGTGGTGGCGTGGCTCGGTGATGATGGCCAGAATAGATGGCGGCAGAGGGTGACCAAGGTGGGGGTAGAGGTTTTTAGCGCGTGTGGTGGCTAGAAGTGATGAGGAGATCACAAGGAGAAGGATGGTGGCGGCGGTGTGATGAGGGGGTGAGCGGTGGTAGTGATCGGAGGTGGCCGGATTCTAGAGAGAGATAGGGAAGGCGGCTATAAGTTGCAGATGGGGATACTAACCCTAAAATGAGAGAGAAGTGGGCTTATATAGCCTTAGGACTAGTGGTGCAAACCCTATTGACCCACAAGGACTAAAACTGAAAAATTAAGCAAGGGTAGGAAGTGTAGTTTTTGTTATACTTTTAAATAAAAACGTTCTTGGGCTCGTTTAGTGTTTCAAAAATAGTCGGGTGATTTTCTACGTTGCGTCAATATTCTTAAAATCATTTTTCCATTATAAATGACTATAAATACATTTACGCTTGTGTTATCTCGTAAAAATGAATATTTCACATGTTATTAGGTTTATTTGTGCCGACTCGCGTTGTGTTATTAGGTTTATTTGTGTGACTATAAATACGTTTACGCTTGTGTTATCTCGTAAAAACTTTGCCGAAAACGACTCGCACCCCATTTTATCTTAACGATTCAAATAAATGGAACAAGTATACATGGTTTCTCTTTCACGATATTAACAGTTAATAAGCATTGAGGATAACTTGTTCGCATCGATTCCTCGGTCTCCCAGGTAGCTTCACGCTCTGGGTGATTCTTCCAAAGAATTTTCACTAACGGAATGACCTTGTTTCTCATGACCCTATCTTTCCGATCTAAGATAGCCTCGGGCTCTTCAGACAAAGACATGTCTGGCTGAATCTGATCAAACGGATATGAAACCACGTGCAACGGATGATAGTTGTATCCCCTAAGAAGAGATACATGGAACACATTATGAACATGAGAAAGCTGAGGAGGTAGAGCCAACCGATAAGAAACCTCCCCAATACGATCCAGGACGGTTGGTACGAACAATGCCAAATACCTATATGTATTTGGGACATTATCTAATGTTGGTGCCAAATACTTATGTATTTGGACCATTATCTAATGTTGGTGCCAAATATTTATGTCTTTGGAACGGTTGTGAAAAATAAACATGTATTTGGGGTGATTTTTATAAACTGTTTAACTGTTTTTAAATCTTATGTATTTTGAATATTTAATAAAAACTAACCCAATTTACACTTTTTTCCTGCATGTGTTGTCTATATTTTGCTTTTATTTTCTTGAACATCAAATTAAATTTATAATCGATTTTATTAATTTACTCTAATATTCAGTAGCCCTTCGTGATTAACTTTTAATCTATATAACGAATTAATATATATGATATTACTTAAAACGCGTCATCTTCTAATTTTTAGTGAGTTAACTTTGTTGTTTCTCAAATAAACATTTTGTCCTTTAAGGTCAAGTTAAAAATATTCATATTGTATATACAAAAGAGGATAAACAAATGCTTGAGGTCATCTATGTGCAGGTTACATGACAGGGCGAGTCTGAGAGTTATAAGAAAAACAACCAACCACGTTGTTTTTTACCATGAATAGGTGTAAGAATCACATCATTCATAAAATATTTTAGATGATAATTATTTGTCCTTTTTTGTTTGTTTCGAAGCCGTTTTGGCGAGGCGTACTAAACCCACTACGCTAGGGGCGAGCCTGTCTGTGAGCTTAGGTCTATTAGTGTATGACTTAACTGAGGCACCCCCGACCATATCTAACCTATTTCCCGGCCAACTCTCAAATGTTAGCTAGTAAGTTTGAACCCTAAATCTATTGTCCAAAAGTCAATGACTACAAATTGGACTCGTAAGTGTTGCATCAAGGATCACACCAAAACACAAGTTTGTGAATATAATTATTTGCCAATATACTCAGTCACTTTACGCGGTTGTTCGTATAATAGTATACAATGAACATATAAAAATTTAACCTTGTTTTTGTATTGTGAAAGTTTTTAAGTTATTAATAATTCCCTGCCACACAATTGTTTGGTTTCCCGCTGCCATTTTTTCCCTCCCATCCTAAATTTTGACTCCCTCCAAAAGTTAATCCCACTTCACACTCATTTTTCCATAAGAACCGTCATCTCCATTTTGTCAGATCCAAAATTCAACTAAAAACAAATTCCTATTCTTAAGAATGCCTATAAAACCATGATTTTACTAACACTCAATACTCACACTTGTATATATATATTTTCTTTACCACAGGTTGATTCAGATCACAATGCAAAGAGTATCTCCAAAGTCTTCAAGTGGCAAACAATGATATATAGTTTTCTTAATTTATAGGAGTTACCATGTTATGGGTTAAATAAGTATTGTTATTGTATTTATGTACAAATGTAGGACTATTTTTTTGAATGACCATATATTTTGTTTAATAACGTTGAGACTTTTGTACACTAACTAATTTTACTGAATGGTTGTGATAACTTTACTTACTTTTACTTATCATAGTTAAATTTTTATGAGCAAATGTCATGGATATCAGGTAAATGTGACACCTTATAGTGTCGTATATCGTAGCCTCTTAAAGATGCTACATATATTTTGTGACACCGTGAAGTGTCCTCTATTGTAGTTTCTTACGACGCCCGTTTATGTCCTTAAATGTAACAGTTAGATACATGGATTTTGTGACACCATAAAGGGTCCTATCACTACTACACAAAAGGTCAAAGAGATCCGTAAATAGAGACTGGTTAGGAAAAAACCCGGTATTTTAAAGAAAATTTACACCTAGATTTAAAATATTAAGATTAAAAGACTTGTAATTTCACAAAACCCGGTATCTAATCTACCAAAAATTATTAAGCGGGGTTTTTCCCTCTTTTATCACTTTCACTGTTTTGAAATCACTTTCATTCTTTCTCTCTCAACACACACAAACCACCCAATACCTCTGTTGGTTACATTATGATCGTGGGTTGCTATCTAAATATTGTCATTCCGAGTTGATTTATCTATTATTCAGGTACTTTAAGTTGTTCTATCTTCGATTTAATATGATCTTTTAGTTACTTTCTTGAATCTTTCCATGCTCTTTGATGACAGCCGAAATGGGGGCTCCTGATCGAAATATGAAATTACGGTTCCTGGTATTAGGAGTTTTTAAATTTGTTAATTAAATTATGAATTAGGGTTCTATATGGGTGTTCATTACTTGGTTGTTATCTTTAGTTAATCAATTTCATACACTACTCGTGTGCCACTATTGCTAAATTGGCATATTCTCAAAATAAACAAGACCACATAAATCTATCGGCACTGTTGAGGAGATGTCAATTTTGACCCTTTTCCTGGTCACCCACAAAATCGATGTGTATCTAGTGAGGTTTGAACCTCAGACTTATGAGGATATCAGGGTGCAGACCTAACCAACAAGTCACCTTGATGGTGGTTATTTAATTCATGTTATAATTTATAAAATTATGTGTTTTGGTTTATGATGGAGTATTGTATGCAACATGGTGCAGTTTGCCACTCTTCAAAATAAATTACTTTTTTTCATATTTTCTTTTCAATAATGATATTCCATTGTTTCTTTTTCAGGTGTGGATCACATATAAAAAATCAACTTGGATAAATACTACCCTTTAGCATGTTTCGAGAGGTAGTACACTTAGTCTCTATCTTTTAGATCACTCCATGCCCACAAACTGAAGAGACATTATCTGCACGCCTCCTTGTGCCTAAATTAGTACCTTTACCTTTAACCATATTCAACACTGATAGTGAAACTGTGATCTTCTTTCCCAGTTTCTATATGGGTGATTTTTATATTTAAGAACAACACTATTATACAATATAAATGTGGCATTTCGTTTGAGAAATTTATTTCGTCGTTTTGAGTCTTTTCTAAAGCGATTCGTATAGCATGCACCCGTTTAGCCCGTAGCCCGTGCCCGCCTGACCCGCCCGTTTTTCCACCTCTAGTATTGACCCGTTGACTGACTTTTCTTTAAAGATTATTGTTAAGGGTAGTAATTCAACCATTTAGATCAAATTGAGCCTACTCAGGTTGTATTTGATTGACAATGAGTCAAAGAGTAAAATTTAGCTTAAACTTAGACCCGCTTAATGGGTCAAAAGTCCCTATAAATGTATCTAATAGTTTATATATCAAATTGTGTTGCAAGAAGAAAGTTATATTTTGGTTCTTCATTTCTGATATGCTATTTACAGAAAATGGACCAAAAAGTGTTGACATATTGGCATGACCGCCACGTCTGACCGAAGCCCATGTTGACCCTTTACGAAAACAATTCAGAATTCTTTTTTACTTCTGTTAGTACTTACAAAAATAAAATCTTCGAGTTACACTTAGGCGACGAAGACTTGACAATGGATGATTTGGTTAAAATTGTGACTGAAAAAGAGGAACTTCTGAAGGCAAAGCAAGATGAGATTGCCGACATGAAAGATAAAGTACTTAGAACCTATGCGGAAACAGAAAACATTATGACTAGGACAAAAAGAGAGCGGAGAACTCAATGACAATTGTGATAAAGGTTTGATCTTTATTAGGTATATTTTCTCTTCTGTTGATATATTTCATGCTTTTAATTTGGTGTTTATGCATTATATGCTGCAAAGTTTTGCAAAGGGATTATTGGATGTTGCAGATAATCTAATTATATGTTTTAATCACTCAAACTAGTTAAATGATAAAATGGTTACATGTACATGTTTATACTCGTGATTGTTTTATTGATATGCTATTGTTTTAACGTTCTTTTTTTGCTCTTGAATGACTCATGTATTTGTGCGATAGATCTTACACGTGTGAAATTTTCATAGGGGCTCAAACTGGTTGCGGCAGGTATTTTCAGAAGGAGTGTATGGTGCCACATTCAGCTCTCGAATTTTAGGTGGGATCTTCCTTCCCTGCTTATAAAGTTCGTGTCAAATCACTGTTGAATTCAATTTGGAGAGTATTTGCTTGTGCATGTTGTTTGGGATTTCGTGTCACGGACATCACTAATTGTTATTTTGAGATGACGAATTGGACATGCTTAGTTATCAATAATATTTTTTGGTTGGGTGGATTTGTATATTACTTGAAATACATTATTCATAGGCCAGTTTGGATTTGATCATTGAATACAATTTTCAAATGGGGTGTTGGAAATTGCCTTATGAATTAATTGCTTATAGGGATTGCTTATTGAACTAACTGCTTATAGGGTTGTATTTGAATGCTTTTTGAGTCAACTGATTATAGATGCTCGTAGGGATTGCTTATAGAATTATCTACTTATAGGGGCTTTTATTAAGAATTATAGCTTAAGATGTAGCAAAAATGAGTTTTACCACTAACTGATATTATATCCTGTTGTGACTTTGCACATTAATTAAATTGTATATATTCGAATTTCTGAAATTACAATCCCCGCTTACATGTTACAGCAATACTATTTTTAGTACAGCTGAAATTACTGTTTCATGTATATTCATTAATGTTCATTAAAATGCTACTAGATGTGACAGACGATATACTGATTAGTCATGAATCTGTTTATGTTTCTCTTTTCTTTTCTATAATATGTTTGCAGCCTACTAATCTGTCCTAGAATATGTAACACAGATGGGGATGATGAGTAGCAAAATGCAGAATAAATGGAACCCAACGTCTAAAGAATGCAGTTTCTGTTCAGTTGATGTGTTCATGACATTTTTCTCAAGTTTACTATATGTTTTGTATATTTGTAAGGCTCTTTGAAGCCTGTGACATTGATCTTGCTTATGTTAAAAACTGGAAATTTGATTTGACGTGTCTACTTATTAACAATAGTTTTTGTTTGGGTAGATTATATTACTTGAGTTACATGATTCACAGGCCTATTTCGGATTCAATATTGAATTAATTGCTTAAAGGGGCTGGTTGGGATTGCTAATTCATGCACTACTTTTAGGGACTCTTTGGATTGCTTACTAAAGCTGCTTTGATCAGCAATTTCAATAAGCAATCCTAAACATTCCCTATAAGTAAGTTTAATAAGCGATCCCTAGCAGCCTAGCTTTTTTTTTTTTAGATAAAAAAATATACTAGAAACCGGTTTTCATGATATACACCGGTCTCTCACACAAATACAACATGCTTGTTTACTTTATAATAAAGATTGGTTCGGAGTGAAAAACCGGTCTCGATGTGACTAACACAGACCGATTTAAAAACCGGTTTCTATATATTTCGGTAATAGAGATACCCCCTTACAAAGAGTGGTTCCAAAACCACTTTCCATGAGCTATTCTAACCAGTCTCCATGTCATTTTTTGTAGTAGTGTATATTGTACTTTATAAGGAGTCATTTTGTATTGCATAAAAATACATTATAAGACCAAAAAATTGGTTTTTATAAAGATAGCACCTATTAGGACATCTAAAAGAGTCCTACACATCTATTACAACCATTTCCTATAGGACACATTTATTAGGACATCTAAAAAGCGGATGTTTTACGACTCTAAAAAGATGTGCCATATTATGGTGTATCATAAACAAACCATTATGAATAAGCGTTCTATAAAGGTTAACGTTATAAGACGCTATTGTCAAGGGTCCTATTCACTTTTCTTATAATAAAAAACGTTTGCGAATAAGTGTTCCATAAAACCGATGTGTTATGACTCAAATATCAAGTGTCCTATGATGGTGTATCAATCTATGGGACCCAAGTGTCAACTGTCATATTAAGTTATGTTTTAATAATACGTTTGCGAATAAGCGTTTTAAATAATTAATGTTTTATGACTTATATATCAAGTGTCCTATTATGGTTTATTGTAATAAAACCATAATTAATATGCATCCTTTAAGGGTCCAATTAAGTTTTATTATAATAAAACTTTTGCGAATAAACGTTCTAAAATACTGATATTTTATGACTCAAAAATAAAATGTCCTATTATGATGTATGATACTAAAGCCATTATGCATAAGCGTCCTATAAAGATTAACATTATAATACCCACGTCTTAAAGGTCCTATTAAGTTTTGTTATAATAAAACTTTTGCAAATAATCGTTTTAAAAAAATGATGTTATAAAACCATTGTACATAAGCGTCCTATAAAGGTTAACGTTATAATACCCACGTGTCAAAGGTCTTATTAAATTTTGCTATAATAAAACTTTTTGTGAATAAGCGTTTTAACTAACTGATGTCTTATGACTCAAAACTCAAGTGTCCTATTATGGTGTATTATAATACAACCATAATGAATAAACGTCTTATAAATGTAATTTATTATGATCCATATTTTAAGTGTCCTATTAAGTTATATGATAATAGGACCCCAAATCATCGACCATCCTATTATATACCTTTTTAGGACATCGCCTAAGTAGCAAATATTTAAAAAGGACCCTAAACACTCATATGTCCTATTAAACAGTTTTTTAGGACTCCATTATCATACCGTCCCACACAAAAGGTCCTAAAAAGCCACTTTTGTTGTAGTGCTAGAACGCATTAACTGAGACTGACCCCAAACCAATTCTGGAAACCAATAACGCAAGAGATCAATGTCATTAATCGAGACCCACCCTAAACCTAAAGTTAATATAAATAAACAACCTAGAACGCATTAATTGAGACCCAGCCTAGATCAATTCTGAAGATCAATTACTCAAGAGGCGAAGTTGGATCAAACCAAGAAAGTCAAAAACAAAAAGGAAACAAAAAAATGAAGAAAGAAGCATCAACCTTATCAAAAGCAGGAGTCCTAAAGCAGCTGGTGTAGATGAAAATAGCTATGAATGATCTAGAAAAATGATTTAAGAAGAGAGGAGAAATCAGCATGTGGCTGTGAGAATGGGTGATATCACATGGCATCATGACAGCCACAAAATATAAAATTGTTGCCCCGTTACTGTAGATACACACACACACGCTGCACTGTAGTTATAAGTGAGCCGGAGCGGGGCTTTTCTACCCACCGGGTTTTTTTCCGGTGTCGGAACAAAAAAGGAAAGGGAAGAGAGGTATGAAAGTGTGAGGGAGACCCGATTAGTTTTTGGGTATGGCTTTGGGCTCATGGGTAAAAAATGGAAAGTGGTCTCCTAGGAGGCTATGGTTGTGTTTGGCAACAAGCGTTTTGAAGCATTTTGGAGCGGTAAGCAACAAACAGTTAGCATTTTGGTTGAAAAGCTTGTTTGGCATCGAAGCAACTAGAGTTTAAAATTTATGCAACCGCTCCTATTAGTAATGCTTGCTAAAGAAGCATTTCAAGCAAATGCTCAAGCGTTTTGTTTTAATTTACTCATATACCCTCAATTAGTTTCTCATTTCCTTAATTAGTTTCTTATTATAACGTGTAAATGCCCTTGTTTGTAATTTTACACTTTATAATTACTGCTACAGCTACGTTATCAAATATTTTTTTTAACAAACAGCTAGCTAACTACTACTACTAACTGCTACCGCTTACTGCTTACTGCTACTGCTACGTGTCGCCAAACAAACCCTATGATGAACAGTAAACGTTCTTTATACTATTGTATAATAAGATTATACTCAACGTCTAAAACAACCATGGTCATGTTTGACAACACCTTTTTGGAAGCGTTTAAGAGCGGTAAGCGACAAGCGTTGCAGTCTTAATGCTTGTTTGACAACACTGCTGCTATCGTTTAGCAACACCTTAAAAGCTTGCAATCTTAATGCTTCCTAAAGAAGCTTTCCAATATACCGCTAGCGTTTTACTTTTAATATTACCAATTTACCCTTAAAAAATAACATTCATTCATAAGTATATGCCATTTTTCGTAATTTTACATTTTATAATTACAATTACAGCTACGTTACCAAACACGTTTTTTAAACAAGCAACTACTGCTTACTGCTACTGCTTACTGCTACAGCTTACTGCTTACTGCTACATGTCGCCAAACATAGCCCATTAGTCTAAGCTCATCGTGGATCCTTAGATGTATACTTCATGTATACAACATTTGTTTTAGTTTCAGGCTTTCGGCATGTTTGGCCTTGTGGAATATGGAATTTTCGGATTTTGGACATGACTACGTGAGGAAAAGCTTGAAAGTTGGACTATGTGAATTTTGTACTTTTCCCTTTGTTTTATCACGCCAAAGGTGTCGTCTCCTTTTCAGTTCAATGATATTTAACATTTGATTTTTTCTATTTGTCATATTTTCTAATAGTCCGTATTTAGTTATATTTGACACATCAATTAAAAATTAAGACAGAAAGTCAAAGTTAATTATATTATAACTAATTAAGAGGTTAGTTATTTTATAAACTAAGTTTTTCTTACAAACTGAGGGATAAATTCCCACCATTCATCTAGTTTGATCTAATGGTGGGGATTAACCTAAGATTTAATAAGACAACTTAAGTCCATGTTTTTTTTTCTTATCCTTTTTGTCTATCTTATTTATTCATTTTTTTTTCCTTTTTTCTTTTCTTTCTTTTTTTTTTCTTTTTTTTTAACTTCACGTTTTTTTTCCTATAATTCAAGTTTTTTTTTTTGTTTTTTTTTATTTTTATTTTTTTTACGTTTTTTTCATTTTTCATACATATTCGTCGGTTTTTTACGTTTTCGTCAGTTTTCTTACGTTTTCGTTCGTTTTCATACATTTTCGTCCGTTTTCATACGTTTTCTCTCGTTTTCATACGTTTTCATCTGTTTTCTTACGTTTTCATACGTTTCGTCCATTTTAATACGTTTTTGTCCGTTTTTATACGTTTTCGTCCGTTTTCTTACGTTTTCATCTGTTTTCGAAATTTTTTCATACGTTTTCGCCTGTTTTCTTACGTTTTCATACGTTTTCGTCCGTTTTCATACATTTTCGTCCGTTTTCGTATATATATTCGTCCGTTTTCTTACGTTTTCATCGGTTTTTGAATTTTTTCATACGTTTTCGCCCGTTTTCATACGTTTTCGTCTGTTTTCATATATATTCGTCCGTTTTCTTACGTTTTTGTCCATTTTCATAAGTTTTCGTCCGTTTGTATACGTTTTCGTCCATTTTATACGTTTTCATATGGTTTCATCTGTTTTTATTCATTTTTGTCCGTTTTCTTACATTTTCATTCGTTTTCATACACTTTCGTCCGTTTTCATACGTTTTCGCCCGTTTTCATTCATTTTCGTTCATTTTTAAATGTTTTCAGACGTTTTCATACCTTTTTGAATATCACAAGTGATATACTGTGATTATCAAAATATCACTTGTGATATTCAGAATATCGTGAGTGATATTGAATATCACTCGCGATATTCTGAATATCACAAGTGATTTTTAACATTCTGTAACATGAAAATCACAAGTGATATTCAGAATATCGCAAGTGATATTCAAAATATTGCAAGTGATATTTCAATATCGCAAGTGATTTTCAACAAATGTTCTGTGACATGAAAATCGCAAGTGATATTCAGAATATCGCAAGTGATATTCTGAATATCAAAAGTGATATTCTGAATATAAATCAGAAGTAATATTCAGAATATTACAAATGATTTCACGCTTTTTTTAATTCACGTTTTTTCAAAAGTGATATTTTGAATATCACTCTAAATATCACAAGTGATATTCTGAATATCACAAATGATTTTCAACAATTGTTCTGTAACATGAAATTCACAAGTGATATTCTAAATATTACAAGTGATAATCCGAATATCACAAGTGATTTTCAACTAATATTTTGTAACATGAAAATTACAAGTGATATTCTAAATATCACACGTGATTTTCAACTAACGTTTTGTAACATGAATATCACTTGTAATTTTCTGAATATCACTTGTGGTATTCAGATTATCACTTGTGATTTTCATGTTACAAAACATTAGTTGAAAATCACTTGTGATATTCAGAAAATCACAAGTGATATTCAGAAAATCACAAGTGATATTCCGAATATCACAAGTGATGTTCAACTAACGTTTTGTAACATGAAAATCACAAGTGATATTCTGAATATCAAAAGTGATATTCAGAAAATTACAACTGTTATTCAGAATATTATAAGTGATTTTCACATTTTTTTAATTCACGTTTTTTTCACTTTATTACGTTTTCTTCTGTTTTTGTTCGTTTTCATACGTTTTCTTTCGTTTTCATACGTTTCTGAATATCACAATTGATATTATTAATATCACAAGTGATATTTTGAATATCAAAGAAAATCACTTGTGATATTAAGAATATCAATTGTGATATTCAGAAACGTATGAAAACGGACGAAAACATATGAAAACGAACGAATATGTATGAAAGCGTAAAAACACGCCTGGAAAGGGACAAAAATGTATGAAAAATTGATAAAAACGGACGAAAATGTATAAAAACTGCTGAAAAGTATGAAAACAGACGAAAGCGTCTGATAAGAGACAAAAATACATAAAAACGGACGAAAACAGATAAAAATGGATGAAAGCATATAAAAACATACGAAAACGTCTTAAAATGGACGAAAACGTATAAAAACAGACGAAAACGTCTGAAAACAGACGATAATGTAAAAAATTGATGAAAACATTTGAAAGCGGATAAAAACGTTTGAAAACGTATAAATACTGCCGAAACATATGAAAATAGACAAAAGTGTTTGAAAACAGACAAAAATGTACAAAAATGGACGAAAACAGACAAAAACGTCTGAGTATCACCGAATATCACTTGTGATATTCAGAAACATATGAAAACGTCTAAAATTGGCAAAAAAAATTTTAAAACGGACGAAAACCTATGAAAATGAACGAAAATGTAAGAAAATAGACGAATATGTAGGAAAAAGGACGAAAACGTCTAAAAATGGACGAAAACATAAAAAAATGGAAGAAAACGTATGAAATCATACGAAAACAAATGTAAACATATGAAACCGGACGAAAACGTATAAAAACGGATGAAATCGTGTAAAAACGGATGAAAACGTATGAAAACGGACGAAAACGTATATAAACGTATGAAAACGGACAAAAACGTATAAAAACGGACGAAAACGTCTGAAAAAGGACAAAAACGTTTAAAAACGGATGAAAACATATGAAAATAGACAAAAATGTCTGAAAACATATAAAAACTGTCGAAAACGGATAAAAACATCTGAAAACAGACGAAAACGTAAAAAAACGGACGAAAACGTTTAATAACGAACAAAAACGTCTGAAACAGACGAAAACGTAAAAAAACGAACGAAAACGTATAAAAACGATAAAAAACGTCTGAAAACGGACAAAAACGTCTGAAAATATATATAATCATGTGAAACAAACAAAAACGGACGAAAACGTAATAAAGTGAGAAAAAATCGTGAATTTTTTAAAAAAAGAAAAGCTTGACTTATTAAAAAAAAAAACGTGAATTAGAAGAAAAAGAAAAGGAAAAAAAATGTATAACATTAATTGGGAAAAAAAGCCAAAAAAAAAAAGAAAAAAATAAATAAAGAAAGTGAATAATAAAAAAGACAAAGAAAAAAAAACATGGACTTAGGTTTCCATGTTTAATCTTAGGTTAATCTCCACGATTAGATCAAACTAAATGGATGATGGGGATTTGTCTCTTAGTATGTAACAAAAAACTAGTTTCTAAATGAACTTTTCTCAACTAATTAATTAACAAAACTTAGTACATGTCTTATCACAAATAAGATTGGTAGGGTACCTCTTGCGGTTATATCATATAGTAATAAAATATTTAGCAAAAAAATGTGTTTCAATTTATATTTTCCGCCAGAGGGCAAAGCACATAAAAATGTATCAAATTTTAAGTCAATTTAAATTTAGGTACTCAACATTTTTTTCTCAATTTAAGATATATATCAAATTTATTTTTTTGTACAAAGTAATTTTTTTTTTGAAAGATTTTAAGGGTCATTTTTTCAACTTATATGATTAATTAATTGTATTGTTATAATAGAGCATTTAAAAGTTATTTCGGCTAAAATAATGATAAAAAAAAATTAAAAAAAAAATTGATAACTTAAATTGAGAAAAATAAAGTTGAATTCCTAAAATTCAAATTGACTAAAAGTGTAATATTTTTTTGTGTGATTTACCTTTCTTCGTTCTTCAAGTCCGGATTCATGGATAAGCCGCTAAGAGAAGGAGAAATGCTATAAGTCAAAGTCAGGGAGAGAGCAAGTATAAATCATAGCTTTAGGCTGTATTCAAAGGACAAAATTACTTGAACTTGAGCGGTTGTCTGGAACTGATGCTACACCTTGGGGCTGCAGTCCCTTCTTCTTAGCACGGATGTTCCTCTGCAATCCCTACTGCTACCATTGAAACAGCTAGGGGCTAACAGATCGGAAGATTCGAAAACGGAATCCACAAGGCTTCAATTCAAATGGGGTCATTTACATTGTTGTATGATAAGTAGTGTCATACCACCACTCTGCTTAGGATAACCACTTATATACCACTTCTGTGGCGCGAGTGGCCTTCTGTGCTACTCATTAATAATTAATCTGGGGTTAAATAACATAATTTGATGATGTTAGAGCCCCCTTTCAATAATCGGTCCAACTATTTTTCATTCCTCGGAACAAATTCTCAAGCTGGTACTACTGCCTTCCTTCGTGCGCCTTCTTTGATTATGTGCCTTTACTGGTACGAGCCACAATCCCAAGTCTTTGATAGCTTTTTATGAAGTCACACCGGGAGCTAGGGCTTGCTATCTAAGAATATCTCCATGGATCTCATCGGAAATGCTTGATGCTTCGGCCCATGAAATAGAGATGGCCCGAACCCAAGATTCAGATGGGTTGGATGCTTGGATATTCTTTTCTTTCATCTAGTAGATCGTACGGATTGCAAGCTTTTTTTATTTGAGTAACTTTAAGTAGATCAAGCTAGCATATAAAATATTTATAGAGTGCACTCTCGATATTGTGGCAATATCGAGCCGAATGTCGGTAGTATTAAAAAGGTATGACGTCAAAGCGATTGATAGTAAATTATAGTCGCAAATAGGTAGGAGACAATGTGTTTTTCTTTCATGTATACGACATAAAAACACGTACGCCTAATAATTACTAAATTTTATATTGTATTTTAACAATAGCACCATATAGAATTTTTGAAAGTGTTTGCAGCATGTTTAAATTTTTAGTTCTACAAATATACGGAGTACATCACTAACAATTTAATTTTGTGAATCTTGTCAGCATTATTAACAATCTACTACGTAATATGTTATACGTGACCCATATATATAAGGGATGTAAGTAAAAAAAATGTTTATAAATATAAAGAAAACTCAAATGTTCAATAATTTATGTGGTAGGAAACTACGAAAAAATTACGAATAAGAGTAATATATATATATATATATATATATATATATATATATATATATATATATATATATATATATATATATATATATATATATATATATATATATATATATATATATATAACAAGAGGCGTATGACGTCATTAATGCCACCTCAATGCCACCTCAATGCCCAGTAATTCATTAGCTTGGCCTGCCATGTCAGTGATCCGTGTGAGAGTGCGTGAGAATAATCAAATCCAAGGGCCAAAAGTAAATGGAAGCGTCTGGATTTAATCCAAGGGCAGAAGATTGATCAAAAGAAACACAAGTTGTGTGGATTGCCAGCATGGAATTGTAGGACTTCTCTCCTCAGCTCAGGCTATAAAAAGAGACCCTCACTCACATTTTGAAGGTGTTAGATTTTAGATCTTAATTATATATATCTCGTCTTTATTTAAAATTCCAGGTCCTTCTTTGTTTGAGCAGAAGCCTGCATTTGCATCCACTACACTGTCGAGTCCTTTTGGATGCTCATTTCCACAGTCACAGCTGCTTTTGCAAGCAGCCCATGTGGAACTTTTGAAAATACATTTTAGCAAACAGATCCTGCTGTTGCACACTGCTCGTGTAGTGCTTCTGCAAGCAACCCATTTGGCTCCACAAATCTTGGAGCTTCGTCTCAACCAACATCTAGCAACACAAGCTATGTTTTTGGTCAATATGCGGGCCCTTTTGTAAACCCTTTTTATGACAGTAAACCAAGGTCATCCTTACTTTTTAATCTGCATTTATCCATGTATCGGTCAATCAATGTTCTTCTTCTACACCTACCAAGCCTTTTGCCCCCAAGAACTCAACTTTTTCTACTCCTTTTCACCCATCTATATGTTGTTCAACTCATGGTTTTAGACAGCCACCTTTTGGATATAAATGTGAGGTTAGTGGATTTACCCCGTCTGCTCAGACACCTCCGACACGCAATGGTAGTTTTAAACAGCCTGCTGAAAATCTGAAGTCTATATCAGCAATGCCTGCATGCAAAGAAAAAAAGTCATGAAGAACTTAGATGGGAGGATTATCAATCCGAAGCTAAAGTTAATGATCATTTTATTTTATTTCTCTTAGCAATTTTTCCTATTGATTTCCCAGTCAGTCTCTGCAATTCATACTTCTAAAACAAATCCAAATGACCCATTTGACTTTGTTTTCTTTTCAAAATGATCTGTTTTGACAAATTTTCCATCTCTTAACCTTCTACTTATACCAGCTTCATATACATTATTTAAACAAATCCATTAAAGTAGTATCATGGACAGCCAAAGCTTTTCATCCACATCATCCCTGACAAGGCTACCAACACATTGACCATTGTTGATAGCGGAGTTGGAATGACCAAGGCTACTGAGTAACATATTTGACTTGCTATTTTAATATTTTTGATAAAAAAATCATGTTCTAATATTTTTATTTGCTGTTGGATTTCAACGCACACCGAAGGCCTGAAGTTAAGCGAAATTTTGTTTTCAGTATGGTATTCTATCAATAGATTTCCTTTTCACTCTCATATTGTTTTGGTTTTGTTTTGTTTCATCAGGTATGATTACTGCATATTCTCGGTAATTCCAGTTCTATGAGAGCTAATTACTGGAGATCGTGATTTGAATTACAAGTGTGATTAAACATTTTTTATAGGAGTATTATAACTATATAAGGGATCAGTAAATATAAAAAAAGACAATGATGGCTTTTTATGAACTGTTAAATGACGATGGAGAAATTAAGGGTGCTGATCTACAAAGTTTTTCGCTATGTCAGATTTATCTCGGCAAGAACTCGAGCAGGTTTCTCTATGTCATTCTACATACATGCCATAAACTTTATAATATTGCATTCTGTTCTTACTGCTGCAAATGGGATTTTAATATTTGTACATCAAAAGCTGCTTTCGATCGTTTTAGGGCAGCATACACATAGGAAAAACTGGACATGCAATCATGGGATAAGTCATCACCTTCTCTTATTTCAGATGCCAGTAAGATATCATTAAGCATAAGTTTTTCATAATGTATAAACTTATAATCAATATTTTCTATGCAGCCCTATCTACTTCCAGTGACGAATCTTTATCTGTCAGGAGATTAAAGGAATGTAAAGATCTGCTTATTATGACATGTAAATAAGAACTTAACAGATACCTGGTATATTCTGTCTACTCGGGGACGATGACTCAGATGTAGACGCCCTATAAATAGATGCCACAAGAATTTCAATGAAAATTTGGTTGTGATGAAATGTTGTTACACATTTCATTGTTTGATTTTTATCATTTAAAAGGTTACGAGTCTTTTAAAAATGGATTAAAAGTATTGTACACCACTTTTATACAAGTAGAAGCTGTTGTGTTTACTTGCATAATAGGTAACTGTCATAATATTTGACCCATTCCCTTTTTGCTGTCTTATATTTGACCCATTTGAGATGTAACACAACTCAAATTGGCTGTTTTTAAATAACCCTATCGAAATTGTCATTATGTATGGACAGAATGGAACCTTTATTCCTATTGATCACGTATGTTCCCTTAACTATTTCTAGCCGTATTTGTCGTTTAATGTACTGAGTGCAAGTAGTATTTTGATTAGGATGTTGATGAAGAGCCGTTGGGCACTAAAACAACAAGTGCGTCTCATGGAGGTACAAGTTTCAAGAGGAGCCGGGCTGCTGAAGTTCATAATTTGTCTGATACGGTGAGCAAATTCATATATTTATGATAAAGATTATTTGCACTTTGGCTCTTTTAGATGGTATGAGACACATTGAACCTAGAGGTGGAAACTAGGGCAGGTTGACATGGTTCGTAACAGATCAAAAGGGGTTCGGATTCAAATGGGTCATTTCTAACACGGGTCAAGATGAGAAGATAAGAAAGACGTGCAGACGTCGTTTAGCATTTGGTTAATAAGTTTTATAATCAACACGTTAACTGTAATAAAAATGACTTGGTAAAGCTTATATCCATCATAACTTCTGTTTTTATTGCTTAAGGAACAAAATTGCTCAGTTGGAAAGGTGCCCGAATGAACTCAAGGAATATGAGAATCCAGATGTTAAACACCAAAATTGTCTAAAACGTTTGAAACAAGGGTGATCATCTAAGTTAACCACGTGTACTTTATAAGTTTAGCATTTCTCCATTCTCCGCCTTCCACCATCATTATATACATCCCTTTAATTTTGAATAACATATATATGATCACTTATGATTCATGATGCATTTTGATAAATCTGTTTGTTCATAGTTTTATTCCAATTAGAGGTTTGCATTTTTAAATAATGAATTTGCAGTTTGTTTTTTCCAGGTTTGAAATTAGTTTTTTTGAGTTCATTGTTCTATGTTTTTTAAGTAAATTACAAGGATTTTTTAATTATTTGTTCATTACGTATGCTTTTCTGTAATATGTGATACAAGAAACACCGAGCCCTTGGTAACATTCACAATGCAACGAATAAATAATTAAAGGGTGCTCGAACCAGTTTTCACATTGGAAGGCCAATCACAAGGTTATTACCAACTTGACTGGTGGTGATGACCGGGTATCAACATTGAAAAATTGGCAGAATTGAGCAAGGTACTTATCTGACTTTCCAATAGAAAAACGCATATGGTGTCAAATTTTCAAATGTAGAAATTAATCTGGTGCCTTAAATATGTGAAAACCAATTTTGTTCATCCAAACCTCAAGGCTGTCATTTGGAATTTAAGCCTGAAACCAGACTCGATTGAGGGAACTTCATTACAGTTTGTAGATAATGAGGATCTTCAAAGTGAGCGGAGAGCCACAAAAAGGATTAACAAGCTCAAAGTTGTGTCTAATGGGATCTACAATCACTAGCTTTGAAATATCATGCATGAACTTAGTTTCTTTTAAGTGTTCAAAACAAGTATTAGTCATAAATATTTTTGTTAGTTTTCCTTATAAACATGTAATGATTAGATAGTTTTGAACAATATATGTTACACCCTTTGCATTTTCTTATACATATATGACAACTAAATGTTTATCTTTTTATACTTCATTCGACAGTTCTCTTATAAAGATTATGATTGTTAAAAATCAGTTATTGCTATGAGAATAGTGTTCATGTTATTATCTAGGAAAAGTCGACGCTTTATGATATATGTACACTCCAAAGGAATGATAGTGGATGATGAGTTTGTCATCCTGGGATCTGCAAATATCAATCAATGGTCATTAGAAGGTTCAAGATATACCGAAATCGCAATGGGTGCATATCAGCCTTATCATACATGGGCTCACAAATGTTCAAGCCCACATGGGCAGGTAGAATTTCTTCATGTTCAGAAAGAAAATCATTGTGGTACATTTGGGGTGACTTATGAATTGATCTTTTGCAGATAAAGGGGTATGCTAAAGGTATGTACAACAACTAAAGATATGAACCCCCACTTTCTTAATGTAAATAATTCGAAGTCGAACAAAACCAAGCAAAGGGGCGACTTCATAGTTGGGACTTTGAGACAAAAGAGGAGTGGGAAACATACAACGAGCAGAAAGAAGCATTACCCAAAGCTGCATTTCAGTTTGGTGTGAAGATGCAAGATGGTCGCAATGCAAGAAAACATAGTAAAGATTAGAAGAATACTAATGAGCTGCACAAGATTAACAACATAGTTGCCAACAAGAATATGCAAAAATGCGAAGCAAATGATGATAGCAGTGTCAAATCTCACCACGGAAAGAAACCTTCGGATGTCATAACCGTTGGGAGTTACACAGTGATTTTATCAGTGTATTAAGTGTTTCTAAATGCTTACACCACTTGCTATCTATTTCATTTGGAAAGTAATAGATTGGATAGGAGTAGTGATTGGGAGGCCTAAAAGTTGTGCCTAAATTAATGACTAAACCTATGTGGCATCATCCTGATGGTTGTAGTCATGGGACGCACTTCTTAGAAACCATCATTATCATGCCACATATGTTTAGGTATGAGTTTAGGCACACAAATTAGGTCCCTCAATCATTTTCCATTGGATAGTGGTTGTGAATGTTAAACACCGTATGAATCACGTGAAAACATTTTTAGATATTCAATGGCCACCTCATTAATAGTTCAACACAACTTACTATACATGTGGAGAGTAAGTGGTTTGAGTGAGCTTTATTTCATAGAGTTTAAACATATACTACGCAGTTACAAAGAACTTTGTATATTTTAATTATTTTATAATTGTCAACTTTCAATTTTTTTTATTGTTAATGCATTTAATATAAAAATTGGTACGTTTATATCTTATTTAATAATCATCCAAATTTTTTGGAAAAACAGTTTTCTGTTTTTTGTGGTTGATTTTGTCGGAAATTTCCAAGAGGTCTACTCATTTGTTCTTAATGGCAATGTTACAATTTAATAATATTTTTTGCAAATTTAATATGTGTTTTGAAATTTTATTGATTTATTTGTGTATATTTTCATAACCAAAATTATACTAATTAAAAAGTATAATAAATTAAAAATTAAAATGTTGTGTAAGATGAATTAGTAAAAACATTTGTAGTATATCTCTTATAGTTATTTCATGAAATAAGGTAAACTAAGGGCCGTTTGTTTTGTAGATGGGTTTATGATTAGGATTTGGTTTTGAATTTGAATTTGGATTAGTATTTGGATTTGGATTTTGATTTGATTTAGAGAGAGAAAATGATATTTATACAAAAATTAATATAATAAATTTATATAAAAAAACATTATTAAAAAGAAATAAATAACTTTTATGTAATAGAAAAGAAGATGAGTTAATGACAAATAAAGAGGTCTCACATTTTGAAAAGAAAAAAAGAATCCAGGAAACAAACCTGGGAATTCTAAAGTCCTTATTATTTGGGTTGATGGACATTTATAAAATATTTGCATGCTACCAAACAAGTGTATTTTACTCTGAGTCCCAACCCTTCCGAACAAACACACCCTAAACCTATACAATTACTAGGATAATATATATATATATATATATATATATATATATATATATATATATATATATATATATATATATATATATATATATATATAGTGTATCTTTATTTTCAGAAACCGGTTACGTGCGGGAACTGCGAGAACTCCATTTTTGCATTAGAAAACATGTACGTTCATATAAAACACGTATGTTTTCTTACATACACCTTAATACACATACCTGCGTAACATACATGTTCATATAAAACCATGTTAAGTGCAACATATCAATGCAAAATGGTTTTATATGAAGATGTATGTTATGCAGGTATTTGTATTAAGGTGTATGTAATAAAACATACATGACATACATGTTTTATATGAACATGCATGTTTTCTAATGCAAAATTGGAGTTCTCGCAGTTCCCGCATTTAACAGGGTTCTGAAAATAAAGCTCCCCTGTATATATATATATATATATATATATATATATATATATATATATATATATATATATATATATATATATATATATATGATGATGTTATTATAAAAAGTCTCTTATAGTAAAAAATGTAGGAATAATTGTGAGAGTGACATGTGTCACCTTCACCCACCCCTCGCCGAAAAAAAAATTTTCCCGCCAAAAAAAAAATTTTTTTGGGGCAAAAAAAAATCCCGCCAAAAAATTTACTGCATTACTGTTATAAATTTACTGCATCACGGTTATAAAGTTACTGCATCACGTTCATTGTATCACAATTATGATTTTACTGCATCACGGTTACTGCATTCATGGTTATAAAGTTACTGCATCATAGTTATAAGAAACTGCATTATCCTAAGTTTTCTACATCATATGTATATAACTGCATCACGGTTACTGCATTCATGGTTATAAGTTACTGCATCATAGTTATAAGAAACTGCATCATCATAAGTTTTCTGCATCATATATGTATGTAACTGTATCACAATGAAAATACGATTCTTTTTTAAGTTTTGGTGTATCTTTATTATAAGTTACTGCATCATAGTTAATAGTTCAGTTCATCAACTATGCTGCAGTAACTTATAACTTTAATGCACTAAAATTTATAACTGTGATGCAGTAACTTTATAACTGTGATGCAGTAAAAAATTTGGCGGGAAAAAAAATTTTTGGCCCCAATTTTTTATTTTTATTTTTTTTATTTTTTTTTTTTTTGCGGGAAATTTTTTTTTTTTTTTTTTTTTTTTTTTTTTGTGGGGGTGACACATGTCATATGATGTGGCATGGGGGTGACATATGTCGCCCTCACAATCCTTCCTACACTTTTTATTATAAGGGACTTTTTATTTTAACCCATATATATATATATATATATATATATATATATATATATATATATATATATATATATATACATACACACACACATATAAAATCTAGATCAAATAAGATCAAACTTAAAGTTGTAAAAATAAGATCCAACTAAAATTTGACAAATGACACTCTTGTTAAAGCAAAATTAAATTTTTTATTAATCACAACTAAAATTGTTGAAGCTCCGATGGTTTTCTTTTTAAATTTGACGAAACAAATGTGATACACTTTGAATCGACATGTAATGTGTATCAGCTTAAGTTGATACACTTTGATTCGACGTGTAAATCTATAATTGTGTACCACTAATCTAAACGCATGTATCAATTGGTTATTAGTTGCTAAAATGTTAATTCGTATTAATATTTTACTTTTTGTATATTATTGCTAATATGGTTATTTATAAATGTTTTTAGTGGTTGTTTAGACTAGATCTTATTTTCACAACTTTAAGTTTGATATCACATTAACCTTCCCCATATATATATATATATATATATATATATATATATATATATATATATATATATATATATATATATATATATATATATATATATATATTGTAGCTGTGAAAAAGAATTACAGTAAAACCTCTATAAATTAATGATGCTGGGACCGAGATATTTTATTAATTTAGCGAGATATTATTATGTCGATAAATTAATAATTTATTAATTTAAATAAGGTTTGCATATAGCTTTTAAATTTCCAAATCCAATATGCTAGTTACAATGTATAATAGTTAGAGATAAAAAATAAATTGGAAAAACAAATTCAAATTAACATTTTATAAATTTACATTCACAAATTAATTGAATTTGCCAGGTTTGTTGTTTTTGAATAAGTAAAAAACTTAGTTTCGTTAGGACAAGTTCCAATTACGTATGACCCTAATTGAACTAATTAAATTTGTACATGTTTCAGTTATGTATGGCCTTTATATATTGGGGTTTCAAAAAATTTATTATCTTATTATTTTATCGACTTGGGTCCAAATTTATACTGGTCCTAAGTTGGGACCAGACAAATTATTAATGTTATCAAGATTATTAAATTATCGAGTAATAATTTATATAGGTTTTACTATATATTAATAAAAATATATTAATATGAAGTAGGGAAAGTGGATTGCGTAATTTGGTTTTACAAAAAGAAATATTAATGAAAACATATCATCCAATTACGCACACGAAATGACACAAAAACAAAAGAAACTACCCTGAGACTTAACCAAAATGATGTTGATGCAAACCGGAACATTGCAATATAAGACATAGTATGTTTGGCGTAATGTGTTAGAGTTTAAACTGAACCTGGAGTTTTAATATTAAGCTGGAAGTTGTAGCTTGTATTTTAATACTCGAACACTCAGTCCCCGAGATATAAAATGGAAAGAAGAGAATTGAAGAGGTTAAAAACGAGAGAAAAAAAGAAGAGAGGAAAAAATTTTGATTTTTTATTTGTGTTCCCAAATTGGAGAGAAAGAGATATTTAATAAAATAATACACAAAAATCATCTTCTCTCCAAATCACCCCAATTTGGGAAGAAGATTTGGAGGAAAAATTTAGCATAATTTACTTTTATTTTCTCTTCTCTCCAAAAGAAACTTGGGAACATAAATATTTTGTCATTTCCTCTCTCTTTCTCTTTGTTTCTCTCTAAATAAAAACTTAAGAACAGAGCGTAAAATTGTTTGATGAATTAGTTGAAGTTAAAGCTTATTAATATAAAATCGCATAAATATATATCAGATTACATTCTGATATATTTTCTTTTTTTGCGTTATAATTCACTATATTTTGAGGGGCGCTTAAATAATTTGACTAACCATAAGTTCCCATAAGTTCGTTTCAATTGTCATGGGGTCATAGAGACTATAACCAATAAAAGATTTCATAAACCTATGTGACAAATAAACTTATTTTATAACATATGTTATTTTAAAAAGTCAAACACCTATAAGTTTCTATAAGCCCCTATAAGTCTCTTTAAGCTCTTATAAGCTGTTTGAAGCGACTTAGCTTATGAGTTAGTTTTATTTAAATGATACATCAGGCTTGAATAGATTTGTAGGTTATGTTGTTAACATTTTAGAATCAACATAACTAAAATAACATGCGAATACGTGTTCAAAATGTTCGTAACAAACTTAAGTCGCATTCTTTTAATCTGAACTCGTTTTTATTCCTATCATGATAATTTTACTCCATAAAATTCATGTGACTAGTCAAGGTCAGCTCAAAGTCAATTTCGAAACAATTTGTCAAAGTTCGACCCTTTTCGAATAACAGTAATGTGAACTCTTAAACAATCGGTACCACTTGTGAGGCAAGTTGGCCCCCATAAACTGTATTGTCAATTTATACCACTTATTACAACTTTGTCGCGCATAGAGTTTTGTCAAATAGAGTTTTGTATTTTTGTTGTAACTTGAAACACAATTATTAACGTTTGTAGTTTTTTCGAGCTTAATTTGTTATAGCATTGCCCTGGACGTGATAACAATGTAACCAATTAATTTTCTATGCAAAAGGAATTGTGTAGAACAACGCCAAAGAAGCCGATTATCTTTCTTGATAAGTGATAACAATGTAACCAATTATATATGCTTGTGTCATTAAATATGTAGCAAAGTAATAATATAAACCTGATCACAGTGGGAGGTAAGCCGTCACCCTCGCCTCATCATGTAATGCGCCACCCTCACTTAAAGCATACCACAGTCGCGCGCGACGCAAGGTAAATGGGAGGGAACCGGTGAGTACCCTCACCTTTTGTGTATAGAGTATTTGTGAGCCCGCACAGATGTTTTTAATATTATTTATTTTATTTGTAAGTGTGGGTGGGGTATTTTGTGTTGGAATATATGAATAATATAAAACAATAAACATATAAACATCAAAGAGTACGCAGCGGAATAGATCAAATACAAATAATAAATTAACCGAAATATAAATAATGCGTACCTCTTGTTTCAAGCAAGAACAAGAACTTATAAACCCTAGATGAGGGATTATATGGATCGACTAGGGCTAGTCACAAGGCAAGATCACCGTTAGCAAAAGTATGCTAACACTTCGTTCTCACACACACGTACTATAAGCGTTTCAATGGAAATGCTAGATTCGCTTTACATGAAAATATTAAACTATTGGTCCTATCAATCAATAGATCGATTAGACACAAAGAAGGAGATTAAGAAGATTAGGTTGCTATGGAACCAATGGATGATTAGAATGAATGAGGGGGGGGTCTCATTATATACTAATCAAGAGGCTTGGAGCAAAAGCTATCCCAAACCCTATGGGAATAGGGGTGGCCGGCCATGGGTTACAAAAGCCCAACCCGAACCGAACTTTCACTCTTTTCCAACTCTAGTCCTTCATGTTTCGTCTAACGGTTGTTAGTTACCGTTAAGTTTATATTTCGTGTATTTAATAATTATTCGTCACTAAAACAATAATCATTAATTCATTGAAACTCATACGTAAAGTGTGCAATCCCGAAGTCTCGAGTTCAAGTCCGGTCATGATATATTAATTTATTATCCGTTAAAACTAACAGCTCCCACTCGGATATAGATTAATATAACAATGACAATGGTTAGTCTAGCATAACACGCCAATGTCCCCAGAACGTTCTCGAGTATGGTTTCCTGAAAAAAACCACCTTTGATGATTCATCATCATACTTATCCTTTTGATTCTAATACTATGTTAATATGGATATGGATTAAAGTCATTCCATAATTAACTAGTGTTTCTCGTTATTTATGATTAAGCAAGATTACCAATTCTTCTGAACGTATTCCAGATAGACCTTGGGCATGGCCATGCAAACATCTTGTTAATCCTACGAGCGGCCAAACAGTATTATACTTCAAAACAAATTTGAAGGAACCAAATCCTGTATTGACTACAAGCATAACCTATGAACTTCGCATCACCTCTGAAAATAATCCTTATAACTACCAGTTACGGATAGCGTTAGATTATCTCACAGAAAATGAGCTACATCCACAGTATTTACCTGGTATCTCAAGTCTGAGGATAAATATTCATGATTTACTATAATGACAACATCCATAAGTACAATCATGCATTTGGGATTTTGTCCTATATTCAATTTTTCAATTATTGAATATCATCTGAATTTGGCATGTCTACGCATTAATATAATTTTAAATATATTATACCAAATCTCAGATTTGTCTTAGTTCAATGATACTCCCATATCATTAATTGACAACGGACAATTTAGAATAACTTAAGTTATTCATGGATTAAACATGCAAATATAGGATATAATATTTATGAATAGAAATAAACATAACACAATACTTCATTTCATTCGAATAATTATTGTTTACAATCCTTTATCCAAATACTAACCACAGATCTACATGAAACTACTAGCTAAACGAAGTCCAATGCCATCAGCATGTCGAGTAAGCTTTTCCTTAGATAAAGCCTTCGTAAATGGATCAGCTAGATTGTTATCTGTGTGAATTTTGAGTAGAATGATTTCACCTATGTCGACTTGTTCTAGAACATAGTGATATCTTCTTGGAAAATGTCTGGCGCCCTTCATAACTCCAGGTTCATTGGCGAATGTAACTGCGGCAGAGTTGTCACAATACATATTAATAGGTAATTCAATTGACGGCATAATACCAAGCCCCGAAATGAATTTCCTGATCCAAACAGCTTCCATCGCAGCTTCCGATGCAGCAATATACTCAGCTTCTGTAACAGACATCACAATTGTTGTCTGCTTCTTGCTCTTCCAGTCAACTGCTCCTCCATTAATAACAAAGACATAACCCGTCTGAGACTTTGTATCATCTTTATCAGTTTCAAAGGACGCATCACAGTAACCTGTAACATCAAGTTCTGCTTCTGGATTTTTCCCATACACTAGGAACATTTCTTTAATATTCCTTAAATACTTAAGAATGCTTTTAACAGCGTGCCAGTGCTTTCCACCTGGATTCTGTTGATAACGACTGGTCATATTTTGTGCAAACACCACATCAGGTCTTGTGCATCTAACTGCATACATGATAGATCCTACTGCTGAAGCATACGGAACCTTCTTTATGATTGCAACCTCTTCAGGTGTTGAGGCACATAGTTTGCTACTTAAGCCATGTTCCACTTGCATTGGCAAATATCCTTTCTTGGAATTTTGCATATTAAATCTCTTCAATACTTTATCAATGTAAGTACTTTGACTTAATCCAATCAACCGCTTTGATCTATCTCTGTAGATCTTGATTCCAAGGATGAATGTTGCTTCTCCTAAATCCTTCATAGAAAAACATCTACCAAGATAAGTTTTAACTTCGTTTAAACTTGGTATATGATTTCCTAATATTAATATGTCATCGACATATAGGATAAGGAAAGTAACATTACTCCCACTAGCTTTCTGGTATACACATGGCTCATCAAGATTTTGACTAAATCCAAAACTTTTGATTTCTGCGTCAAATCTCTTATTCCATTGACGTGATGCTTGCTTTAATCCATAAATGGATCTTTTAAGTTTGCATACACGGTTTGGAAATTCTGGATTCACAAACCCCTCAGGCTACGCCATATAGATGTCTTCATCTAGGCGACCATTCAAGAAGGCGGTTTTGACATCCATTTGCCATATCTCATAGTCATAGTAGGCAGCTATGGCTAAGAGAATCCTAATAGCTCTAATGTCAGCTACAGGAGAAAAGGTCTCCTCGTAGTCAACACCAAATGTTTGAGTATAGCCTTTAGCTACCAAACGAGCCTTATAGATGTGTACAATGCCATCCATGTTTGTTTTCATTTTGTAGAGCCATTTACTTCCAACTACCTTAGCATTTGGAGGTAAGTCTACTTCTTCCCAGACTTCATTGTCTTTCATGGACTGCATTTCCCCATTCATAGCACTCTGCCATTTCTCCTTTTCAGGACCATTAATGGCAGCCTTATAACTAGTAGGTTCATTAAGATCCCCTAGTATCGTTTCCTCACACTCTACGTTAAGACATAGACGTTCGGGTGCTTTCACAGTTCTTGAAGATCTGCGAATGGGTACCACTTCCACTTCAGGTGGAGGACCTAAACTTTCAGGTTCCACAGGAAGTGTGCTAGTGTTTTCAGAAGGTGATGTATCTTCATCTTCTAGATCATAAATTCTCCCACTGAATTCTTGAGATATAAGATTCTTTTCAAAGAAATCTCCATACCTAGCCACAATGACTTTATTCTCTGGTGGAAAGTAAAAGTAGTAACCCATTGTTTCCTTTGGGTATCCTACGAAGATACACTTAACAGATCTCTGTTGGAGTTTATCTGATGAATCACGTTTAACAAACGCGTCACAACCCCAGACCTTTAAGTAAGAAAAGCTAGGAGCTTTTCCTGTCCATAATTCATATGGAGTCTTATTAACCTTCTTTGTTGGAACCATATTCAATATGCGAATAGCAGTTTCAAGGGCATAATCCCAAAAGGATAAGGGTAGAGATGTAAGATTAAACATTGATCGTACCATGTCTAGCAAAATACGATTTCTCCTTTCAGATACACCATTTTGCTGTGGAGTATAAGGAGCCGTGAGATGCTGGACTATACCACACTCAGCTAGATAATCTTTAAACTCTTGGCTTAAATATTCACCGCCTCTATCGGATCGAAGTGCCTTAATCTTCTTACCGAGTTGTAATTCTACTTCACTTTTGAAAACCTTGAAGGTATTAAAGACTTCATGTTTATGTTTAAGTAAATAAACATAACCATAACGACTATAATCATCCGTGAAGGTTATGAAGTAGGTAGCACCACGTCTTGACACATGTCTAAGTGGACCACACACATCAGTGTGTATTAATCCAAGTAGATCTGTAGCCCTTTCCACTTGTGGTGAAAAAGGTTTCCTTGTCATCTTCCCAGATATGCAGGACTCGCATTTATCAAATGATTCATCATTGATCTTTTGTAAAAGCCCATCATGTTGCAGCTTCTGCATGCAATCCTTGCCTATATGAGCAAGACGACAGTGCCAAAGATAAGACGAATCCAAGTTAGACTTGATTCTCTTATTGTTAATGCTATACACAGAATTATTTCTATTGGACATGGAATCTTCCATATCAATTTTAAACACACCATTTATTGGAATTGCATTAAAGTAAAAAACATTATTTAAAGAAACAGAAATTCCATTATTAATAAATGTGTGAACAAAACCATTATCCAACATCAAAGAAACTGAAATGACACCCCTAACAATAGAGGGTGAAAAATGACAATTATTCAATACTAGTATCATTCCCCGAAGGTAAAACTAAATCGAAAGTCCCTATGGCTTCAACTGCTGCACGTACTCCATTTCCTACGTACAAGTATCTTTCTCCATAGGCCAGCTTCCTTGCTCCTCTAAGTCCCTGCGACGTATTACAGATGTGAGTACCACATCCTGTATCATATATCCAGGAATTATTCTTACGAGGAAAAGAAAATAACTCAATCATAAACATACCTGAAGTGCTTGCGACGTTACCAGGCATTTTACTTTTGTTGAGGTGCAACTCCTCTAGAAACAATGGACAGTTTTTCTTCCAATGACCAGGAGTGTTGCAGTGGTGACATTTAGCCAAATCCTTATTGAAATTTTCCTTCTTCTTCTGAAAAGGAGGATTTTGCTTCTTAGGCTTCTGTTGGTGATTTGCAATGTAACAATTCGCAATTTCAGGTTAATTACCATTTCCGGAAAATTTCACTATTCACTTTTACTATTCATTTTTCCCGAAACTTTCCCGAAAGTTGATTTTTATTTGATATTCTCGAGTGATAAATCATTTCCATGGCAAATTAAATGTTTGACATTCGTCAGATCATTTTCGTGAAAGTTATTAAGGAATTACACGTTTTAGGGTAAAACGTCATTCAGAAATTCTACGTACAACGAAACTCGACCGCGTTAAGTGACCCCGCATCAGAAAAATATTTGACACACTCATGATTTATTTGAGAATTAATCGTGACTGAGAAAAACATGACCAAAGACTTCCCGGCAGGTCACCCAAGCCAGTACTACTCTCGCATGAGCACGCTTAACCGTTTGGGCGATTAACCGTTAGACCACAAAACGCGTTTCTAAGACTATTTGAGTTTTTCAACTTATTAGAAAAAGTCAACATATTTTTCCCTCCTCCATTGACCAAAAATCATCCCTTGATGTTATAAGTCATTCCTTGATTTTTAGGCTTACGGTTTGATGTCTAAAAGACATTTAATACCAACCGACACTAGACTAAGCCCAGTCTAGACATTATAAGTCATTTTAAATCATTTTTATCACATTAGAAAAGTAACATTTTACTTTTCTCAATTTTACGCAATATTCGTACGTTTTACGTATTACGCGTTTTAGACCCGTGTTTCCAGCTTTTAGCAGGGTTTTACACCCAAATGGAACCTACCACTCATTTTATATTTTATTATGAAACATATGGACATGTTTAACAATACTTTCAAATTCCATAATTTTACGACACCCGGTTTTACGTTTTGAGGCTTAATCATTTACGATTGGCATTTCCCGGAGTCAAAACTAACCAAGTATCTTGGATAATACCAAGAAAAGTCCACCCTTGCTCTCCAAGGCCATGTGAACCGCCACTAGGAGGGGGGTTTTCACACTTGAGGCTTGATCTTGACCCTTGATTCCTTGGATGATCACATGTGTACAACTTTGGCTCCAAGTTAAACTTGGTCACCAAGTGTTGGTATTTTCCTAGTTGTTTCCTAACCTCCTCTTTGGCATATAAATACCCTCCCCTCCCTTTCTTTGCCGTGGATATCACACACACAAACACACCATTCATTTGCTAATTCTCTCCAAGTTTCATGCATGATTCAAGTGATTCTTCAAGGTTGAAACCCTAGTTTCTTTTAGATAATCAAAACACTTCCATAACCTCATATACTTGGTGATTTATCTTGAGTTTGAATCCACTCAAGTCACCTAAACCTTCATCATCCATCTTTCAAGAATACCAAGGGTAGAAAGATTGCATGAAGTGAAAAAGGGTTGAAGCAAGTCTATCAAAGTCCTATCCTTACATGTTAACTTCCTTTCATCTTTGAAAGCCAAAAGTTGTGAGCCAAACCCTAACTTGATTCTCGTTAAATAATCATGTTCATGTTATTTACATGTTATTCTTGCTATATTATGTCTTGTAGTTATGTCCATGATGTATAAAAATGAACAAAACAAGTTATTGTAATTGATTGTTAAGACAAGTTACTAAAACAAGTAAACTAGTGACTTTCTTGGTAAGACCTGATCAAAATGGTAAAAATATGATGTTGGATCATTACATATTACAGTAGAGGACTTAACAAAGAAACCATAGCAATTTGAACCACCTAAAACGAGTATACGAGTCAAAAGTTACGCCCATTTGAAGTTACCAAAGATTTCCGGCAAAACTGCCAAATACCATTCTGATCAAATTTGGGTTTTGAAAGTCCCACTTCTGGTCCGATTCATCAAAAAGTTAAAACACGAAAGTTGTCCGGAACGACGTTTTCGTTCAGGAATAAAGAAGCTCGAGCCCTGAAAATGCTTTTTGAGTGATAAATTCTTCAAAATCTTAACAGCCCATTTTTAGACCAAAGTCATTACATATAAGTTATGGTTTATGAAGACCAAAGGGGTCTTATGACCTAGAATCAAGACCACAACCATGGCTAGAGCCAAGGTTGAGTCTCAAGACCATGGAACAATGACCAAAGGTCATGGCTAGGCCATGACGAAATGACCATACAAGCTTACCAAGACAAATACATGAACAAGAGTTGGCGATAACTTGAACATACAATTTGGATCTACTTCATCAAAGGAACCATGAGATGTTACCAAGAGAAAATGGTCATACAAAACTTATGAAACATACCCTAATAACAATCTTCATGTACTAATAAACTTTCCTAAGTTTATTCAAATATCGGACATGTAACCTTTCGGATCAAAACTTATATCTATATATTTCATCAACTACTACAATAGTAGGGAGCCTCATGTGAGGAGTTCATTATGTAAGCCGTCGAGTTGAGTTGTGGATTTACGAGTTAAAGTGTCCTGGCTCCTCGAACGCTTACTAACATGACTTCTGAATTATGTCGGCCCGAACGGTAGTAAACGATATACAAAACATACATGTTTCATGAATCTTTTCTTTCAAGGACTTACAATATACATCATACCACATCATGGACTATAATGCAAGATATATATATAGGCACTAATTCATATTCTTTACTCCGATCCTAAGTCGCAACATTCGATTATAGGTTGCTCGTAGAAACCTTCATGATTCGACCGTTACATTCATTACTTGCTATCTTACTTAAGGTGAGTTCATAGCCCCATTTTCCATTACTTAATTGTTTTACAAACCCTTGGGGGGAATACATGCTATTTTAACCGAGCACAATGTTTTTAAATTGTATGCTTGCCTGATTGTTTTATTATCACTAAGTACCAACCTTGCTAAACCGAGATCCTTTATTATGAACCATTTAGTCACTAGCAATAGTGAGCGCGAATATTATGAATAGGCCTATTGGGATTGACGAATCCCATTTGTATTGACTAAGTTCAAACAAATGCAATAATATTTGAGATTTAGGTATGTTAGCAAAGTACCTACCGGGATAAATCTGCCGATCGATATTGGTACACGTTAACGTTATGGTGTCATAAGCTTAGTGTATAATACATGTTCCGGGCGTATAATAACGTAGCCTACCTGTTTTGTTTTCCAAACATTGGTGTGAGCCTATAACTCACACTACCAACATATTGTGTTCAATCGATTTAACAAACTCTATGAATATCACTCAACCTTTGTGTTGACCTCTCAAGCATGTATTTCAGGTTCATGACGATCAAGGATGGCACGGAAGGACACGGATACTCAAGAGGGCTATAAATTTTATTATCATTCAAAACTCACTTAATGTGATTTGTAAACATGGAACCAATTGGGACCTCATTTTGTAACCTCTGATATTTATATAATTTGAATGATAAATCTTTTAAAACGACTCAATTGGAGTTCGTTTTCTATTATTGTGACTATTGTGCCGTCGAGTAACACCCAGTTTGAATTCCGCTGCAACAATGAATTGGGGGTGTTACATGCAATCTGCTTGCCTTTACCAGTACCATTGCCTTTACCCTTGAAGTTTGCATTATGCGGTTTGTTGGGTTACTTGGTGATCCTACCACCCTGTATCGCCATTACAGCAGGTGTAGGTGCCTTCTTATTCAGGCTTTTCTCATAATCTATAAGCATTGCATGAACTTCACTTACTGTCTTCCCCTTGCAATGCATATTATAGTTGCCTACAAACTCACTATACAGATCCTGATTAAGGGATCGCAAAATGAGACCAATGCACACACTTTCCTGATATCCGCAACCAAGTCGCTCCAATTGATCCATATAATGTTTCATGGACAGAAAATGGGCACTCACGGATTTTCCTGCTTCCTGCTTACAATTATGTAGAGATTCTATTAAATCATATAATTCTGCAGCAGGTGGTTTCTCAAACATTCGTCTGAGTTCATTGATCATGTCCATGGGACCAAAGGGCTCAAACTGTTTCTGCAATTGAGTATCCATCCCAGCCAACATGAGACAAGGCACATCATTGTGCTTCTCATATTCAATTTTGTATGTATCCTTTTGGGCTTGGGTTGCATCTGCAGCAGGTTCAGCAGGAAGGGGTTCACCAAGATAATCATATCTTCTGGCCATCCTTAAGGTGATTCTTAAAGATCGATACCAGTCATTGAAATTTTCACCAGTCAACTTGTCTCGATCAATCATTTGCTTGAACGCAGAACTCATGTTGCTCGTATTAGTGTTTTCAGGTGTAGCCATTTCTACAGAAAAAATTCAAAAGTTAGTACTTTCGATAATTAAATTTCAATAAAATTAAATACCCTTGGTTCATAAACATATAACCATTTTAATTTTATATTGAAAAACTAGGATCCAAATTGACATAAGTTCATCACATCAGTTGATCTGCTAGTGATGACGTTATTCAATAAGGTACGAGTCGTGTCCCAATTGCCAATATTCAATTGCAATTCCTAGAATCGATGGGATTTACATTAATTGCCAACCGCAGTTGCAATGTAAGCATGTTTTATCCCCATCTTCTTATGCCTTGAGTGATCAGTTCCCACTATCAACTCAATTAAGTTAACCAATTTAAGAAACAACAAACTTACATAATGACACCACACCAGTTGATCTGCTAGTGATGAAATCATGTAATTTGCCCTTCCATTGCAATCTAGTAGGTTACGCCCTGGCGTAGATCCAATTTCAGGTGTTTCCGTTTCATTGGATGGCATATAACTTAAATTTAAGGGTAGTATTTTTTATGTGTGTAATCAAAATATATGTACAAAGATGTCATGCATTCATCTTGTAGCATATGTTTCATGTAAAAAAACTTTTACTCATTAGTTTCTTTACGAGCTTAAATCTCCAAACTTTTGATTGAGGCGTTGAGAAACTTACAACTTTGCCTTAAGTGCTTCGTAGTTATCATGGATGTTAGGTAAAGACTAAAATATGACTCACAGGCGAGCGGTAAGCCAGAATGGAGGCTCACTAAGGCCGCAATTTAATGCGTAGCCATCCTTATACCCACTTTAATAGTTTGTCATAATTAGTTCCACCTTTCAACCACTTAATACAGTCGCGATCAATCAACCAAAAGTCCAAGATTTATTAAGTAAGCTCAAACAAGATTTCACCATTATTAAGTCCGTTTAATATTTTATTTATTGAAATTACCCTTTGTTACTATCATGTTAAAAACATATAAAACAAAAGTAATAAAATAAAATAAACAAACAACAACAATAATGGTCATGCAAATTAAAATCAATATTAAAACACACTATTGATTTAATACACGATTAATAGGGTCTTCCCTAATTTTATAATCAATCAAATTTTATTAATCTTTATACATAATATTTACTAAACAATTTATCAATTATAATAAAATCGCATAAATAAGCATGAAATCAAACAAATCATAATCTATAACAACACATGCATAGTGTGTCATGAATGCCCATATTGCACATATTACACAAATAATCATGTCAATCAAGGAACGCAACCAAACGGCATATAACAATATCCATACACATAAATTACATGCAACCTAGGGTTTTTACAAGTTTTTATTACATAATTCATCAAACCCTAATTTTTTTTTTTTTTTTTTTTTTTTTTTTTTTTTTTTTTTTTAATTTCGACATATATATAAATAATTAAATAAATTCGAAATAAAAATAAAAACTAGGGTTTATGAAAAAAAATAAAAACATAAGAACACCAAGCATGTTATAATCAAACGATTCAATTTTATGTGTTTCGGTAATTCATTATAATGTATTAACGGCTCTTGATGCCACTGTTGGAATATATGAATAATATAAAACAATAAACATATAAACATCAAAGAGTACGCAACGGAGTAGATCAAATACAAATAATAAATTAACCGAAATATAAATGATGCGTACCTCTTGTTTCAAGCAAGAACAAGAACTTATAAACCCTAGATGAGGGCTTATATGGATCGACTAGGGCTAGTCACAAGGCAAGATCACCGTTAGCAAAAGTATGCTAACACTTCGTTCTCACACACACGTACTATAAGCGTTTCAATGGAAATGCTAGATTGGCTTTACACGAAAAGATTAAACTATTGGTCCTATCAATCAATAGATCGATTAGACACAAAGAAGGAGATTAAGAAGATTAGGTTGCTATGGAACCAAGGGATGATTAGAATGAATGAGAGGGGGTCTCATTATATACTAATCAAGAGGCTTGGAGCAAAAGCTATCCCAAACCCTATGGGAATAGGGGTGGCCGGCCATGGGTTACAAAAGCCCAACCCGAACCGAACTTTCACTCTTTTCCAACTCTAGTCCTTCATGTTTCGTCTAACGGTTGTTAGTTACCGTTAAGTTTATATTTCGTGTATTTAATAATTATTCGTCACTAAAACAATAATCATTAATTCATTGAAACTCATACGTAAAGTGTGCAATCCCGAAGTCTCGAGTTCAAGTCCGGTCATGATATATTAATTTATTATCCGTTAAAACTAACATTTTATACGGTATATTTGTATAAAGTAAGCATTTTTAATAATGGTGAGAAAAATGAAGACTATTGTATTTGTGGCTGAAAGGTGAGAAGAGTGGTGATGTGCTAAACAATGATGTGACTTTAAAATTGAGGTGATAAAAGTCGTAACCTTTATGTCCGATCTAATTTCATTATATTTTCAACTTGTCCTTTCACATTTATTATCTTGTATAATAAAATTTTACTTATGTCCTTACTGAGGTACCATGTCCTACATGGCATCTATTATCTTGGGGGAGTGCTTGACGCACTTTGAATTTTTATTTGGACACTTCACTATACGAATGATAAAAGTGGTAACCTTTATGTCCGATCTAATCTCATTATATTTTGAATGTGTCCTTTCGCATGTATTATCTTGTATTAAAGAATTACTTATGTCATTATTGAGGTATCATGTCCTACATTATAAACAACCCCCCCCCCCCCTCTCCTCACTTTTATTTATTTATTTATTATATATAGTTTTGTTTATATTAAAACACTGTAAATTTAAAAGTACGGAACTGAAAATATAAAGTTTAATTTGTCAAAAGTATTAAACTGACAGAAAATACGGGACAGAAAGTGATAAAAATCTGTATTGTAGTGTAAATAGGGTGACCGAGTGGGGTGGACGACAAAATTTCACATCCCGGGGGATGGCAATAACATAACCCGTGATCTTGACTTAAAAAGTTACTTATGTCCTTATTGAGGTATCTTTTTGGATAAAGGGTATTCCACCTAATAAAATATATTACTAAAAAAAAACATATAAGTACAATGGAATGTGGCTGAAGCACCACATTAACCACATACTATAAATGACAACTAGCTACAGCTAACAAGGGGACCAACCCAAAACCAGCATAAAATAAGATAGATCATAAATTTTATGCAAAAATATAAAACAACCTAGGTAAGAAAAAAATCTTGAATTCCAGCAGCCTTTAATTGTGTATGAGAGAGGCCAAAATCATTATCATCATAATTGTTGCCAACACCCGTATCCGCTTTCCATTGCTCATAAAGACTCTGCTTCTTACCTCCACTTCCAGAATACAACGTCCCAATATGATCATCAAAAACTTCATCATCATCGCTGTCAGAAACTACCACATTATCCACCTTAGAGAATGGGTTACCCACCTTAGTTAAAGAATCAACCTTTTTAAGAGGTTTACCTTCATCATCTACAAGAGTAACTTTCCCCTCAATAATTAGCTATTTAAGCTTCCCAATTTTTTCAAATATAGGAGTAGTAGTAGTGCTACCGTAATCGCCCAAAGCAGAAGTACAAGGAGAGGAAGAAGTACTAGGCTTAGAAGCCGTAACCTTCTCATTCTCCTTATCATTCGGAGGAAAACCATCAACACCCTCCTCACCCAACGAATTCAAAACATCAAAAGGCTTGGAATAGTTAGTGTTCGTACCTGATTAATCATTAGAAGAAGAAGCCTCTTTTTGAACCTTAGGATCCGAACCTTGCTTAGTAACTGTCGTCGATATAGGTCTCCAAAGCTTAGGTTTTGGCCTGTTAAGCCTAACACTACCAATGGGCCAAGATTGAGATGAATCAGCCACACTCTTCCCTTTATTCTTTCAATTTCTTATCACATTGAAACCCTCTTCATAATTATCCACCGAATTAGACACCTTGGCTGCCACATTAATGTCCTTTCGAACAGTCTCCTTGACACATTTAGGACAATTAATACGATCATGCCCAAAAACTTTACACACGTCACAGTGAAGAGGCTTCCATTCATATTCGACTTTAATAATTTCCGTAATAAAACCACTCCCCTCCTTATTTAGAATGGCCATAGTCACCTCGTGTTTCAATTCAGCATCCGAGTTTAATTCAACTAAAGCACAAGCAAAACTAAAATGTCCCCAAGAATCAACACACATTGAACTTGTAAATGCATCCAACATAATAGGTTTCCCTACTTGAGTAGCCATTAAGCTCAAACCATCTTCCGAATACGCTAGTAAAGGTTCATTATGCAATTTAATCCAAACTGGAACCTTAGTTACCTCATTTTTGGTTAAGGATATATTAAGAGTCCATTTGTTAAGAATGAGGGGCGAAATACGGATTAACCAAGGACCACTCTAAAGAACACTATCTACACCATCTTTAGAATCAAACTTAAAGAGGAAAACACCGGCATCAAACTTTTTTGAGGTATCTTGTCCTACATGACATTTGATCAAATGAAGGCGATTGTGTAGCGGTGAAGAAATGTTAAAATCACACAAAATTAAAAAAAAAAAAAAAAAAAAAAAAAAAAAAAAAAAAAAAAAAAAAAAAAACTTTCAAACAATAATGTGTTGTAAAAGAAAAAGTTATGATTGACGTGAGTAAATAAGTAGTCAAAGTGTTATGCCACATAATTTTATGAAAATGTTTTTGTAATGTTTATATGATGGGGCATGATATACAAACCCCTTATTTTACAAGTTGTTCCCCCTCCCTCTCCCTCTCCCTCTCCCCCCCCCCCCCCCCCCCCTCTCTCTCTCTCTCTCATTTTGCAATTTTATTTATTAATTAATTAATTTATTTTTATAATTTTGTTTATATTAAAAAAATATAAATCTGAAAGTACGTAACATATAATATAAAGACAAAATTACACCGTTGGTCCATAAACCAAAAACATCGTCATGCCCTTTAAGTTTGAAAAAACGTCGCCATGCGTCCAAAAGTGTGGTTTTTGAGTCTAATTGCGTCCCTTGACCCGTTTGGGCTGGGTCAAAGCATGTTTTATGTTCTACTTTTAGGGGCATAATAGTCCAATCACTATTTAACTATTAGCTAACCCAAGCTAAACTACTAAACTGCATTTGCAATGGCCCCAATAAATATATAAACAAATAATCGAAACTATTAGTAAATAAATTGCATTGCAGGGAAGATAATAAAATTACATTAACATAAAGTGACAACACATATCTAACAATTAAACTAAGTGGATGGTTCTGGATCATATGTCGGATGTAAAGTGTCGTAGTCTAATGTTTCCAAGATATCTTCGTGGTCGACTTCTGAATTGTCATGCTCGATGCCCACTTGTTGAAGATCTTCCCACTTTCTTCTTGTTTGAATAGCTTTACACCTTAACGCTGTAGTCTTTCGTCTTTCTTTCATGCATCGTTTTTCATTTGCTTCCCACTGCGTCCTTTTCTTTAACAAAGCCTTTACTTTTTCTTCAAAGTACCAAGCAATGGGATCTGCAACTTCTCCCTTTTTATCTTTCTTTTTCTCAACATTATTAGCAAAAGCTACATTAGATGATTCTGTCATTTCAAATTTATTTGTGTTTCTACTTATTTTTTGGATGCTAACCTCATGAATCGTAAGGGGTTAATATAGTGTGTGTGAAATGAATGCTGAGAAGTTGAAAGGGTGATTGTTTCAATTTTTTAAAAAACCAAACGACAATCCCATACGATCTTGTAGGCAGTGTAAACCACCAACCTCCATTAGTTCATCCAACAAAGGGAATCTTCCATTGGGAAATGTGTGAGAAATTTGGGCGGTTGGATGGGTTTATTGGTTAAAGCAAAAAAGTTACTAGCGTCTCATGAAAGAGACGTTCAAAGTTTTAATAATGAATTTGTTTTCACTGTTGGTCCCTCATTTTGTCTATGTTGTCGTTGTGATACTTAAACTCCCGCCAATTATTAAGTTGAGTGTTCACATTTGGTCTCTTAAGTTGACTGTCGGGTTTAGCTTGGGTTGCATCTTATTCAAGAATATTACCCTGATATTCTTGATTTTTAGGTTGTCTTTTCCGGTCATTTTCTGGCAACAAAATAAGATTTTCCGGTAACGAAATCAGTCACCACTGGTTTCACTTGCTATATTACATTAGATCAGTGCCAAACATCTGTACGGTCACGAGGCTAGCCCTTTAAATTCTCTAGCTTTGAATAAGCTGGTCAGAAGCATTTGGTTTGGGTGGTCAGAGCAAGATTCAGTAGTTGTTAGCCATAGTTGATGACTTCTAACAATACTGAAATGGTGGTGAATACAAAAACAACTCAGATGTCTGCAGTTCCAACTGTAGAATCTTTGAATGAATCAGTTATTGGTTTGACTATGTTCTTGATGGAATTAGTCAAAGATTGGCTGATATGCAAGTCCAACAGAATTTGTTTCAACAAGAACTGGCAAGCTCAAGAAATGGGGAAGGAACCAGTAATGGGTGGGTTGAAGGATGAAGTATTCATGCCCATAAGAATGTTCAATTTGACTACTCTTGCTAATGTTTTATGTATGGCAAGATTGCAAGAATCTACCAATGCTATTATGAAATCAAGATATGCTCTTAGCACATCATATTCTAGGCCTGCAAGTTTTGGCAATGGAAATAGAGGAAATGGAGTGCTACCAATGTTGACTGTCGGGTTTAGCTTGGGTTAGCTAATAGTTAAATAGTGATTGGGGGAGATTGTTGATATAAATAATACTTAAAAAGGTTATTAATATCTCTCAATAAACTTATGTTTTGATAATCACAAAACTTAAATCAAATTAAGTCAAGATTAAGAAGTAAACAAGTATTTGGTAACAAATATTTACTTCTACATCTAATATCACTTAAGGTATGCATAAACTAAGCATCTTATACATTACATGATCAAAGGAAATTTTGTCTTAAGACATAACACATTTTAAAATGATATAAACATTTTAAATATATTTGTAAATCATTTTTGGTAATGCTATATTAAACCACAAAAATATGATTTCAAATTTCCAACCAAAAAGGGCAAATTTTATCCAGAAAAACTTTTCAAACGTTCAGGAGGGCGGCCCCCTTAATTTTACTAGGCGGCCCCCTTAATGATTAAGGGGACCGGCCTATAATTAAGGGGACCGGCACGCTCCCGAACAGTAAAATTTGGCCCTATAAATACTGGATCATTTTACACATTTTTCTCACCTTTTGCACTATAAACTTTCTGATCCAACCTCTCTCTCTAGATCTAAAATCCTTTGATCATATAATTCATAAGTCTTTGTTTCCAAGTGATCCAAAGCTTCATCCATTCAAGTACAAGAAGAAGAACACTCCTCTACATCCATCTAATTGTAGTAGTGTTGTGAATAGCTAGATTCATATTGTAGTTGTGGTAGATATTTGTAAAAGTGTTGTGTAAATTTGTTGTGTGTAGAAAATAGGTGTGTTGTAAAGTAGTTTAGTAGTTGTGAATTAGTTGTGCATAGAAGAAGGTGTGAAGTTGTGAAGGTGTGAAGAAGGTGTGAAGCCTTGAATAAGTCGTGAAGTTGTGAAGAAGGAGTGAAGCCTTCAAGAAGTCGTGAGATTGGTTCTAGCTACGATTAGAACTCGACATTTAGCTTAGTGTCGTTAACTCGTGTAAGCCAAGGTGTGTAAGGTTTCTCCACCATAAAGAGTTTGTTGACATAGTGAAGAAAACTCTCGAGTGTGTTACTCGGGGAGTGGAGTAGGGCAAGGAAGGTGTCCTTGTAGCCGAACCACTATAAATTCGCGTGTTGTGGTTTGATCTTTCTAACTCTATCTTTTGTTCATTACATTTCAATACTTTCATTATTACATTAGAATTGCTTATATTTGTTGTCATTTGAATTCACTTGAGATCGAATCGAAAGTTTTTAATAAGCTACAAAATATTTTGGTAATAAACTTTTAAAAGGACGTAAAACTATTCAACCCCCCCTTCTAGTTTTCCACAATTGGTATCAGGAGCCACGTCTAGCAAGATCTTTAAAATATATTGTATTTTAAAACTTGTAACGATCTATGAAATCTGAAAAATATTTAGAAGGGCAATCTATGCAAAGACCACCACTATTTGAAAGTGATGGATTTTTATATTGGAAAAATCGATTCGAAACTTATGTAGAGTCAAAAGATCTAGATCTTTGGCATGTTATTACTAATGGTGATTTTTTACCTATTCAAAATAACCCAGAAACTAAGAAAGATGAAATCGTACCTTTTGAAAAACAAAATGATGATTTAAAAAGAAAACTTGCTAAAAATAATGAAGCAAAAATGGTTATTTATAATGCGCTACCACGTAAAGAGTACGAAAGTATCTTTATGTGTGAAACCGCAAAAGAAATTTGGAACTCTTTACTAATAACTCACCAAGGTAATAGTCAAGTCAAAGATAATAAGATAGATCTACTTGTTCAACAATATGAGCAATTCACAATTCCGGAAGAGGAATCAATTGATAATGCTTTTGCTAGATTTAACACTATCATCACAAGTTTAAAAGCACTTGATGAGAATTTTTCTAGTAAGAATTTTGTTAGGAAGTTTCTTAGGGTTCTTCACCCAAAATGGCGAGCTAAAGTGACGGCTATTGAAGAATCGAAGAATTTGTCAACATTGCAACTTGATGAATTAATTGGAAATCTAAAAGTTTACGAAGTCATCATTAAGAATGACTCCGAAATGGTCAAAGAAAAACGAGAGCAAAGCAAGTCAATCGCCTTGAAAGCTAGAAAGGAATCTAGTATCGAAGATAGCTCATCTTCCGAAAGTGATGACGAAGAATACGCCATGGCCGTAAGAGATTTCAAGAAATTCTTCAAAAGGCGAGGAAGATTCGTAAGACAACCGTATGATGAAAAGAAAACATTTCAAAAGAGTAAAGATGACAAGAACAACAAGATTGAAAGAAAGTGTTTCAAGTGTGGTGATCCAAATCACCTCATAGGAAAATGTCCAATGATGACAAGAGATCAAAATTAAAGAGCTTTTGTTGGAGGTGCTTGGAGTGATAGTGACGAAGATGAGAAAGAAACGACAAAAGAAGAAAAGTGTCTTATGGCGAATACATCAAATGAGGTACGTTCCGAAACCGAATATTTTAGTGATGAAAGTTTATCATTAGATGAAAAAGATCTAGATAATGAATATAATAGGCTATGCAAATTAGGACAACGAGTAATGGCTAAAAACAAATCACTAAAATACATAAACAATCAATTGGAAAATGAAGTACTTGAACTAAAAATTAAAATACATCAACTTGAAAAAGGTAAAGAAACTTTTGAAGAATGCAAGTCATGTCAAATGCTTAAAGATGAAAACGAAATACTTAGGGAAGAAATTCGGAAACTTAATAAATTTGAAAATAGTAGTCACTCTCTTAATAAAATAATAAGTAGTCAAAGAACATCCGGAGATAAAACCGGTTTAAGATTTAACTCAAATGAAGCTTCAACAAGTGAGATTAAAAATGTCAAATTCGAAAATAAACCTAACGAACAAAAATCTCTAAAATCTAATCCTAAGTATATACTTATTAATGATCGAAAAATACCTCTTGCCAACAATGATGAAGTAAAAGCTTTTTATAAATCATCTTTGAAAAACGAGGTAGGATCATCTAAATCTAAGACAAGATCCAAAACACCACCACCTAGAAAATCAAATAATCCTAATCCTAGGTCTAAAACACCTCAACCAAGAAGAAACCAAAATAGGCAAAACTATAATAACAATAGTAATCAAATGTGGAACTACTAACAAAGCTACAATCCTTGGGGTATACTACCACCTTTCATGCATCCTAGTCAAATGTTAAACATGTTTGGACCAAACAACTTTGGACCAAAGAGACAATGGGGATCGAATGGCTAGATGAACATTCCTTGAGGCAATCTTGAAGTTTCTCTCAACATAGACTTTTTCAAAGTCTATATATCATCTTGATGATTTTGAAGATTTTTTTTGAAGACCACCGGGTACGCCATTCCTTCATAACTCATTGCCATGCTTAGATAAATATGCTTTAGTTGATCATATTGTTTGCATAGATATAGCTTGCCTTTTTCTCTCTACTTGTTTCGATCATATATATATATATATATATATATATATATATATATATATATATATATATATATATATATATTAAGTAATAAAGCATGCATTCATAAGCATATATTAAACATAAATAAGCAAGTTAACATCCTAATCAAATATCCAAACAATTATCCAAGAAAATAACAAGTACTTCCGAATATACTTCGGACAAATAGCACACAAGACATAAAAATAAATATTGTTCAACAAACATAATCTAAACACATCATCTCTTTTTCTTCCCAAAGATACCCTTCAACGTCTTCCTGATGGATTTGAAGCCTCCTCTAACTTCTTCATGCAAACTCTTTTGTCATCTAAGCATCTCGGTTGTTCGCTCATGAAGTACTTCGTCGGTTTGATCGCTAGGAGATGGGGTTGAATACTCGGGATAGCCAAGATCCTCTAAATTATCAACGAACTCAGAAAACGAAGGGGTACTAGCATCATGGATGTTTTCCTCCTCATCGTCATCGTCTTGTCTAGAAGATGATCCGTGAAAGCTATGACGACGAGATTTTCCCTTGTCACTTCGAGTTTGTCGAATTTGTTTTAGAGGGAGAGGACGTAAGGTGGGATAGATGGACTCATAGATACTATTGTCAAGATCGGGGTAGTACTCGATAACATGACGATAGAGACGAGTAAGAAACATTCCATATGGAAGATTGGCTTTGAGAGTTTTTCTAGCACACTCAATCCGTTTGATAAAGAAGTAGGCCAAATTGTACGGATTTTCGATAGCGATACAATACAACATGTGAGCAAGGCACGCCGGGAGATGGTCTCAGTGACCTCCAGTACCGAACGCATTCTCATGAATGAGTTCTTCCCAACGCTTCATGTGGGGGCCTAATTCCTTGAGGAGAAGTTGGTATGGGCCGCCCTTCATTTGGCTGCCGGTCCCCTTAAACATTAAGGGGGCCGCCCTCCAAATTTTAATTTTTCGTGGTTTTGGTTTCTAGAAAGAACAAGAACATATTTATATATACATTAGATTTATATTTAATCAAAAATACGTTGGAGAGTATTCGCACGAAAGGAATTACTTGACACTTTTACTTGACATTTCGTCAATTAAAATTTCTTGATCATTTCGGATGAAATTTATCAAGTTGTCAAGTGGACGAGAGAGTTGTGGAAGGTTTATAAGTGTATATATATATAAGTATATAGTATGGGCTTATAAGACGAGAATATAGGAGGGAGACGTATGCAACGGAAGCCGGGAGTTTGTTTCATCCATGGATTTTTCGACTCATCTCTCTTCATCAGCATGAGTGTTGTTGAACATTAAAGTTCAATAAGGCAAATGGGGGAAAGAAAGGGTTCGTAAACGAACAATTTCTAGTTCTAGAAAATCAACAAATGAATTTTCTAGGTTATATGATCCTAGATGTAACTAAGTATATATATATATATACTTATCTAATTATAGTATATATATATATATATATATATATATATATATATATATATATATATATATAGTATAATTAGATAAGTATATAATATATACTATATATACTATAATTAGATAAGTATATATATATATATATATATATATATATATATATATATATATATATATATATATATATATATATATATATATATATATATATATATATATATATATATATATAACTAGAGGAAACAATGAGCCAAACAAAATCACATAACAACTAGATACTAAACTAAGCATGCATTTCTTGACAAGAAAATAAAATGAAATGTGTACCTTTCGTCTTCAATGCGTTTATCTTCAAAGTCTTCAAGGAATAGTCCGAACAGGAAGTGACATCAAAAGATTCCATGATTGAATGGCGAATATTTTTACGTTGGTCCCCATTGTCTCATTTGACCAAAGTTATTTGATCCGAACATGTTTTGTATTTGACTTGGGTGCATATATGGTGGAAACATTCCCCACGGATTGAAGTTCCACATTTGTTGATTATTTTTAAAGTTTCGTCTATTTTGGTTTGCTCTTGGTTGAGGTGTTTTAGGTCTAGGGTAAGAATTATTTGGTTTCCTAGGTGGTGGAGTTTTAGATCTTATTTTAGGTTTAGACAATCCTACTTCGGTTTTTAAAGATGGTTTATAAAACGATTTTATTTCTTCATTACTAGAGAGAGGTATTTTCTTATCATTTATGAGTATATACTTAGGATTAGATTTTGAAGGTTTTAGTTCCTTGAGTTCACTTTCAAATTTAACATTTTTAATTTCACTTGTTGAAGCTTCGGTTGAGTTAAATCCTAAACCGGTTTTATCTCCGGATACTCTTTGAATACTTATAATTTTACTAAGTGAGTTACTACTATTTTCAAATTTATCAAGTTTACAAATTTCTTCCCTAAGTTTGTTGTTTTCACTTTTAAGCTCTTGACATGATTTACATTCTTCAAAAATTTCTTTACCTTTTTCAAGTTGATGTATTTTAATTTTTAGTTCTAGTACTTCATTTTTTAGTTGGTTGTTTATGTATTTTAGTGATTTGTTTTTAGCCATTACTTGTTGTCCTAGTTTGCATAATCTATTGTATTCACTATCTAAATCTTTTTCATCTAATGATAAATTTTCATCAGCAAAGTATTCAGTTTCGGAACGTACCTCACTTGATGTCTTAGCCATGAGACACTTTTCTTCCTTTGTTATTTCTTTCTCATCTTCATCGCTATCACTCCAAGCTCCTCCAACAAATGCTCTTTGATTTTGATCTCTTGTCATCATTGGACATTTTCCAATGAGGTGATTCGGATCACCACACTTGAAACACTTTCTCTCATTCTTGCTATACTTGTCATCATTATTCCTTTGAGGTGCTCTCCTTTCATCGTGTGGTTGTCGAACGAATCTTCCTCGCCTTTTGAAGAATTTCTTGAAATCTCTTACGGCCATGACATATTCTTCGTCATCGCTTTCGGAAGATGAGCTATCTTCGTTGTTGGATTCCTTTCTAGCTTTCAAGGAGATTGACTTGCTTTGCTCTCGTTTTCCTTTAACCATTTCGGAGTCCTTCTTTATAATTGCTTCGTAGACTTTCAAATTTCCAATTAATTCATCAAGTTGTAACGTTGACAAATTCTTTGATTCTTCAATAGCCGTCACTTTAGCTCGCCATTTTGGGTGAAGAGCCCTAAGAAACTTCCTAACAAAATTCTTACTAGAAAAATTCTCATCAAGTGCTTTTAAACTTGTGATGATAGTGTTAAATCTAGCGAAATCATTATCAATTGATTCCTCTTCCGGAATCGTGAATTGCTCATATTGTTGAACAAGTAGATCTATTTTATTATCTTTGACTTGATTATTACCTTAGTGAGTTATTAATAAAGAGTTCCAAATTTCTTTTGCGGTTTCACACTTAAAGATCCTTTCGTACTCTTTATGTGGTAGCGCATTATAAATAACCATTTTTACTTCATTATTTTTAGCAAGTTTTCTTTTTAAATCATCATTTTGTTTTTCAAAAGGTACGATTTCATCTTTCTTTGTTTAGGGGTTATTTTGAATAGGTAAAAAATCACCATTGGTAATAATATGCCAAAGATCTATATCTTTTGATTTCACATAAGTTTCGAATCGATTTTTCTAATATAAAAATCCGTCACTTTCAAATAGTGGTGGTCTTTGCATAGATTGCCCTTCTAAATATTTTTCAGATTCCATAGATCGTTACAAGTTTTAAAATACAATATATTTTAAAGATCTTGCAAGACGTGGCTCCTGATACCAATTGTGGAAAACTAGAAGGGGGGGGGGGTTGAATAGTTTTACGTCCTTTTAAAATTTATAAAAACAAGTTTTGTTTTAAAAACTTTGATTCTAGTTTATGTGATCTCAATACTTGCACTATATGAACAATTATATAGTAACTAACTAACTAAGCTAATATAGTATAGATAAATAAGTAAGTAATTAAAAGAGTTGGAGATATCAAACCACAACACAAGGATTTATAGTGGTTCGGCTACAAGGTCACCTTCCTTGTTCCTACTCCACTCCCCGAGTTACCTACTCGAGAGTTTTCTTCACTATGTCAACAAACTCCCTTATGGTGGAGAAAACCTTACACACCAATTTACACACCACAACTACTTCACAACTTGATCACAACTTCTACGTAACTTCTTCAAACCTACCTACTTCACACCTATCTTCTTCACACCTTTCTTCTTCACACCTATATACTTCACATCAATCTACTTCACACCTATCTTCTTCACAACTACACTACTTCGCTACTAATCAACTTCTACTTCCTACACAACTTCTATTTCTTCTAAACTACTTATTACAAACACAACACAACTTCACAAATAATATATACACTATGCACAACTACTCTTCAATACTTCTTGAACTTAGTTGTAGAAGGAGTGTTCTTCTTTTGTACTTTGGATGAGGATGGATGAGAAGGGATTGAATCACTTGAAACAAGGATTAGTATACTAATGATCAAAGGGTTTTCGAGGATGTTTAGAGAGTTTGAGATCTGAAAATTTCGTGCAAAAGGTAGGGCAAAATTCCAGAATTAAGGTGGTATTTATAGGAGAAAAATTCTGACAATTTCTGACACAGGAGCCTGGCCGGTCCCCTTAAATCATGGCCGGCCCCCTTAAAATTAAGGGGACCGCCCCTTATAATTAAGGGGGCCGCCCAGCTGTAACGGCCAGAAAACCTGTCTTTTAGTGGGGAAAGTTTATTTGGTGAAAAACTAACTGATTTTGGTTAAAAATTTGAAATCATATATTTAGTATGATTAAAACATTTTTCTTTATTACCAAAAGTGTTTTTCAAAAATATATAATATGCTTATATAATTAAATAAACTTTGTATTAGTTAATTAAATACCCCTTTGATCATGAGATGTATTAAGCACTTGTTTATCCATACCTTAAGTGATTAAGTTGGATATAATGATATAAACTAGCTTAATACTTGTTTACGTAGTAATCTTTCGCTTGATGAGTTTACATTTTGTGATCGTCAAAATATAGAGATATCGAAAAATATAAATAATGTTTTCATACATTATTTTTGTCAACAGAAACAACCACATACTGCGAATAATATTTGCATCCGGGGGTTTGGGTACAAGAGTCCAAGTTTTGTTTTTAATAAGTGCATCATGCTCATCACACATAGCATTTTGCCAATTCGGATCATGAAATGAATCACTAGGAGACCGAGGTAAAGGAGAAATCGTGGACACATGACCAGCATAACGAGGATTGGGATGAGTAATCCCGACACGAGCACGTGTAACCATGGGGTGAATCGAACCAGTAGGCTGTGGAATTGGAGGAGGAGGTGATTGATGAGAAACAACAGGCGTTTGTGGCGTTGGTGGTGGTTGTGGCGTTGGTGGAGTTGGTGTAGATGCAGGAAATGGACTTGATGGCGGTTGTGGCGTTTGTGGAGGTGATGTAGGTGTAGGAGATGGACTACGAGGCTCAAGAGGTGCATCAGGTGTAGGAGCAGTAGGTGTAGTGGTGGGGGATAATCTTAGAACATGAGAAATGACATTAGATGAGTCATCCAAAAATTCATAAGAAGAACTAGGAGTGGGAGTGGTGGTATTTGATGTCTTAGTGGCAAACGGGAAAACAGTTTCATCAAAGGTAACATGTCTTGAAAGAATAATTTTATTGGTGTTCAAATCTAAACAAAGATAACCACGATGATTGGTGGCATGACCTAAGAAAAGGGAAGGTGTGGCCTTTGCACCAAGTTTGTTATTAGTATCGATGTGAGGATAACAAAGACACCCAAAGGTACGCAAAGGACTGTAGTCAGGTTTTAAACCATAAAGGCGAGTAAATGGGACTTCATTGTCAATGGCACGTGATGGTAATATATTTAAAAGATAAACAACCATATTAAGAGCCTCAGTCCAATAATTAGGAGGAAGATATGCTTGAAACAACAAGGTACGGATAAGATTATTGATAGTTCTAATCATCCTTTCGGATTTCCCATTTTGTTGAGAGGTGTGAGGACAAGAAAATCGAAATTGAATCCCATTATCTGAAAAGAGCTTATGAAAGGCTTGGTTGTCAAATTCCCCACCATGGTCACACTGAAAAGCTTTAATTTCACATTTAAATTGAGTACGAACAAAGGTACGAAACAACATAAATTTAGACAAAACATCAGATTTATTAACTAAAGGATAAACCCAAACAAACTGAGAATAATGATCCAAAAATAAGACATAGTATTTGAAAACAGAAAGACTTGGAATTGGGGAAGTCCACAAGTCCGAGTGTACAATATCAAACGAAGACTGAACCAAACTATGAGAACTAACAAATAGATGTTTCACATGTTTTCCAAGCTGACAAGCATGACAAAGCATGGGAGACTGCTCTTTATTACATGAAATAGAATTACTAGAAAGGACACGACGTAATACTTCACTTCCTGGATGTCCAAGTCGTTGATGCCACGTATACTGACTCGCGAGAAAAGCATGCGGAATGGTGGAAGGCTAAGTGACTGGGTAGAGGTCTCCATTGCTATCACAGCGGAGCAGCACCCGACGCGTTTGAAACTCCTTAACAGAAAAACCAAAAGGGTCAAACTCAACAGTACAATAATTATCCCGAACAAACTGACGAACAGAGATCAAATTTTTGACAATATTAGGAGTCATTAAGACATTATTTAAATGAAGTGATCGGTGAGGAGTAGGCAAAATACTATGTCCAGAGTTGATAACGGGAATTGAATGCCCGTCACCAACTGCAACAGATGGGTAAATGCATGAATTAAAAACAGCACTATGACAATTGACAGAGTCATTAAGATGAGATGACGCACCTGTATCCATATTCCATTTGCATGTGTTAGGATCCTGAAGTGTGCCGGCAGTAAAAGCACTGGGTAAAATTGTTTCCTGTCCAGGGAGATTGCCCGTAGTACCTGACTGTGAACCCTGCTGACCCGGATGTGGACCAAGAATGGAAGGTTGACCTGTATGGAAACCTTCACCCAAATTTTGACCATAAGTAGGCTGTGTCCCATGAACATTAAAAGTATCACCAAAATTCGTTTGACGTGTCATAGGAAGTTGACCCCCCATAGCATTATGACCCCCAAAGTGAACCTCCGGCATATGAACTGCCTATTGACCGGACCCCCTACTTGCGGACCTGTCAAAGAAGATTAACCCTGATGAGAATTTGGACCCCCCATATCTTGACCCACGTAAGAATTAAAGCCTAGTGGTGTAGATGAGCTGGTATAAAGGGCAACAGGTTTACTGGTCGTGGTATTATGTGTAACAGTAGGAGATCCCCCATGCAATCCCATCTTGGCCAAAAGAGATTGTAAAGTTAACATGTCTTGTGAGCTGGTTATCAACAGTGAACCAACGATCAACTTAAACAAACAGGAAAACACGACGACTGGATATCAGAATCCAACGATCAACTCAGGTAGGAAAAAAAAATAAGGATCGGTTAGGGTTTGAGGTTAGGCTCGATCCCATGTAAGATTTCAATATTACCTACATTAATCATAACACAAGTTTACAATATATAGCCATGAAACCCTAAAACATAAGACTATCGGGCCGTAGCCCATACAAACAACTAATGGGCTATAGAAACAATACGACTAACATTTGGCCAAGTTTAGGGACCAACGGATTTTTGTCTAATATAAAGTTTAATAAGTTAAAAGTATTAAACTGACAGAAAGTACGAAACAGAAACTGATGACAAACTGTGTTGTATTGTAAACAGGTGAGACAGAAGGGGTGGAAGACAAAATGTCACATCCCAAGGCATACATATGACAAATCCCTTATGTGATTCTAGCAAATCTCGTAGTAGTAGATCTCATACACAATTTATTTTCTCCTTTGAGAAATTTTAAGTATTTTGTATCTAAGTAAGATTATTAATGAGTTTAGTAACTAACTTTTTTATACAACCATGGAAGAATAGTCAACTTCCTACAAGACAATTTAGTACTCGTATGTTTAAAGATGAATTTCATGTTTTAGTAATCGATAGTTGTTTTATATATATTCTACGTCTGAATTCTTCTGCCGGCTTGTTGCTAGTTTTAATCAACCCGACAAACAGTAGAAAGTATCTGAATTCATCTATATTATATATGCTTGAACAAGGGTCAGTTTGGTTTGAGCTTATATGATTGTAGATTTGAACTTTTTATAAAATTAAGCGTTTAAAGCAATCACATGCACCATTAATTAGTCGATAAAACAAGTTGATTTTTAAGATATATAAGTATAAAAGGTTTTACAAATACAAGTATGTATAAATTTACGTATGAAGAAGTTAAGTATTGTGTACTCATTCAGGTGTGAACGCAACTGTATCCACAAAAAAGTGTGAGGATAAAAAATTATACAACATGACCTCGCATGATACCTCATACACCATGACCTCGCATGATACCTCATACACCTTAAAGATATTTTTGTTTAATAATAGAAAAATGAAAAAAGTTAGTTATTTATTATTGTAGTTGGATAAAAAAAATTATGGCCCAAGAATTTTTAAACGTTTCCTGTCCTCCTGTCCAAGAAAGAAACAAGCTCGATCGAAAAAGTTGTGGGGTGCACACTGAATTATTTATTTTGGATCTTTATTCACCAACTTTAACAACCATAGCTCTTATTTCCAAAAGCTTCAACTAGACAACCGTACCTAGCTATATTCTACAAGGGTAAATTGCAAAAATGGTCTTTTACGTTTCACGAAATTACAAAAATGGGACCGAGACAAAAAGTAGCGCAAAAAAAACACTAACGTTCCACATTTTCGCAAAATCGCCACTGAGAGCCATTTTCCGTTAATTTCATCGTTAAGTGCCATGTCACCGAGGGTAGTATCGTCATTTTAACCCTTTCCCGCCAATAACTTAAGTTGCTAGTGTTTTGTTTTACAAATTTAGTCCTTTAGAGCAATACTTTATATACGGGTATCAATTTCTTCCAAGGAGAACATTAATTTCACAGGTAAAGATCTTGAGAATGGTTAAGCTTTGGCAAAATCGTGCACGCAGTACCCCGATACCTGATTTAGGAATCCTTTATAGTAAGAATACTCTGTTCCATTTTAATGTTTTCCATTTAAACTTGTTATTGTTGTCGGAAGTAATTGATGTTTTATGTGTTCCACAGATTTGAATGAAAAGGTGTTTTCTTTGCAAATCCATCACAATGGTGAATTCACCTCAAAACCAGGAAGAAGATATTTCTTTGGAGATACAGATTGGTTTGACGGAATTCACTCTGACGTTTTCTCCATGGAATTATTGGGCAAAATGTTAGAGGATTTAGGTTACTCGGATAGTACCCTTATGTTTACTCACTTTAGGATACCTTGGGAGTCACTGGATGATGGTTTGCTACCACTAAAGTCTGACGAAGATGTGAAGACACTTCTGGAGTATGTTCCTATATTTACACAATTGGATTTGTATATTGAAACCGGTGTTTCAATTGTTGAGTGTGAGATGATGGATCGAATGATGACTAAGGGCAAGGGTGTGGTGATAGAAGAAATAGTGGATGATGATATGAATGAGGCTGCTGGAAAGGGTGTTGATGGTGAGACTGGAAACAGTGGGAAATTACTATTGTTAGAGTGGCATAAAGAGTGGCATAAGACAAGACAAACTGAGAAGGCTGGACCTGTTTTTTATACTGATTCTGACAGTGACTTCCCACCAACATTTTGTGCCGAAAAAATGATTGCAGATCATACAAAAAGGATGAGTGATGAGTTTCAATTCAGAAGGTTATTGGGAGAGATTGACCAAGACTTGACTGTGGAGGATTCAAGTGAGGAGTCTACAGGTTTGCTCAATTTTTATGATCTCGATTTTGATGATGCGTATTATGCTGACACAAGTGATGAAGATGTTGATCAAGAATGACATGGTGATCCATACCATTTAGTTGATGAACCTGAACCTGAAGAGTTGCATGCGATTGAAGAGCCTCAAGAGATTAGTGACATGTTTGATGAAATAGATCAAGCATTGGATGAACTAGATGACGTTGTTGCAGCTGGAGAAGGAACAGAGGTGTATGCTCTTTATGCTGAACCAATTAGTTTCAGTTTGCTTCCACTTGTGGATGTTGATGGTGTTGATGGTGATGATGGTGAACAAAGAGTTCGTGATGAGGATGTGATTCTAGATGAGCAGTGTGATGAAGTAGTTGGAGATGGTGAACAAAGAGTTTGTGATGTGGCTGTGATACCAGATGGAAAAAATGGAGTTGGGCAAGATGGAGTGATCACAGAGGACAAGTTTGAAGACCAAGGCAGAACAATCAAGAGGCGAAGACTGATGGCTGACAAAAAACCCAATGTTGCTGCTGACAAGAAACCCAAGGAGTGATCGCAGAGTTCTTGAAGAAGCTTCAAAAGTCCGATGTTATGGAGCTTTTGTATTTGAAGAAAAAGATGGCAGAAGCGAAGCTCAAGCTCTTTGTTTTGATGGACTTTAGAGTTTCTTTCATGGTCATCTTTGTTTTGATTGTTCCTTTTATGTTTCCATCTTTTTTATGAATGTTCCACATGAACTTTAATGATATATTATGAATGTTATGTTTGATCCATAATGTTAGTTGCAAAAGTCAAAATTGATTGTCAAATTGGGAAATTTTGGGTATTTTTGTGCCTGCGCATAATTTTGGGATGCCAAAAACTTGGTAACCCAAACGTTTTTCATTTATTACCCAAACACGCCTAAAACACAGTTTCACATGTACTTACCACGCCTATTTAAAGCCTATACCCAGAAACAAACACAGTAAAACTATTTTGTCAAGGATTTAGCAAAAGAATGTCTCAATTTGTCCTTCTTGAGGAACTCGCTGCTGCTGCTAACTCAACCGAGTTATCATACCAGATGACGGTGTTCTTTGCTAGGGAGACAGAGCGTGATATCAAGTATGCCAAAGAGCTGTTTGTGGCATATCAAGAGTTGCTTGATACTGTCGTTCAAAGGAACAAGATGATCTCTGAAATGGAACTGGTGGTCCCTCGGTGCAGATGTTCAAATGCTTGGAGTTCTTGAAGAAGCTTCAAAAGTCCGATGTTATGGAGCTTTTGGATTTGAAGAAGAAGATGGCAGAAGCGAGGCTCAATCTCTTCAACAAGCACACATTTGTCAAGGGACTTTAGAGTTTCTTTCATGGTCATCTTTGTTTTGATTGTTCCTTTTATGTTTCCATCCTTTTTATGAATGTTATGTTTGAACTTTAATGATATATTATGATTTTGTTATGTTTCTGTCATCTATGTTTTGTTGTGTTGATTTATTATGTTTTGCTTGTCAACCATTGAGTATTTTTGCAAAAGTCAACCATAATGTTAGTTGCAAAAGTCAAAATTGATTGTCAAATTGGGTAATTTTGGTATTTTTGTGCCTGCACATTATTTTTGTGCCTTCTTTTTAGATTCATTTTGCGCAATTCTAGGTATTTTGGTGCATGTACAATCATGTGCAAAAGTCAAACATGATTGTCAAAATGGGCAAGTCTGGGTCCTATGTAAATATAACTACTACGAATTACCATTCATTTACCATTTAGAACCATACCATTTACCATTCATCAAAAGATCGGGGTACATACACCACTAAAACTAACACATCAACAAACAAACTACACTAATTGCCACAAAATGGCCAGACACCTTCCTCAAAACAAACATCCTCAAACAACGACGACACAAACCCATTCTCATCACCGGCATCATCCACATGTAGAGGCGGCGGCAGGCCCTGGATAGGCGACAACAGGCTTTGGGGAGGCGGCATCACACTCTGGTAGTCCTGGTACTCCGGCTGATCAAATGTGGTAACATAAGCCGAGGTGATGGTGGGGTTCATGGGGTTTTTCCTTTTTCTGTTTTTTCGGCTTCCACCTCCAACAGGGATGTCCCGGAGCACGCCGCCATGGGTCCAGTGTCTGCGGCAGCTACGGCAAAAGTAACGCGGCTGCGATGTGTTGTAGTTGTTGTAGTAGCAGAAATTTGTGTCTTCTGAATGACAACGTGGACATGGGCGTTGTTGTGGGGGATGTGTCAGAGTTGTTGTGGTCACAAACGTTGAAGTTTGTTGGTGTGTGTTGGTGGTGGTCGTTGTCGTTATGGTGGTGGTTATCATGGTTGTGTTTTCTGACATTTGCGGTGATTGCATTCTTGTTGTGAGTCTGCTATGGTCAACTCGAGTCGTGGTGGAGAAGATATGGGTTGTAGGGGGGTTTATGGGGGTAGATGTTTGATTTTACTTTGCAAATTTAGCCATTGAGGTCTAATCACATTGATACCAAGCACAGAGGTGATTATGGCGGCAAATTTAATAAGTATGAACAGTGAAATGACGATACTACCCTCAAATACGTGGCACTTAACGGGAAAATTAACGGAAAATGGCTCTCAGTGGCGATTTTGCGAAAATGTGGAACGTTGGTGTCTTTTTTGCGCTACTTTTTGTCTCGGTCCCGTTTTTGCAATTTCGTTGAACGTTAAGGACCATTTTTGCAATTTACCCATTCTACAATTTGTTTACATTAATTCTAGGAAATTATGAATACAACTTTTTTTTGGAACGGCGATTTTATTATAAAACTAGCAAGAAGCTAGAAGAAATTACAAGTTAAGTAAATTAGGATTCTGCATCCAAGAAGCCCAAACGAGCTTGTATTTACAACGGCTAGAAATCCATAAAAAAGACATTTGAACAATGTCATCAAAAATAAACTCTCTTCTTGGCTGACTAGAGCCGAACAAGACTTGATTTCTGAATCGCCAAATGATCCACCATGTCACGTAACAAGTACCTTCAAGAATCTCCTTCATACGATTAGATAAGCGAGAGTTAGAGAGCCAAGTTAGCCACTCTTCATAAGAATTGAAATAGAAAATTCCAGCTCCCACCAACGACAAACTAAGCTCATGACCTGACGAGCTAAAGAGCAAGATAAAAATAAATGGGAAGAGGATTCAGTTGCTGCATTACATAAGGGACAAAGGATAGAATGAATCTCCAGCCCACGGGAAGAGAGATTCAATCGAGTTGGCAATCTATCCAAGCTAATCCTCCAAGCTAGAATATTCACCTTGATAGGAATCAACTTACCCATCTTGTGGAAACATCCGACTTAGGCAAAAGAGAATCATCAATATGACTACGAACCAATTTAACCAAGAACTCACCCGAAGCATCAAGAGACCAAACCCAGCGATCAACCATTTGAGGAAGAGATACTTCTGAAATGCTAGAGCATAAACCCCTATATTGCTCCTCTTCTACCCCTCCCCTCGGCAAACGACGAAAAGAGAAAGCTAAGGAAGAATGACTTAATTTTTCAGCCACTTTGCTATCCTTACTCAACTCTAAAGCGAAAAGCCTCAGATATAGAGATTTTAAGGCGACCTCTCCTAACCAAATGTCATCCCAAAACAAAGTATTTTCGCCGTTTCCCACCTTATTTCTAATAAAAGCTAAGAGATCAATACCTTTTCGGTTAAGAGAAATGAGAGCATGAACCAGATCTAGCCAAATAGAGCTCCTATTCGAACGATTATGACCATGAATAGCTTTGATGAGTCTATACCATAACGAGTAATCTTTGGTGAAAAAGCGCCAAACCTATTTGAATAAAAGGGCACGGTTAATAGCGAGAAAGCTAGAAACACCGAGACCTTCATTTTTCTTTGACGCTAAAATTTTGTCCCAGCCTATCCATGATATTTTCCTCTCGAACCCATAAACTCCATTAAAGAAGTCTCGTCGAATTGATTCCATCAGATTTAAGACTCCAACGAGAACTTTGAATAAAGACATGTGATAAAGAGGAATGGCAGTTAGGACCGACTTGAGAAGCGTAAGACGGCCACCAATAGAGAGGGTTTTAAGCTTCCATTTTGACAACTTAGAGGATATTTTAGCGGTGACATCATCCCAAGAATTGAGTCTAGACATATTTGCTCCGACTTTAACACCAAGGTATTTAAAAGGAGGAGAAAACATGGAGCAGCCTACAATTGTAGCTGTTGAGGCGACTTCATCGTTTTGAACACCAATCCCCATTAGCTTACTTTTGTGGAGATTAATTTTGAGACCCGAAGCCATAAAAAAACATTTCACGACTTGAACAATTGTATTAATGTTAGAAATGTCCCATTTACCAACAAAAACCGCATCATCAGCATAAAACAAATGAGAAATCATTAAAGAGTTGTTGATGGAGATACCTTTGAAAAGATCAGCTTCCAACACTCTTTTGAAAGAAAGGTGCAAGCTCTCCATTACCAAAATGAAAAGAAACGGGGACAAAGGATCGCCTTGTTTTAAACCTTTATGAAAACGAAATTCCGACGTAGGACTACCATTAATAAGCACCGATCCCATGGCAGAATTAAGACAACCGGAAATCCAACTACGCCATTTATCTCCAAAACCAAAATGCTTAAGAACGTCATCTAAATAGTCCCATCTAACAGAATCAAAAGCTTTTTCAAGGTCGACCTTGAAAATCATAGCATTTATCTTCTTAACTTTACACCAAGAAAGGATCTCGTTAAGAATGAAAGGCCCATCGAGAATTTGACGATTAGAGACAAAAGTTGTTTGAACATCACTTATAAGGTTCGACAAGACAATGCTCAATCTATAGCTAAAATCTTAGCTATAATTTTGTACATGCTTCCAATGAGACTGATAGGACGAAAGTCTTTAGCAACTTTTGCATCTTGAATCTTGGGAATTAAAGCGATAAAAGAGGAATTACAACCAGGAGGGAAAATACCAGAAACAAAGAATTGGGTAACCGCTGCTACGACATCTTTATCGACAATGTTCCAATACTTTCGAAAAAATTCAAAAGAAAACCTATCAGGTCCTGGAGATTTATTAGTGCCACATTCCCAAACCACCTTTTTGATCTCATCGTAGGTAATGGAATACTCCAAGTCCTCAACTTGCTCAATGTTTAATCGAGTGGGAAACTGAAAATCGATGCTAACATGAGGGGATTGTCGTTTCGAAAATTGATTAGTAAAGTGATTAAGAAATTCATCCTTTACTTGTGTTGGGTCAGTAATCCATTCGCCATCATCAAGAATCCCACGAATAGAAAGTTGTGATCTTTTGTTATTGAGGATTCCATGGAAGTATTTAGAATTTTCATGACCTTAGACCAACGAACTTTGGCCTTTTGAGAGAGCTCCAAAACGTCAATGGAATTAATTTCGTTAAGATCTTTCCTTAACAAAGTTCGTTGATTAAGAATTTCAGGATTCCCCCCTCCTTGATCAATAGCTTTATCCACTTCGATTAACTTATTTTGAATAGTTACTTTTGCTTCAGTAAGATTCATCTTTTTCTCTTTGGTCCATAGCTTGATTGTATTTTTAAGAAATTGAAATTTCTTCCTCAAGTTAATCAAACCATTTGGATCTGTAATATCCATAGAGTGCCAAAAGTCTTCCACAAGTTTATCAAACCCATCCATTTTAAACCAAGAATGGAACATACGAAAAGGAGTAGGACCATAATCCGAAGAAGATTCGTACATGATAATCGGACGATGATCGGATAGATGTCTATCAAGACATAAACCCGTTAAGTGAGGAAACGACACCATTAGCCCTTGAGAAATAAGAAACCGATCGAGTTTACTCATCTTAGTAGCCGATTTATGAGCCCAGGTAAAAGAATAGCCACCCAAAGGGAGATCATTTATGAATACAACTTTGGTTCGATTTTACTAGACAATTTCTCGTTAAGCAAAGGTTTTAAAAGAATATCTTATTTTAGATTTTGCTACAAACAAACTTTAATTAATATACTTGTTTGTGGATGAATGTTTGTCGATTAATGTAACGTGTGTTAAAAATCTCGATTTTTCAAAAATAAACCTAGTTTTGAAATTTTGTGTTATACAAAATATATGTATTATTGAGTTAGTTTACTAAAAATCTCGATTTTTCAAAAATAAACCTAGTTTTGAAATTTTGTGTTATACAAAATATATGTATTATTGAGTTAGTTTACTAATACGTTAAAAGAATTACATGTCTTTTTAATTTATGTACTGGTTTTAATAGAATCTTACATTTTAATTTATTTTTATTTCTTTTACACATGTAAAAAAAGTTATGAACATAGCTTTCATTTTTCGGAAGGTAAGATACGAATTACTATTTTTTGTTTTTTTGTCCTTAAGCATTTGCAAATGAGTCAAACTCGTGCTTTCTATGCTTTTCACACTTATGACTTATTATAGTAGAATTTTATATTGACATGATGTGTTAGCTGCTTTAATGGTCCCAACCTGTGCTTGTTCACACTTGATAATTTATTATCGAAATCTTTTTTTTTTAACAAGCAACTATCTATTATTTTTGCTAAATACAACTTGCCTTTAATTTACATGGTACAAAATAAACAAATATATCCAATCTTGAGTTGGTAATCATCAATGGAGATGCATGTTCCTACTTTCTACTCATAGTTTGTTAACTAAGTTAGCAACCCCAAAAATAAACTATGCCATTCCATTAACTTGAGCTAGGCTAGATAAAACTAAATGGAGCTAGGGGATCTAATTATCCCAAGACGCATTCAACAAGTTGCTCATGTTCGAAATCTATACAAGTGACGCACTACAAGAAAATTTTTAGTCTAGCAACACAAAAAGTGTTACTAAATAAAAATTTTACTGACACTTTTATAAAGTGTGGGCGAAGTGTTAAAATTTTAAGATTTAATTACACATTTTGTAAATATTATGTGTCCTAAAAGTCCAAAATTTTATCCTTACACTTTCCTTATGTCACTATAAATAGACTTTTATCAACATTTTTTAATTGCAGGAAAACACTCAAATTTGACATTTGTATACCTTTTGCAACACTTTTCTGATTTTTAGTGACACTTTTTTTGGACACTAAATGACAGTTTTTTTGTAGTGGCGCAATCAGAAATGTTAATGATCATAGCATTAGAGGATACGATTATCATGATTTTTTTTTAAAGGCAGCTTTATTACCAAGAAAACAGAACCAAAATACAAAACAAGACGGCCCACTAAATCAAACAAAATGGTTAAAATAGCAAGCCTCTGAAGAAAACAAAGAAATAGCATTTTGGCAATCTACAAAAACAAAAACCAAAAGGACTAAATTAAACACACACCATATATGCATAATGAGTAAAATACACAGTTCGTCCCTAAACTTGTCAAAAAAAGATGACCAAGGGTCGTAACTTGGCATTTTCGTCATCTGTAGTCCCTTTTTCAAGTTTTTTATATCAGTTGTCCCTTGACCCGTTATTCACAGGTTAATTGATTTTAGGTGAGGGCATAATCGTCTTTTTTACTATAGTGTACTATTTAAAGCCGTTGTACAACGTTTCCATTTCCCTATATTACTCTGTACCACAATTTTCATCTTCACTTATCATCCTTAAACTTTCCCCAAAACCTTTATTCTCCAAACCTTAAACCTATAAAAATGGTCCATTGCTGTTATGGTAAGCAAGCAATACTTCGCACCTCGTGGACAAGGGCCAACCCAGGACGTCGATTCTATTGTTGTCCTGATCAATTAAGTGCATTTTAAGATTTTTTTTCCTTTTTTTTTGTTATTAGAAAAGTACATAATAACAATGGTGGTGTTTAATGATTTACCATTTTCATGATTAGGGGTCTTCTTGTCGGTTCATAAGATGGTTTGATCGGGAAATGTGTGCTCATTCAAGAATGATCATACCAAGCCTTTTGAGGTATAAGTCCGACAATTATAAATAGAAATACCTACAACGAAATACACATCAGTAACATCAACATCAAGCTCCTCAAACCTGTTATTCACATTAACAACTGATCTTCCTACTTTCTCTAACTGCTTACTCTGAGTCACTTGGAACAGATTAATCTCAAAATCATCAGACTGCTGAAAAGTATTATCCTCATCAATAAGTACTAATGCATGATCACTGTTATCACTAACATCACTATCAAAACCAGCATTAAAATCTTTAGCATTCAACAGTAACGGAGCTAGGATTTTCATATTGGGTGGGCCAAAATAATTCTTCACAACATTTATTTACGTTTAGAAAACTTATTATACTGGTCGTTGTATTAACAATATGAACCTATTCGTAATAATAGATCATGACATCGAAAAACGTCGCCGGATGAAACTGTGCTAATTTTGTTAACTTGATATATTAAGTCTGATCGGATGTATTAGTGGGATGGAAACGACTTACTAAAAGTATAATTAAGTAAACTCTTGAAGGATTAAATGGTTTGAATATTCAGTGGGGTGGGGTAAATCCAATTTAGTGTGAAACAAAATACCAAAATGACATAAGAAGTGTACATGTAATTAGGGGCTTTGGGTTGGCCATGGCATACCTCACTCTAAGAGTAGCTCCGTCCCTGACATTCAACTCTTTTGCATTTTAAACGGTTGGCTGGCAAAGGACATGTCAAGGGTTAAAAAGACAAGCTCAATCTCTGGCAACTGACTAGATTCCCCAATACTATTGACGTACAAAGATAGTTGTGTCAGTTGCAGAAAAGGCTCTAGTACATGCTCATTATCAAGGTCATTTAAAACCAATCGTCTACAACACGATTGGACAGCAGCACTAGCTACTTTTCTACTTTCTTCATCCATCTCCCTAAAAACAGTCTTAATTGATTGGGGGGACATTTCATTCAACTCTAATATTGTCTTACCTATTTCAACATAAACATCTATCAACTTATGCTCTTTGACAATGTCATTCAAAAACTCAAGATTCACAGGCTCATGAAAACTATACAACCCATCATCCAGTGTACTATCACTCTATCAGGCTTAACAAAGTAGTAGTAATTGGTTTGTCCTTCAGCATAACCAATTTGGGTCATAAGAGCATCCATTTCATCAACAGATACCTCATCCATATCAACAAAATCAACAAGACATTTCTTACCTCCTTCGTATATTCTACCTAGATAGTTTCTGAAAATATCATTGTGATAAACCCTCATGTTAAACTGACCTGATCGACCAGTTGTTGAAACACATAACAAAACACTGTTAAGATTATTTACCTAAAAGGAAAATACCTTAAACAATTGTACCAACATATCATTAAAAATGATTATAAGCCAAAAAATCTTACCATATCTCCTCATTGCCGAGTTTTGTTATTTCACATGGTCATCAAAAAACGGTTGTACTCTAACGTGCCATATAGTAAAACCAAGGTTGGGGCTTGTTAATTTGTCACTTAGAAAATTAGATTTCAGGCCTGACATTGCATTTTTTTTTTTTTTTTTTTTTTTTTTTTTTTTTTTTTAAGCTTCCAAAACAAGTTTGGGGATGAGTAATGAGTACAGGGCTTAGTTATATTAGAGCTCATGGCGAGAAAATGGATTAGACGTTCGCTACATAGTACAATGAGAGAGAGATATTTTCGTCACGCTAAAATGACGCATATATCGTCAAAACAAAACGGATAACAGGATTAGACAACATATAACGGGTCAAGGGACTCAGGTGATATAAAAACTTGAAAAATGAACTCCAGATGACGAAAATGCCAAGGTACGACCCCTGGTGATGTTAATTTTTTTTTATAAGTTTAGGGACGAACAATGTATTTTACTCATGCATAATATGCAGACAGCAGCATGACCCGCAACTTTAATTCACCACCAATGAAATAAATGGAGCAGACCCACAACATAGAACATCCTAAAATTGCAGACAGCATGCTAGTGTTGATTTGAACTGCAGAACCAAACACCATGTATGACACATTGACACAATCGAACTGCAGAACCAAACCCCCTGTATGAGAGAACCGAACACCCTGCCGCAACAATTGATTAAACTGCAACACCAAAACACCCAACATCCAAGTTACTGTTGAAGACGACATTACAACTTCATCATGATTGATTTTATTAAGAGACAGTCAACTATAACTATAAATTGATCAATAATATGATTCTTAATATTTTTTTATTATAAAGTGGCCATAATTCCATAAGATTATTATTACTTATAGTTTCCTTTTATAAGCTTGATCGACTTGACACGCAAAGAAGAGAAATTAAAAATTGAGAAATGTTAAATACTAACTGATGTTCATATACCCATCTTCTTGGCTCTAGGGTTATAGTAACTGAATGAGATGGAAAAAGTAAATGATGAAAGTAACACATATCAAAGTTTATATAGAGTGCGAGTATAATTAAGAGAATACGTACTGTAGAATATATAGCATTCCTCTTACAATTAACGGTTATCATGCGAGTTTAATTTGAGCTCGATAACTAGATAAGCCTGTTACTTTGTTGGTAGGACATTAACACATCGTCGCATTGTGCAATTTGTCTTGTACACATACTAATAAGTGGTGGTTAAAACAACACATAATGGCAAGAGAGATTTTGACAAGCCTACATTTTTAGCGTTGTCAATCACTTCAACGAAATCTACACTGTTTTATAATTCACATACCGCGTGATAAAAAAACGACTTAATAACATATGTACATGTCTAGACAAGAGTTCAACAATCACTACATCGTGTCTGTAAGACTATAGCAATGTGGTTATCTCAAAAAAGGAAGTTGATCGAGTTTATCGGTAACGTAATTTGCTTTTATAAACCATGATAGTCAAATTCAAACCCGTCTTGTAATTCACCATCGTCGATAAAATCCATATTCATCAAGTAGCTACGTGAGCTAGTTGATGCACTTGAATACTCTTCATGGTCAAACCCCATAAATGATGCACCAAAATCACCCCTCAATACCTCATTCCACCCTAAAGGAGGGGCTGAATGGCCTTCATTAGCTGATGAAACATTGTCAGACACATCAGTACTTTGAGCCTTGGAGTCAACTTCTTGTTTTACAAAGGGGTTGATGGGGATATTGGTAATAGTTGAGGGGCTAGCTGAAAAATACTGATGGTTTTTGGAATCTTTAAAATCAAGAACAGCTCGATGTTTTGAGAAAGGATTTGAATTAGGGCAAGTATGATGACCAAAATAGGTTATGTGAAACATGTCTGATCCATCGTCCAGTTTTTGAACTTGTCTTTGTGCTTTGCATCCGTGAGCAGGTTTGTAGGTACATCTAAAGTAGCACCTACAAGATCATAAACAAGACAGATATTTAGTACTGCTAAATAAAAAGTGTAATTCAAAACAAAACAAATATTTAGTACTACGTTGTTAAAAATTAACTACTCCGTATAATTTCATATGATTAGAGCTAAAAAACAAGTACTAAACTACTATTCAAGAAATTCATAATTGAGTAGGACCTTGGGTACTTGGAGTTAAGAATCTCCTTTTGTCCATATTTCCTCCATGCATATCCATCTACAATTGTCCCACTGACTTCGACCCTCGAATCTTCGGTCTTCCTACAAAAGTTCAATTAAAAAAAAACATAATATGTTAACATCTTGTACCACGTGATTTAACATCAGTGTACTCTAAACAATATCAAGCTTTTACATTCAATAATTCGCGCACTTAAAGCATATACTTTATCACATAGTGATTTACACATGTTTCGACCGACACTTTTAACTCACAAACTTTTGGTTGACGAGTCACTCTCATAAACAGTAATACAGCTAGACAACAGAGCATTATCTATATAAACATTAACTATACAGGACTAAGGGTGAGCATTACCGACCGACCCCCGATTACCGGCCCGATTCCGACCACCCGACGGCCCGATTCCGATCCCGACTAGCAAACGGGTCGGGAGTCGGTTTGCTATTCCGGCGAACTCGGGAGTCGGGTCGGGACGGGACGGGATGATTCCGATCAATAACAAGCTAATCCGGCCCGATACCGACTAACCGATACCGACCGATTCCGATACTGACTAACCGAACACAATCGGGATCGGGAGTCGGTTTGAGATTCCGGCCACAATCGGGATCGGGCTTGTCGGGACGGGTCGGGACGGGATCGGTTCCGGCCCGATGCTCAGGCCTATACAGGACGACACCATCCCCAAAAAGAAAGAAAAAAAAATGGCAAATAATAAAAAAAAGTAATATACTTGTCACAATTTCATCGAATGGATAGTGAACTATTTTTATTTTTATTTTGAGGGTAATTTTCTTTCAAAATCATCATCTTTAGGGTATTTTGTAAAAATTTTGGACAATTTTGCCCCTTATAGCTAATACAAAACTTTTTTTCCCGAACGGCAAAATTGTTCAAAAAATTTGCAAAATACCCTAAAGATGATAATTTGAAAGAAAATTACCCTCAAAATGAAAAAAAATAGTTCACTACCCATTCGATGAATTTGTGGCAAGTATATTACCTTTTAATATCATTTGCCCGAAAAAAAATCCACAACTCTTTCCCGGATTATATGATGAATTACGAAAACTATCATAAACCTTTAGTTATTTACATTTTCTTTATATAACAAACATTATTTATCAAATTTATAACAAATACCTAGCTATTTCTTAATCAAAAAATCTACCAGCGAAAACGTCTATAAATTGCGATCAAAATAAGCCAATTATTGTAATATGTTTTATTTACGCACGATTTTATAAAAAATATATAATTTAATATATATTTACTTACCCTTAAACTACCTAACAATTTACAAAAACTACATTTGACTTTATTTAAAAAATAAAAAATAATAAAATAATAAAAAACGCAACAATCCCTCGGGCTATGTGACGAGTTACGAAAATTACCTACACTATTAGCTATTTATAGTTTTTTTATATAACAAACTTTAATTATCAAATATTTAGCGATTTTCTTATCAAAAGTATGACGATGAAAAAGTTTTTAAATTACGAAAATATTGTAATACTTTTGACTAACGTATTATTATCTTATAAAAAATGTTGAAGTTTAATATATATTATTTGCAAAAATAAAATTTAATTCAAAACACACCCTTAAATTATTAAGCAATTTAATAAAATTGCCTTTAACTTTATATATATATATATACCTTAATCTGTTATTTTTTAAGTTTTTTATATAACAAACTTTATTTATCAAGTATTTAATAAATATATATCACTTTTCTTATAAAAAATATATCAATAAAACGTTTTTAAATAGTGATTAAAATTTTAAAATCAGCTTCTTATTTTGTTTTTTTTATAAAAGACTTGTAATAAAATGAAACCAACATTGCAATACTTTTTATTTATGTACTATTTTATAGAGAAATTGCTTTTTTTTCTTTCAGTAATAGATCAAAATGAGTACAAATGTTTGAATGATATAATAAATAATATGAATTGTATTATACAATTTAGTTATATAAAACGGGTAAAATTAAATTATACAGACATATGCAATATTTTTTATGCAAAAAAACAAAATACTAAAAAACGATTTAACTGATCAAACAAAAGCCCAGGCATTTAATACTCGTTTATTACATTCAGTAAAACACAAACACAATGTATATTATTACTACACGTTTAGTAAAAATTTGTATATACCTTCTCTTGTAACAACCTCTACGTTCCTTGACACCCGGTGCCGGTTTCTTCCCGGTGTTAACTTCCGGTACCGGGTCAACGGGAGAACTAGCCTGAACACCACAAATGTCACCAGAATCACAAGAACCCAACATTGAAAGACCACCAGAGAAAGATCCTAATATATCAAGCAAAAGATCATCAAATCGACCCAACTCGTTACCATTAACTCGTTTCTTGCGGATCAAGTTCTGCAAAGTCTCTGCAGAACTTTTTCCTTTAACTAGAGTTTCAATTAATTTTTCGTTGTTTTTTTCCATTTCAGATATAGCTATATTTTTTAGATGTGTTATCTATGGATATAGAGTATAGTACTGTAAAGTGAAGGTGAAGTTGAAGTTATATATGGAAAAATGTTAGAGAGTGAGAAAGTGGGGTGGTGGGAAGCAAGTAAACCATTTCCAGGAAATTTCCCCAAGAAAACTAAGAAAATCTAGAACAAAAACGTGACATGACGTCAGAGTCATTTACATTTATGACGCATTTATAATTTCCTTTTGTCTTCAATTATTGCTAAAATAAATCCAAGTAAGTGGGGTGTCGTACGGATGGATTAAAGCAAAAGATCCGACCCGTGTTGTTGGATTTGCTTGGGTCCAAAGTTTTGCAGGGGCATTTTTGGAAATATTGACAAATGTTTGTGTCCAAATTTATAAGGTTGCGTTTTTTAGTAGCTTGAATTATTGGTGAGTGGATTTATGTAACATGCATTGAAGTTTCATTCACCCTTTTTCCTTTATGGTTTTGTCGTATTAACATCATCGCTTACGTACGTATCATTATACTTGAAAGAAAAAAGTTGCTCGTATGATTCGTAAGTATATACACCAATCACTTAAAATTGGTTTCTAGACCATAAATTACACATCACCTCTTCACTGATAGCTCGTTGGCTCCGAACCATGAGGGCTCGGTTGTGACTTGGTGGGTTTAGCGATGTCCTTAGATATGTGGATTTCTTAATCAAGTCGTTTGATATGGTGGATCTAAGCACCTCAACAAGAAACTGTGATGATGTGGTAGCGCAAACTACAGTTCAACTGTTCAAGTTCTCTTTAGAAATCTAAGAATTGTGTCAGTTTCGACTTAATACTCTCACTTGAAAACACTCTCTTGGATTGTAAATAACAATAGATCTTCAATGCTATCGATCCAAAATTTTCTTGTAATATCATATTGTATTTCTTTTTCTTTCTAGTTCTTGATATATAGACATATAGTTTAATGAAGATGTTGTTAAAATAAATTAAAAAGACCATGCAACATCTAAAAGCTATCGATCTTAACTATTTCTCTATATATGTTGTTGTCATGATAAGATTTCCGATTTATTTCTTTTTTGAGCACAAAAAGAAATAGAATAAATAGAGTTGCTTTATTTTGCTTATCAATAAGATGCGGTATACCAAGGAACGGATCCTGGTTATTGGATCAAAAGACAAATTTTAATGATAAAAAACACGCATGGACAATTTATATAACATTTTGAAACTATCATTTACCCACCCTCGAACAAAATTTCACTATTAAAACATCAATTTCTCTCTCTAACCCCTCACCCCACACACAACAAACTCACTTTCTCTTTAAAAAATATCAAAAACTTCTACGAGACATCAAAATCAACCGTTAAAATCAACTAAAAGAGACAAAACTGGAACAATCGACGAGTGCACAATCAGACCCAGGAAGAAAATCGGTTCAAAATGAACCTAATGAGTCTCGGAATGATGGTACGGTACTTCAAACAGCTTATTTAACTGTTATTTTGTGCTTATTTATGATTTTATGCTCATTTATGAATATTATTGCTATTTATGAAGATTTATGTGTTTATGCTGATTTGTACTTATTTTTATGAATTTTATTTGAGTTTTTTTTGGGGTAAAAGGTCAAAAGACCCGGTAAATATATTACTCCAAAAAACGTTTAAGTACAAAGGATATGGATGAATCTCATATCTCAGCCCGTTACATAGGCGAAAAAGCTTACATAACAAGATACTTCCAGTCCTCTAAATAAGAAAAAACCACTGCTCAAGAGATACGATTAGACTCCTATGAAAACAAAATTACTTTCTACCAAGACCTTGGAGCTTGATACCATACATGTCATATAAAGCATCCAAATTCCCTGGAAGATCGTAGACCTGATCTGCATAGTCATCATAATCATAGCCATCATAATCATCTTCATGATCATGACTACCACCAAATAGGTTCATGGACTCATCAAACGTATTCACAACCTCGTCTTCATCACTGTCAGAAACAACAATCTCTCCCACCTTAAAGAATGGGTTAACCCTCTTAGTAGAAGAAGTAGACCCCGGATAATCAACCTTTTGAATAGGATGACCATCATCATCTACAAGAGTAGCTTTCCCATTAATAAGTAGTTTTTCAAGCTCCCCAATTTTCTGAACTAAAGGAGTAGAACCAACTTCCTTTGTTTCCATTGAATCACTCACAAGCGGTTCTTGTGATGCATTACCAGTCTTTAAAGACCTGTCCTCCTTAGCTTCATTTGGAATACCAGAATTCATATCCTTAGTCACTTCATTAGTAGGAATACCAAAGTCATCAGTATCATCCATATGAAGGGCATCAAACCGGTTTGATGTAGCAATCTTCGTACCTATCGTACTAGCCACATCAGCGGCCTTCTTCTTTGTAGTATCCACCTTCTTGGGTTCAGGAGGAGGAGCGGCCTTTTTCTTTGTAGTATCCACCTTATTGGGTTCAGGAGGAGGCGCTTTAGGTTGATACTTATGAATATTTATGTATTTATTGAAGGATTTTTGTGATAGAGTGATGAATATTATTTACTTTGATGCATATCAAGTGTTTGCTGAAATGCAAAATTGATTAAAAATATCACAAGTGATATTACATTTGTGTAACCTGTGTGAAATTTGAGATATTGTAAACTGCTCTTATATTAAGTTGTCATAGATCACATGTTAGAACATTTAGAGATATTTGATCATTTTCAATCAAGGTGAGTAGTTTACCTATAAGGATTTAGTTTGTTAAGAAATTATTATTATTATTTTGTGTCATATTAGAGGTTATGTTTAATTGAAAATAAGAGATATTATGATGTTTCTATTAGATTTGTTGTGGATTTGTCTATTTAATGGATACATTATGCATATTTCAATCGGTTTTAAAGCGGAATTTAAAAATATCTATGGTTGAATCAGCAAACAGAAGAAGCTATGGTTAAACAAAGCACAACATCTTCATAAACAAACTGAATAAGCTATGGTTAAACTACATCTTCATAAACAAACTGAAGAAGCTCAAGCACCTGTAATATCACCTGCGATGTCACCTGAATAAGCCGACACATCTGTGATGTCACCTGTGATATCAAAGTCTCCTCCAAAAAGTTGAACAGCATGAGAATGAGATAACTACAAATTAGCAATAAAAGTGTGGTAGTTAGTAGTTATTGAGGGATTGTTGTAATAATGTGATTAATGTTGTGATAATATGACAAATCACAAAAGATATTAAACTTGTAACATGCTTCTGTTAGATATGTAATGCATTTATTTTCTTAATTGATACAGTGTGCATGTTTCGATAAGTTTAACACCGTTCTCGACACAAAATATGTATTTATTAGGTCCCGAGCCACATTGCATGGTGCCCTAGTTTGTACTACTTTTGGGAATGGCTAAGTGGCTTGTATGATCATTTGTGTGTAAACTAACAATATCACATGTGATATTACTCTTAGCTAACTAAAATATTTTGTTTTACATTAAATTGTTTCATATCACAAGAGATATAGTAATGTCAATTATATATACAAAATATGTATAAAAACAAGAAACAAAACTAAGAAATTAAAAAAGTTGACGTATTCTAAAAATCAAAGAAAGTGTTGCATCAAATTTAACATAATATCACAAGTGATATAAACATCAAAATCAAACCCAAGTGTTGCATCATTTTTAACATAATATCATAAGTGATAACAGATACAAGAACTATATAAATCACAAAAATCCTCATAAAAAATTATTCCAAAATATTGAGCATACGGTTTATATATATATATATATATATATATATATATATATATATATATATATATATATATATATATATATATATATATATATATATATATATATATATATTGAAAAGCTTTGAATCAAAAGTGATACATCAAATAAAAGAAATTAAAAAAGGTAAAATTACACTTTGACCGCAGAAGATCCACCATCAACGGAGCCGCCTACAAGAACACCGTCTCCGAGCCCACCGTCTCTAGGGGTCACCGTCCCCCAGGGCAATGCCTAGAGAATACTGGTAACACGCTAGCAGAAACTCTAGGAACCCAAAAAACTCATCCCCTAGGAGTGTCACTAAACTCATGATGATTAAATGACTTAAGTGTTTTCACACTATTATAAGCTGTAAACAAAGATAAACACACGGTAAATAAGGTATCATAAAAAAAAAAGTTCCTTTAACTATGATTATAAAATAATAACAATGAATATCACAAGTGATACTGCGCATGGCATAAAATAAAGTTTAACCCGTAAACATCAAAACCTATAAAAAAACAAAATATCACAAGTGATACTACAAAACTACAGTTCAAAGCAAGCATTTTGTTTATTTGTAACTCTTTTATACCCTCCTGATTAGCCTTAAAAAACCAAGAATGGTGTCAACCATTGTGTACTAACTGCCACATTAAGACAAGAGCATTAAAATCTTAGCCATTTGTACACTAAATATCCTATTGGGAATTGAACTCACAAAGATATGTACATACTAGAACAATCTTGTTTAACCATTCAAGACAAGACCGAATATGTAAAAGTAGATAATAACTAGGCAACGACTTCCACAAACATAACAACCAAAAGCATTTTACTAGGCACTAAAGATATCATAAATTGTTTTACCATGTCCAATAGGGTGAAAGGGACCTTGAACGGTTCAAAAACTTTTCCAACAGGTTTTGCAGCATCAATCTGAGAGAAAATTTAATCCAATGTTAAAAAGTATAAATTGCGTAAATGTGCATGATCACGAGCTTCACCAGGCATCTCAGAATACATATTTGCTGTGATCTTAACAAAGTTAAAGCATTCATACACCGCAAATATTAATAGAACCTATCTTATCAAGCACTAAGTTTCACAAGAAAAACATTACCGACTGCATCTCCAGTTTCAAACTACACAGGAGTTGAACACCCTGAACTCCGGTTAGCTAATTTATTTCAATAATTCAAACTTCCATGCCCACCATTATAAGTATTGGCCAATGAGAACTTCTATTACATACAATGGTTATATCTTGAGAAGCACATAAAACAACAAAATTATAATATCATCAACTTCAGATATCACTGGTAATACTACAGATATGATAGAGAGCAGATTCAAAACAGCAATCAAACATAAAAAATAGCATTCAAATGCAGTTAAAAACAAAAATTCAACTAACAACTTAATTAATAAGCAAAATTACAAGAGCAAATAACAAGATTACCAAATATTTATCATTCACATATTTCATCAAACACTTGTGCAACTTGATTAGAAGGAATGTTTAACAACTTGATCCACATAATTAACAACCGATTCAACAGCATTAACAACCCAACAATATCAATTATATCAGCTTCTGAAACAAACGGTTCATTCAAATTAAAAGAAGACATGAAAAAGGATGATAATGATCGGAACGGTGATGATGATCGGAATGGTGATGGTAATGATGATCGGAACGGTAATTGTGGATCGGGATAACTAATTTTTGAGGGAAGGAATGAGAGCAGAGGAAAACACACACGAAGTGTGTGTAAAAAAATGAAGCGAATGAAAAAAGAAGAAGAAAAAAGGCTTTATATAGTTGAGAAATTAAGGTTAAACCTATTAAATCTTAGGTTTAATCCCTGCTATTAGATTAAAGTAAATAAATATTGGAGATTTGTCCTTCAATAAGCACTAAAATAAGAGTAAGCAAATGAATTTTTCTCCGAATAAATATACCAATGTTTTGACTTAACAACGAATAAACATCTTACAATTTCTAGATAGTTTTCCTGTAACTTACATCGTTAGATTTAGGGTGCGTTTGGTATGCTGAGAGGAATGACAATGGGTATGAGTTTGATAGTACTCAACTATGAAAGTTCCATTCCCACTCTCTAGCCATATATGGAGTATGGAAAATAATGGACTTTCATAGTCATAGTTGTGGGCCCAGACACCCTAAACAAACACCAACTATCACTTTCATAATGATAGTTGATTCCCAGAAATGGGTACCAAACGCACCCTTAATAATATTAAAAGTTATTATGCATCATGAAAATTGAATAACACCATTATTGAACTTTTGAAATTTTACTTTTTATGTCCTGACATTACTAGCTAGAAAATACTGTAGCAAAAGTATAAATGAAGCTTAACTTTTTAGAAGATAAAAAGTAAATAATCGAGCTAAAACATGAAAATCAAGAAAACCAATGTAATCCGGCCACAATAAATGCCAATATAATTTTAAGTTGAATTTTCAAATAGTTTCATTAAATTCGCGTTCGAATATATATATCATTTGACACTAAACTTTAAAAATGCATCAACTTATAATTATAATAGAACTATGAAAGTATTTTATCAAGTCAGTGGCAAGTATCTTTCTTTTTCACATTACATTTTATAATGGAATTGACCCGTTTTACGGAGTACAATACTCCTCTTTGACTAAAAATTTATTTAATCCGATGATGACTTAGTTTATCGAAATCACAATCAAAAAGTCTATAATCTTATCATGATCACTGTCAAAGACAGTGACAAGTTGTATTTTCTTTGTTTCTAGAACGTAAATTCTTGTTAATGATCGTTAAATTCCAGTTATGCATGTAATAATATCTGGACATGCAAATAAAAACAAGTGTTAAGATATCTTTGTCAAAAGATAATTTGATTATTTTTCTAGGAGAGAACTAATATTGGCAATCGTCTATCTCACAATATACCACAGAATATCTCACAATATATTGAGGCCAGGCTTTGATGCATTCTATGAACATGTTTTTTTTTTTTTTTTTTTTTTTCTACCGTAAGAGAGATCATCAACTTAACCTTCATTTAACCCACATGCTAAGATTATGCTAATTAGCTATATTAAGCCATAAATCCAAGGGAGAACCAATAATCATGGTAGCAAATCTTGATCATAATTGGATCAGAAAAGGCTAAGCAAAACAAAAACCGAACCATGTCCTGTCCAACAAATGGTAGGCCAAGCATACTTAAACTCGATAGTCCCCGATTTAATCTAAGACTTCACTTATTTTACCTTTCAAAAATCTGTCAGTTCATGAACACCAATAATTGCATGTTGTTATCTATAATCTGAACAATCTAAAACCACGTTCTAGTCAATAACAAATATCACTTTCCTTTTCCATTGCTTTGGTAGTTGGTACTGCTTGTTCCCATTTTTATTTTATTATTTCAACTGTATACTTTTCTTTGACCGAATATATTATTCCAGAATGAATTAATGTTCTTAGAATTTGGACTAGTCCGTGACTTTATCATGATCACAATCATGGAGAAATTGTTTACACATTTCTTTGCTTTTATAAAACTTTAAAGAATGAAAGTTTACTTCAGTCATCATGCCTAAAGACTAAAGTATACCACTTATCTTGATGTGTGATTCACAGATTGTTTACAGAATATTGTGACTAACTTTTAGGGTACTAAAAGATTAAAATTAGAGTATATTCTTTTTTCTTATAGATGACTTGAAAAAACTAATTACCAATATTAGTGATTGAAAGCAGAGTTTAAAAATGGTAATCTAATTATTCAAGTTATTTAACCACCCTTGTTAACACTAATAGAAAACTGGGCAACAATGACGGATTGCCGACAGACAAAGTCACCAACGGATTGCCGACAAATTGCTAACAGATTACCGACACACTTTAACAGATGTGCGAGTTATATAGTAAACAAGGGGATATATCATGCTTTGTTTTCTCTGTTGAGTAATTTGTTGTGCATCAGCGTTGTTACCTATGTGTATTAATGGTTTAAATTTTAGTAGAATTTCAGAAACACTAAAAAATAATATCTATTAATCAATCACTTGATGTGTTTGCTGGGTACCACACAATGTGTATCACGCATGCATATGAATAATGAATGTGTAATATTAAATTTCTTGATATTTAGCCTTTCGTCCTTTCGATTAATAACGTGGCTGATAGCTGAAAAAAGTGGTTCGTAAAAAAGTCGAACGAAAATGCAAATCTTTTTATACAAAAAGGCAAAACCGAGTTAGGAGGCGCGTATAAATGAACAAGTTGGATTTAGAATTTGACAATAATTACAACTTATTTACTTAATTGCCATTACTTCTAATCTAATACAATCACGAGTAAATACATCGTTCGTCCCTGAACTTGTACCCAAAATACACGTTTGGTCCCAATTTCAAAATAATTCTACCATCCATCCCTCACATCTCCATTTGCATCGCCGTTAGTGTTGGAATATTAATATCATGGCAAGCATAAATAAAACATAAAACATCTAGAGCATGCAACGGAAGCTAAGAATCCTAATACTTGTAACTAGTTAACCGAATATAAAAGAATATGTGTACCTTTTAGCAAATCCAAGCAAAACAAGAGTCAAGAATCAAAACCCTAATCGTTTAGAGTTTATATATGTCGACTTACACTAGAGTCGATCCAAAGAAAACTCAAACACAAGTGTGTTTGCTCTACGCTCTTGTACACACGTATTACTAACGATTCGATGCGAAAAGCAAGGTTCTTGAATCACAAAAACAACCAAAACACTTTTGTTTGATCACAAAAAATCAAAAAACCTAAGAGTAGGGGTGTTCAACCGGTTATACCAAAGGGAGGGGAGAGAAGAGAAGTTAGGGTTGTTTAGGAAAACCAAGATTAATTAGAATGAGCATAAAGCCTTTGCATTTATACTAATATAAACTTGGTGACCAAGTTAGGGTGGGATTGGGATCCCTTAAACCCCAACCGATCGGCCCAATGAAAAAGGAAAGGAACCAGATTCTTCTTGCCATCTATTTCACTTCTAGTCCCTTTTTTGATATTTAATGACCGTTAATCAATTACCGTTAAGTACTAACATCCGTTAAGTATTTATTGTGATTAATAATTAAATATAACATTTTATATTAATTATTTGAACATCGACTCTCATACGTAAAGTGTGTAATCCCATAAGCTCGTGTTCGAATCCGGTCATACACATATTAATTTATATCCACAAACCTTTCAGTTAGTCCCCCGTTGACCAAGTCAACTAACATGTTTCTCATTAGTCATTTAACTTGAGGGCAATTTAGTCATTACCCACCTTCATCTTCTTCATTTAACTTTGTCTTGTACACTTAACTTCACCAACACCATCCTTTTCATTTCTTCCTCCCAAGGTGAGCGAAGTGACATGAGCGAAGTAACATGTTTCTAATTAGTCATTTAACTTGAGGGCAATTTAGTCATTACCCACCCCATCTTCTTCATTTAACCTTGTCTTGTACACTCAACTTCACCAACACCATCCTCTTCATTTCTTCCTTCCAAGGCGAGCAAAGTGACATGAGGCGAGTGTCTGAGTTAGTAGAGTGAAGAAGTGAGGGCCCTAAGGAAGCGAAGGAGCAAAAGCTGGATCGGGTTTCATTGTTGTAATACCTTAAAATCTGGAATACATTTTTATTTGTCCATTTTAATTATAACCTAAGTTATATAATAAGTAAGTGTTATTAAAACTTTATTAAATAAAATAAAATACACATAATTATTAATACAAAAACTATGTGTTATATATATATATATATATATATATATATATATATATATATATATATATATATATATATATATATATATATAACAAGATATTAGTACTTATCCTAATCTGAAATTCGGTCTAATTCTTTTAATATACATTCCATACATTTTATATTAGAACCAAAATTACTTATCCTAGCCTAATATGAAACGACACATCTTTTGTGCCCAAAACCTTCACACATTTTTTATATATCTTGAAGGGATTGGATCAAATAAACACAACTAATATCTCTACAAAATAAAAGATTTGTGTCCCCCCTTCTTACCCTAATGATAAAGATTTATTTGGTACCTTTTTAAGAGGTCATTTAAGCCAAAAATCGCTTAATCAAATATTGCATGAAATCATTTCTTTTTGTATTTTAGGTACTTGGGACGAGAATTGTGAAAAATGGCACTTTTGAAACATATTTGGACGCTAAAGTGAAGAAAATGACCAAGTCGCGAAAAACCTGTCATGCATGGGAATATAACGGCATCACTAGATATAACGTAACGTCGTCCCTTGTAATTCACGGAGGATTTCTAGTGTTGAGCTAACAAGTGACGCCTCAGAGAGTTTTGAAGATTCTGTTGATGCAAATAATGTCTAAAAACGTTATTCTAATCTTTCGATATCTCTATGTTTTGATGATAACAAAATGTGAAAGCATCTTACTTCAAAATTAACGTAAACAAGTTTTTAGTCAAAATATTCGATTTCTACGTCAATCACTCTAGGTAAGAACAAACAAATTTACACCTTGACAAATGATCAAAGAAGTGAATTTGTGTTTTGAGCTTCACATTTATAGCTTGAAAAAACTTTCTTTTCAAACATACATTTTACAAATTATTTTTGAATTATAGAGAAATGTTTTATTTGGGAAATTCATTTCAAAATTCCCCAACAGCTATATTTTACCCAAACCAGCTTCAAACTCCCCAAAATAAAATTTCACCACTAAAGACAAAATCTGGAGCGTGTTTGTCTGGCACGGTACCACTAAATTTAGTGGTACCGTGTGACAATTAGTGGTGACGTCATTTTAAAACGGTCAGATTTTCAGCCTCTATAAATACCACTTCATTTCCCAGATTTTTTATTCATCCTTTTTCACCCATAACTTTCTGGTTTCCATCATTCTTTTATCTCTACACTTCTTAGAGCATTAGTTAGTTTTCTTTTGTTTAAAGAGTGATTCTTTCATCCAACCAAAGATAACCAATATTACTCTACTAGTCAAGAGAAAAACACAAGGTGTCAAGAAGACACAAAGTGTTAGAGTCTTTGAATAGTGCACTTGCATTACCAATTGTTAGCTTGATTGTATCTTGATATACATCAAGTGTTGTAATCTTGTAGTTACTATCTTGTGTGGATCATAGTGATCGTGTTGAGATCTTGGAGATCTCATGTAGCTAGTGTGCTTGTGTGTTGATCAAGTGGATCAAGGTAGATTGAAGAGTGTGTAGATTGTGTGAGGATCGTATTGATCGTGTGAAAGGTTAGGATCGTGTAGATAGTTTGGATCGTGTGGATCATGGTAGATTGGTACTAGCTAAGATTAGTACTCGACATTTAGCTTAGTGTCGTAAAAGAACGTAAGCGACGTTGTTTGTTTTTCTCCGCCTGAAGGGAGGTTGTTGACATAGTGCTTATAACTCTCGAGTTGGGTACTCGAGGAGTGGAGTAAGGTGAAGAAGAGCTTCGTAACCGAACCACTATAAATCTCTTTTCTTGGTTTGATCTTTCCATCTCTAACTCTTTTACTTATTCCTATTGATTATTTGCATTAGTTTAGTGTTTTGTTTATATTGGTGTTGGTTGATTTCATCTACAAACGAATCTAAGTTTTTCACAAAGTAAATTTTTATAACTAGACGAAAAGGTGGTAAATTATTCAACCCCCCTTCTAGTTTCCCACAATTGGCATCAGAGCCACGTCAGGCAAGTTTTTAAAGTAAAGTGTATTTTAAAACTTGAATCGATCAATGGATTTTAACAAATATCAAGAAGGGCAACTATGCAAAGACCACCACTTTTTGAAACCGAGTATTTTACATATTGGAAAACAAGATTTGAAATGTATGTGAAATCAAAGGACATTGATCTTTGGCATGTTATTACCGATGGTGACTTTAAACCTATTGAAAAAGATCCAATAACTAAAAAGGATCACGTTGTTCCTTATGAGCAACAAAGTGATAATCTTAAAAGAACACTAGCCAAAAATGATGAGGCTAAAATGGTAATTTACAATGCTTTGCAGAAAAAGGAATTAGAAAGAATTTTTATGTGTAATACGGCAAAGATATTTGGAAAAATTTGTTAGTCACCCATCAAGGTAATAATCAAGTCAAAGAGAACAAGATTGATCTTCTTGTTCAACAATATGAACAATTCTCCATTCCGGAAGATGAAACCATAGATATTGCTTTTGCTAGATTTAATACTATTATTACTAGTCTTAAAGCTCTTGATGAAGGTTATTCTAGCAAGAACTACGTTAGGAAGTTTCTTAGGGCTCTACATCCCAAATGGAGAGGAAAGGTCATCGCCATTGAAGAATCGAAGAACTTGGCGACATTGTCACTTGATGAAGTTATAGGAAACTTGAAAGTTCATGAAATGATAATCAAGAAAGACCCTGATATAGTCAAAGGCAAAAGTAAGAAAAGTAGGTCTCTTGCATTGAAAGCCAAGAAAGAGTCTAGTGATGAGGAAAGCTCGTGTTCCGATAGTGAAGATGAGGAATATGCATTAGCGGTTAGAGATTTTAAGAAATTCTTTAGAAGAAGAGGTAGATTTGTAAGACAACCTAGTGACGAGAAGAAATAGTCTTCAAGGTATCGTGATGACAAGAAAGGAAAATGTTTTAGATGCAGTGATCCAAATCATCTTATTAGTGAATGCCCCAAACTACCAAGAACCAACAACCAAAGAGCCTTCGTAGGAGGTTCCTTGAGTGATAATGGTGAAGAAGAAAAAGAAGAGAAGCCCAACGACGAAACGTGTCTTATGGCTCAAGCATCAAATGAGATATGCTTGGGAATCGACTTGGAGCCCGACAAATGGGTCAAGGATAGTGGATGTACAAATCACATGACGGGGAACCGAAGTCTATTCTCATCTTACAAGGCTTACAATGGAGGTAATGTCACTTTCGGTAGCAAACTTAAGGGCAATATCATCGGCAAAGGTACGATTACTCAAGACTCACTTACTATTAGAAATGTTGAGCACGTAGATAACTTAGGACTTAATTTGCTTAGTATTAGTCAAATGGTTGATAATAAGTGTAGAGTTATATTCTCTGAAGAAGGTAGTGAGATCACTAAGTATGGCAAGACCATAGGCAAAGGAGTTAGGAAGAATAACTTATTTTCTATGAAAATAAGAAATAAGCCTCAGGATAAGATTTGTCTAGCAACCGTAGATGACCATTCCACTCTATGGCATAGAAGACTAGGTCACGCAAACATGCAATTATTACGATCTTTGGCATCTAAGGATTTAGTGAGAAACCTTCCTAAGCTTAAGTTTGATAAACACTTCTGTGATGCTTGTAAAGTTGGAAAACAAGCTCACGCTAGCCACAAAGCTAAGAACATGGTGTCTACCTCTAGATGTCTAGAACTACTTCACATGGACTTATTGGTCCATCTGTCGTACAGAGTTACGGAGGAAACTATTATACCTTAATGATAGTTGATGATTACTCTAGGTATACTTGGATTAGATTTCTAAGAATAAGACACAAGCCTTCGATGAATTCAAAATTTTTAGTAAGAAAGTTCAAAACCAACTAGGATGTAAAATAGTCTTGATTAGGACGGATCATGGTCGGGAATTTGACAATGAAGTGCAATTTAGAGTACATTGTGATGCTAATGGTATTACACACAATTTCTCGGCTCCACGCACTACACAATCAAATGGGGTAGTTGAGCGGAAAAATCGTACTCTATATGAGATGAGTAGAACGATGTTGAATGAACAATCAATTCCTCAAAAGTTCTAGTGTAATGCGGTGGACACCTCAACTTACATACTCAATAGGATATTAATTAGGCCAATCTTAGAAAAAACACCATACGAGATCTTAAAAGGTAGGAAACCCACTATCGATTACTTTAGAGTATTTGGAAGCAAATGCTTCATATTAAACACAAAGGATTATCTCACCAAAGTTTGACCTAAAGTCTTACGAAGGTGTCTTCCTAGGTTACTCCCAGAATAGTAAAGCCTACACTGTCCTAAATAAGGAAACCATGAAAGTCGAAGAATCACTTAACGTGACATTCGATGAAAGTCCTCCACCCACTAAGACATCACCTTTGGTATATGATGACTTAGATGAGAAAGAAGCCAATATGGTCAATGGCAAGAAAACCTTAGATATTAACATAGATGATGATGTGGTTGAAGTTGACGAAGTGATCAACATTAAAGAATCCAAGGATCATCCAATAGATAATGTCATAGGAAACTTAAACCAAAGAACCCTTAGGTCTCAAGCACAAAACAAAAGTAATTTCTTTTGTTTTATATCTACCGTAGAACCTAAGAACATCAGTGAAGCAATTAGAGATGAAAGCTGGGTAGTCGCCATGCAAGAAGAACTAAACCAATTCACCGCAAACCAAGTTGGGGATTTAGTACCTCCTCCTAAGAATCAAATTGTCATAGGAACCAAGTGGGTATTTAGAAAAAAACTTGACAAAAATGGAGTCGTCAATAGGAATAAGGCTAGGTTGGTAGCACAAGGCTATAACCAACAAGAGGGAATAGATTACGATGAAACATATGCTCCTGTAGCTAGATTATAATCTATTAGAATACTCCTTGCCCATGCTTGCGCGTTGGATTTTAAGTTATATCAAATGGACGTGAAAAGTGCATTCCTAAATGGTTTTATCAACGAGGAGGTATACGTTGCATAACCTCCGGGATTCATTGATTTCGAAAAGCCGAATCATGTATACAAGCTTAAGAAAGCTCTTTATGGTCTTAAACAAGCTCCTAAAGCATGGTATGATAGACTTAAGGCTTTCCTTCTTAAACATGAATACACCATGGAAATGGTTGATAACACACTTTTCACAAGGAAACGAGATTCACATCTCATCATTGTTCAAATATATGTCGACGACATAATATTCGGCTCAACTTGTCCTGATTTGTGCAATGACTTTTCCAAGATCATGCATGATGAGTTTAAGATGAGCATTATGGGTGAATTAAATTTCTTATTAGGTCTACAGATAAAACAGATGGAAGATGATATCTTCTTTAATCAATCTAAGTATATTAAAGAGATGCTTAGGAAATTTAGTCTAGATGAATCTAAGCCCATGAAAACTCCAATGTCCACGGAAACTAAACTCATGAAAGATGAAGAAGGTGAGTCCGTGGATAACATTAAGTATAGGGGCATGATAGGTAGTCTATTATATTTAACGGCAAGTAGGCCCGATATCATGTTTAGTGTCTGCCTTTGTGCTCGCTTCCAAGAGGATCCCAAGACCTCTCATCTTGAAGCGGTTTAGCGTATCTTCCGATACATTAAAGGCACTATACACTTGGGATTATTCTATCCCAAGGGGACCGGTGTAGAAACCATTATCTATGCCGACTCCGATCATGCGGGAGAATATGTGGTTCGAAAAAGTACGAGTGGCGTTTGTACCTTCATGGGTTGTTGCTTAACTTCTTGGTTCTCCAAGAAACAAATGGCTCTTGCTATCTCCATGACCGAAGCCGAATACGTAAGCACTGGAAAGGCATGTCAACAAGTACTATGGATGAAACAAGCCTTTATAGATTTTGATATTCATCTAGGTGACATCCCCATTTTGTGTGATAACAAAGGTGCTATTGACTTAAGCAAAAACCCCTGTTCAACACTCTCGTACTAAACACATCAAAATTCGCCACCACTTCCTTCGCGACAACGTCCAAAAGGGAAACATTTCTATTGAGAAAGTTCCCTCTTAAGACAATATTGCCGACATTCTAACTGAACCTCTTAAACGTGAATCATTTAACTATCTCCGTCTAGGTCTAGGAATGATGGAACATATCCCGTAAACCCTCTCTTATGACTATTGAATATTTCCTTTGAAATATTAAGGTCATCTCTCGTATCCCTCTAATGACTGTTGAAGTCATCCCATAATGTCTAGTTTAGCTCGATCCATCTCTCGTTAGAAGAATTTATTAGGTATAAATTCTTTCCTCATGTCAAAAAGTCTCACTAAATCAGCGAGACTTGTTCGTCAAAAATCAAAAAGGGACAAAAATTTGTCCCAGCAGATCACGGCACCACTAAAGTGGGCACGACACTACTAATTTTAGTGGTACTGTGTGTCTGACATTGGTCGTATATCAGTCTCCTTTCCCTCACAATTCACATTTGAACTTTCCCAATTTCCTCCATTGCTGTCAAAGTCGAACCTCACAACCCAAAATCTCAATTACACCATCTCAAAATCATATTGGAGGCATTATTCTTCAAGGAAATCAGTCATTACTAATCTCTTATCATCAATTGTAAGTTTTTACATTCTAATCTTTCTTTGATTTTGAGTCTAGGGTTATTTCTACACAAAGAATTGGAATTGGGGATCTCCTAAAAAGTTATTTAATCTTTAGGGAATTAAGATTAGATGCTTATAATGTTTAATGATTTTAAATTTCCCAAACAAAGAATCACATTTAGGTGATTAGATTAGCAAATTCTACATAAATATTTCAAAATCAAAATCCAATTCCACATAATTTCAAAACTTCACAAATCTAGGATCATGAAATATTATTTTTGTGCATTGTTGATTAAAATTCAAAACATCTTCTCATGCATACATGATCTCATGAATATTAATCGAATTACATAATTAATATGTACTATTTGAAATATTCAATTGAGCAAAAGCAAAATTAGGAGTGTTTGGATACTCTTATTAAGTTATTTTTAGAGTCAAGATTATCGCATCTCTACATAGTTTGCGTATAGGCACACACTAGGCACATATCTTCATGATTAACACCTGATGAGATCAAATATGTACATTTTATTAGCATCATTTATCCTATTTAATTGACTTATTTTATATCGTTTTGTATGAGAATCGATACTTAATTGTTTACTTTAGTAATTCTCAGGTAAAACAAGTAATTAGTGAAAGTTGATGATTTTGGACGAATTATTGAGCTAAATGATCAAGATTGGAAAAGTCTACTGAAATCAGGAGATGCGCCGTATCATTCTCAACAGATACGCCGCAACATCATACTTAGATGAATTCGAAGACCATTGCCTGACTTTAAAGAATGTGCCGCATCTAATTACAACATGCGCCGCATAAGAAATTTTGGTCAACGAAGGATAACCAACTTGTTCTACTCCAAATACGCCACATCTTATTTACAACATACGGCGTATCAGCTAAAAAACTTCACCAGAAACTATCCAAGACGTTAAAGGACATGCTCCGCATAGAGAAACAAGTTACGCCGCAACTAAAGGTGGTGTACAAATATTCTATAATATAATAATCTTGGACCCCACGCGAAGTTAAGTAGATGCGCCGCATCTATTATCAAGATGCGCCGCATCTATCCCTCAGACAGAAACTATAAATACCCCGAGACATATACGAATTTGGAGTGCAACAAAACCCTAAGGAGACGAATTCATTCGAAGAAGCATCACAAGACACGCCCCAAACGAAGATCTTAGAGCCGTAAGAAGGTCCTGCATGTGTATAATTCATTATGTAGTTTTGTTTATTGTATTAGTAAGCTTTAATCCATCAGGATTGATGGGCTTGTGGCCACCATACTGCTTCCCTTAAAATTGCTTTCCCATCGATTAAATATTATTTGTTGTTTTTTTGGTGACTTGTATTTGTGCGTTGATAACCTCTGTGTTTAGTTGAGTATTCTGGGCTACCATACATGTTCCTCGCCTACTTATCTAGCGTCTAGAAAGTAGGATAAATATAAGTAACCATTAAAAGTTTACTCGTCGATATATAGGATCCAACGAGACAGATTAGATTACGATACTAATCATATAAAACTAGCAATAAACAAGTGACAAGCTGCTTAAACCATAGGATAGGCCTTCTACGTGTCTCTATTATCTATCTGTGTACGTGATTACTCTTCACTGATTTGTTCTCATTAGTTTTACTTTTATGTTTAATTCAAATCTGTGCTAGTCTCTCAGGCTAAACCCCCCTTTTGTTAGATTAGATTAGGTTAGATTAGATTCTAAAACTAACTTAGATATTAAAATACAGATCAAATAAACTAGATATTACGTTCCATTCTTAGTGTTCGACACTCTACTTACCACTATATACATATGGATCGGGTACACTGCTCGTTAAGTGTGTGTGTTAGTAATAAGTCGGCTAAATATAAATTTAAAACTTGATTAGGTAAAATTAACCTATGCTACAATGACATATTGCACGCATCAAGTTTTTGGCGCCGACGCCGAGGAATGAATTGTTAATATCTGTTTATTTGATTAGCATTTTAATTAGATTCTAACCACTAACTTTGTTGTATATTAGTTTAGATTGCATTCTTTGTATATTTTGCATATTTAATTTTATTGTTTGTTTGTTTTCTTTATTTTCTTTATTTTCTGTAATTTTTGTTTTCTTTATTTATTATTATTTTCTTTTCTGTATTACTGTTGTCTGCTGTATTTTGCTGATCCAAATGATGCGGCGCATCTGATTTATCAGATACGGCGCATTGCGTTTTTTATTTTTATATACAGCGTTAACTTAAAAAATTCAAAGTACGGCGCATCTACCCCCAAGATACGACGTGTTCTGTTTTTAATCAGAAAATTTTCAAAACCCTAACGAGATACGACGCTTCTGTTTCGACAGTTTCGGTGCTTTTATTTATTTATTAAAAACAATTTTTCAAATTTATTAAACTGAGATATTATCTGTTCTTGCAGATACGACACATCGTCTTTCTAAATAAAAGTCTGATTTAATTTTTATAGTAATAAGATACGGTGCATCCTACTTAAGGGATACGGCTCATTGTCTTCAGAAATCAGCAACTTTTCAATAATAGTTTCCTTACTAATCACCATTATCTTCTATCAGGAAAATCCTACTGATTTACTTACTTATGATGATAGGGATTATTATGGAAGATATGATCGTGAACAAGACCCGAGTGGACTATTGTTTGGGAGTTGCTAGACCAAAGCCGAATGAGAACAAGGGGACAATTGCTGAAATTACTACAAGATAACGCCTTTTGCAAACCTCTACAGGACAAAGAATTTGACCTACACCCAATTTATGCTTCGAGTTTTTCCATCTACACTAGCAGGGGAGGCAAGGTGTTGGATGAACAAAGAGCCCATCAAATCTATCACAAGTTGGGTTGAGCTTAAAACTAAGTTTTTAGAAAAATTTAACCCCGAATTCGCTTCTTGGATGAGATCTAAGTTTCGCTGAAAAATTCGAAGTCATCAAGTACTCTTTGGGGCCATGTGAAGAGTATGTTGCGATAAAGACCAAAGAATTTATTAGATTAACTCGATCCGAGGAAAATGTGTCGCAATTGTATGGGAACATCTTTCGCATGAAGAACGAAGGATGGGTCATGACAAGAACAAAATAGAAGCTGAACGTGAGTTTAACTTGATGACTCTGGAATAAAGAAAAGTGCTTACCGGGAGACGACCCGGATTTATCTTTATTGTTTTTGCTGTCGAGTCTGTCAGACCTATAGCAGATCCAGCGCATCTCCATCAATAGATGCGGCGTATCTACTGCACAGGTCATATCTGTTTTTATTTTTCTGCATTTATTTTCTGAACTATAAACATTCTGTCAGTTTATTTAATGTGGCGCATCCCTGGTTAAGGATGCGATGCATCTAATCTTTCTGACCCATACCAATTCCAGGCTCGATACGGCGCATATTCTTTCATAAGATGCAGCGCATCGACTGGCCTGATGATTTATTGGTTTTATTTTTATTTTTATTTTCTAACCACTAATGAATTTTGTACAAGTATCGATCTTCTTAAACTCATGTGTATAATTGGTCCTATTTATATTTGTCTACATTTTCTGTGGATACAAGAATCATGGAAAGCTGAACGCCTAACATCCACAGAAATTATTGCTCGCAAACGCATAATGGAGGATCAAACCAAGCAAATATCAGGGGAGTTTTTTAGTTCTAATTCTTTTTAATTTCCTGTTTTTAATTTCAATAAACAATGGGGATGTTATTTAACTTAAGTGGGGGGATGGAGAATTAGAACACTTACTTGTCCTTATTTTTCAAGAATATGCTCTAATTTGCGCTTAAAATATCAAAATTAAAAAAAAAAAAATAGCATGTTTTTGTTTAATCTAAGTTGCATAGCGCTGCACACAAGACTTTATTTTCTAAAATTGTGATTTGAGTTTATCAAAATTCACAAATCTATGAGTGTGCTGGTGACTTGTAAACTTTAGAACTTGACTTGTATATTATTCTAAACCACCATAATAAGTATTATTTATATAATTGGAGTGACTTGTCTAAATTGGTAAAATTCTAAGATTACACCCAAAAAGCCTTTATATGTCATGTGCTATTAATTAACTACACTGATTAGTTAACCCCCGTATAAACCCTTCTATTACTCTCATTTTTAGAGTATGATACCCCTAGATAAACCAGTAGAGCCGCCATTCCTTTAGGTTTTATACACCTTTATTATTCTGTTTTTCGTTACACCTTACACCTTAGCCTACACTGTAGATTTAAGTCCGTTGTTAGTTGTTTAGGCAAAGTGTGTTTTCTTGCGTTACCTGTGTTTGTGTGCGTAAATTCATTATCTTTGGTTAAGACGGGAAATTGCACAATGCAATTGGAGTGAAAGTACATATTGTATATTTTTAGTCAGTTTTTCGTGTTGATACAAAAGTTGGGCGTTCCTTATTTGGACTCCTGTTCTCGTATCAATTGGATCTTACTGCTGAGACTTGCGCACTAAGAAAGCAAACAACACCGTTAGGCTTACCGTGGGATTGTCTCCCACGATTATCCTCCTGCGTGAGAGTAAGTAATCGGTTTTAGGGTTTTAGTGAAGAGTTAGGGTTATTAGATGATACCTTAATGAGGGCCGAGATGCCCTTTATATACATACGAAATCCTTGTTGGTTTCGTGTTCCTTACTCTTCGGCGTATCCCTACATATGCGGTCCATTGATCCTTATCCCATAAATATGAGATCCTATATCAAGACCTGATGCGTGGGAATTGCACCAGGCTTTACCTCTCGAGGGATCTCGAGAAGCTTACAACCCCCACCAGGCAGTGTACCTGATCGTTGTAGTATAGTATAGTGACAAGTACCGGGGGATTGATCGTTCAACTTAGGAATAGTGTCGCTAGGATTAGAAAACCTAAGAAGTAGGTCTAGAGGTGAGGGATGATTCTTTTTGTATTTTTTATGTTTTATAAAAGCAAATAAAAATCTCGGTTTTTTAAGGAGTGGGCGGAATTAGTTGCTAATCAACTAACCCAATGACTAAGATGCAATGAAAATAAAATAACAAAAAAATGAAAAGAAACTAAATTAACTAGTGGTGTGAGCAATATATGGGAGAATTGTGTTTACTTAGATTTCACTACTCCCTAGATATCTTTTACAGGTTAATTACTTATTACAGTTGCGTGGATGACGGATTGTATTCCTTAATACCATTCATGGGGTGGCGTACTTACTTCCCCAATCCTATAAGCTCCTACTTCACTCCTATGTCGAGCCGGCTAAGAAGCTCCTAACATGGGATCACTAGAATTCGCTCATGCATTAAATACAATCATAAAAACCTAGTATACATCGGTTCATGTTTCTTAAGACGTTCAAGCAAGTTACACAATGGAGATCTGCCAGTTTTCTTAAGCCTAACATTGAAATCAATCATCCATTACAACTATAAACAAGCAATCAACCTATAATCAACATCTAGGTTTCATTACATCTAAGCAAACACATGAAAGATCTAGCCTAGCATGTTATAATCAAGACAAGTACAAGATATATTCAAACAACACATAGACATATTGAATGAATTGAAAGAAGACTTATCTTAATTGAACATGAAAGGTTTCAAGGGGTGAAAACCCTTGAAAATACTGTTACAAACGACCTAGGGTTTATTAGGTTCGGCCCTAGTATTCTCCACACAAGTTCCTCCTTTAATGAATGAAAAAAATAGAAAAGTATATATAGATTTTGTGAGGTGACGGCGTCAAGAGTAAATTTCTGACGCCGTCATCTCGCCGCCAATAAAGTTCTCGGACTGCCTAGATCTGGGTCTGACGCCGTCATGTGAAATCCTGCTCCAGGCCGTCACCAAAATAACTCTTGACGCCCTACTTCTGACGCCGTCACGTTTTCTCTCGGTCGTCATGCATTTTGCTCTTGACGCCGTCATATTTTCCTTCTTGACGTCGTCAGGTACTGTTCCCAGCATGGAAAATTAAGTCTTTGCCGTTTTCTTCACTTTTATGCTCCAAAAACGTCCAAAATGCTTCCTTTTCCAGAATTCACTCCCAAAGTACCTAAAATCACAAAAGGAACGATTTAGGGCAATATTTGATCAAATAAGTTCAATTCCGGGCTTAAATGACCCCCTAAAAATGGTTCATTTTTTGCCTCATCATATACCCTTACACTTGAGATTTGCTTGTCCTCAAGCAAATGCTCTTTTATTCTAATCAAAATACAAGTTAGGGGTCATTTAACACTAATATAAAAATAATTACAACAAATAATCGTTCCACTAAAGACCAAAGACAGGCACGGAGGTCATACACTAGCACCTCATAAATAGTGTTTAGATACTCACATCTCTCGGGTGTAATAAAGTAATATCACAATATGGAAATGGAAAACATCTCTCACTACCTGTCATAGCAAAATAGATTACCATAGGCTTGGGAAAGGATCAAACCTCCACCACATGGCGTAAACACCTAGGATAAACTATCAAAGAGGTCTTTTTAAAGGGTTGTAACGTTAGGTGTAGGGATATGAAATACACGGTTTTGTTGGATATAGGCAATCTTTACTGGTGACGAGTTAATAATCTTGGTTAATTACATGTACAATATGGCATTGCTAAGCCAAGACTAGACTCGACTTAAGCTAATAAATGAAAAATAACAAAAACATAAAATAAACATAGAATGAAACGGGATGGTAGTCCGTATGTTTTTTCTTTTCTTTTCTTTTTTTCTATTTTTTTTTCTTTTTCTTGATTTTTTTTTTTTTATTTTTTTTTATTTTTTTTTTATTTTTTATTTTTTTGCATACACTCTTACCCTACCATCCAAAATAATACATCATAGGGAATGAACATTCCCCTTACACTTGAATTTTTACATACTTTACAATAAACTAATCTAATGACTCGTATTAAGATAATCAAAACACTTGGAGTACTTTTAAGATTAACGCACACATGGGGGTAATTATATGATGTTCTTCCCCATTACTCCATAACACAAGTACTTTACCCATGAGTCCCAATCGTCCCAAAACAATATGTACAAGGATACGACTCGACTTAGCAACCATGTAATCAATTAGATAATTAACTAAGGGTTTAAACATGAAACAATAATGCACTAAAGATGAGTGCATACACGGAAGGCTAAGGCGATTTGGGTTTACATTTAAGTGGGGTGTAACAAATTCTTCCTTTAAGTAAGATGCTTAAAGTTAGAAACGAAAAGATAGGCTCGGAGGGGTGTACTAGGGGTTTCGTGTACTAAAAATGAGTACAACGCTAAGGTGTGGGAAAAATTAATTGACTTTACTAGCCAAGTAATATGACTTAAATGGTCAAGTAATTATGATACGGGTTTAACACAAAGGTGATCCTAATGCCTCTTATCATGTAGTAAATCCTACTACACGAATGTAGTCTCACTAGCGGTCTCGGGATGCATCACTAACGCAAGTTCTAGAATCTAAATGCTACCCGTACACTCATAAGCACTAATAGTAAATGCTTTTCCTATCAAATCTAAAGGCGAACCTCACACATTTGGGTGGAAAATTTTTCTGAATGGTACGGTTTTGTGCTAGTCATACAATCTCCTATCCATGAGATGCTTGCTATGGCTAAAGTTTCACTCCTAAATGTTGTAAAAAAATTTAAATTTGGCGCTAAAATTACACTAACAAGTATTTCTCATTGTTTTATTACACACCTATCGTCAAACAAGCAAACTCAAGCGAAAGTGTATCTATAAGGTATCATCATTTTACCCTTCCCTTACACTTAGGATGAACATTGTCCCAAATGTTCAAGTAAAGAATGTAAAAGTAAAACAGGTAAAAAGAACGAAATCAAATACTCCCCTGATTCCCTCGGTATGGATAATATGGTAACCAGGTTAGATCTTCCTCCAAGAAAATGAACAATCAAAGCTTCCCTTCCAGATTATAAATCATCTTCTTGTCAAACATAACCTGTTAAACCTGAGAAAACAGACAAGGCAACCTCGCGTAAAATCGGCGGTAATCTATATATGCTAACAAATCCTAGAAAACAGAATAAGATATAATACTTGTGGAATGATGTTTGCAGATCTCCTGGAGATTATAAAACTAAAGATTCAACAAAAACTTTAAGACTCCGTTAGAAAAACAAAACTGGTAAAATTTCCAGAATTTTACACGTGACGCCGTCAGGAATTTCTTCCTGATGCCGTCAGAAGTGACCTGCAGAAATTCTTATGTTAAGTTTCTGGAAAATTTCTAGAAAAACTTCGTCCTACTTCCTGGAAAATCCTGCAAAACATCATTATGACTCGATACAAGCATTTGACTCTAACAAATACGAATATACATGTTCACTTAATATTGTGGAGAATCATGATCAATTTTGTTTCTTAAAAACATATTTGGGGTTTCCCCTTACACTTATCTTTTGCGAAATACCTTTGGATGAAGTTAAGACTAAGCCAAAAAACAAAGTAAAGTGTGGAAAACTAGAAGGGGGGTTGAATAGTTTTATGTCTTTTTACTTAGTTATAAAAATTAGTTTTAGAGTTTTGCTTAGCCTTTTAAAAATTAGATTCGAAAATATGTGATCTCAAGTCTTGTACAATATAAACAATTAATGCTACACAAAGTATAATAATGATAAGTAATGAAATAAGTAAGAGATGGAAAGATCGAACCGCGAGACAAGAGATTTATAGTGGTTCGGCTACAAGGACACCTTCCTTGCCCTACTCCACTCCTCGAGCACCTAACTCGAGAGTTTTCTTCACTATATCAACAAGCTCCCTTATGGCGGAGAAAACCGTACACACCAATCTACACACCAATCTACACACCGCTTCTCACACCACAACTTCGTCACACCTAAGTCACACCTTCTACACAACTTCTACAAATCTATCTACTTCACAACTAACTACTTCACACCTATCTTCTTCACACCAATCTAATACCTATCTTATCTTCTTCACACCAAGCTACTAACTAATCACACAATCAATATCTAACACAACTATCTACAATCAAATATTCACAACAATCTTCACAAAGAATAATGTAAATGATCTTTGATGATACACCAACAACTTGGATGTGGAGATCACAACAAGTTGTAATACTTCTTGTCTTGAGGGATAGAAGTATTCTTCTCTTGCACTTGAGAGGATGAAGGTTGGATCACTTTGAAACAAAGAATTTATATACTTATGATCAAAGGATAAAAGAATGGAGAATTGGATCTAGATCAGAAAGTTTAGTAGTGCAAAAGGTGAGGAAAAAATCCAGGTTTAATGTGGTATTTATAGGCAACAGAATCTGACAGAGGAGCGTGGCTGGTCCCCTTAAATCATGGCCGACCCCCTTAAAATTAAGGGGACCGCCCTTTATAATTAAGGGGGCCGCCCAGCTGAAACGGCCAGATTCTTTGTCTTTTAGTGGGGAAAGTTTATTTGGTGAAAAACTAACTGATTTTGGTTAAAAATTTGAATTCATTTATTTAGTATGAATAAAACATTTTTCTTAATTACCAAAAGTGTTTTTCAAAAATATATAATATGTTTATATAAATAAATAAACTTTGTGTTAGTTAATTAAATACCCCTTTGATCATAAAATGCACTAAACACTTTGTTTATTCATACCTTAAGTGATTTGGATGTAAAGAGAAATATTAATCACTAAATACTTGTTTATGTCACAAGTTTTAGTTCTATGAGTTTATATTTTGTGATAATTAAAACATAGTGTTATTGATAACATGTTAATAATGTTTTTAGGCATTATTTATGTCAACAATCTCCCCCTTTTTGATTATTACAAAACCTTAAACTCAATATATCTAAAACTTGTTTTTAGACAAGTATTATAGAGTTTACATTTCTCTTCTCCCCCTTTTTGTATAATTAAAAAGGTTAAGCCGAGTAAGCTTCACGAGGGAAGTTTAAACGGGTAGAATGCTCCCCCTCGATGTATGCTCCCCCTCATTTGAGAGCATCAAGGGAACTAGCAATGGAGATCTTTGCTACAAAAATATTTGAAGAGAGCAAGATACACATATATGCAAGCCAACAATTTTGCAACTAAACATAGATTCATTCAAGCATTATAAAAATGATAAGCATTACAACATTCAATATGCTTGAAGCATATTGATAAAAATAACACAAAAGAAAAGACATAGTCCTATATTGCCTAAGAGAGCACTTAGACTTGCTTGCAACCCATGGTTGATTGTTTTATTTGCTTGAAGAGAAACATAAGCATAAAGCTTAGATGTTTGATTGAGAGGGATATGGAGTGGAGTGTGGAGCGGAAGAAGTGGATCTCACGATGTTGTATCGTGTTAAGGGTGGTATTGGGTGATTACGAGTGAGAAGATATTCAATCCAAGAAATATCTTCACTCAAGTAGAGGATTTGTTTTTGAAGGAATATGCAACAAGGGCAAAAGTGAGTGTGGTTTGTAACTTGATCCAAGTTGAGAGAGTGGGGAAGGCAATTTGCATAGGGTGATGATGGAGGTTGCCCTTTGTTGCGTTGTGCAAGATGCATAGCAAGGAGATCACTAAGATCATGGATTTGGTTTATTTCATCACGGAACTTTTGTTTTTCCGTGCCAATGTGGAGGGGATCATAGGTTTGGTATGGATGAGTTGGGTTTGTATAGTTGGAATTGTAGTTTGATGGTTGATCAAACTTGTATGGATCATTATAAGTGGTTGGAAGTTGAGAGGTGTAGTTTGGCTTGAAGGAAGATGGTTGGCCAATGTTGTATGGTTTGTAAAGAGGATCAAATGAATGATCTTGTTGGTTTGATGCAAAGTTTGGGAAGTAAGAAGTTGGGGGTGTGGAATGACTTCCAACTTCATTTATGATGATGGATTTGTTTCGAGGGCTTTTTCTTCGCCAAACGGGTTTTTCCGTCATCCTTGCTAGCCTTGAGGCTTTTGATTTTGGTTTGTTTGGAGAGTTCATGATGGGATGAATGGAGAGTGTTGAGGATTGGGGATATTTATAGTGTAGGATTTGTGTGTTTAAGGATGGATAAGGTTTGTTTGGGGGACTAGGACAAAATGTGTTGGTGAAAAATGGGAAATGTAGGTTGAAATGGGCTAAAAAGCAGAAAAGATTTTGTAAACCCGACCATCAGATGGCCGGTCCCCTTAATTAGGGGGCGGTCCCCTTAATGATTAAGGGGGCCGCCTTACAGAATTAAGGGGGCCGCCCATCTGGTGATTTCCAGGTTGCCAGAATTGGGTTTTTGGCAGAAAATTTGCAGAAAGGTTATGTGTTTGGATTAGAATTCAAGCAAGTTCAATTTTCTTAGGCAATATAGAGTCTATTCTAATCAAGAAATAGCATGCATGCAAAAACACATAAACAAAAGAGCAAATAATCAACATATAGGAGGCAAATAAGGGCAAGCATAATTAAACATCCTAAAGCATCTATCTTAGATTAAAGGCAAGGATAATTAGTGAGTGAAAAACTAGTAATGGATCAAAATGACACCATTATTAGTGAATTTGTCCTAGTGAGTGTCTATATGCAACAAAAGTGGAGTTGTGATTGTTTCGACTCCTAGAAGCAAAAAGAAAGAACGATCCTAAGAAACAATCCAAATAATCTCCTTGATTCAATTTTTGCTCAATTATGAATGTCAAAGATATATATTAGATTATATATCTTGACAATTTATGTGAGAATTTATGCATGATTTTGAAATACAATATTTTTAGAATTAGTCAATGATTCGTTGTGTTTTGGTGTGTGCAAACAACAATTTTATCAAAATATCAACAATTTGTCGTGAGACAAATAATCGTGAAGTAATACGAGTAAACCGTTTAGGAAAACGATTACCTCGTAAAACTCGTGAAAGTGATATTCAAATTGTGAGACCGGGAAGTGATTTCCCGGGTCGTACCCCAACGAGGTGTGAATGGAAAGCTTCGAGTGAGATTGGGATTAAAATCTTGTATGATTGGAAAGGTTATTTGGTTTTGTTGTACGTTAAATTAACATAAATTACAAATTAAAGAACGAAAATAGAATAAACGTAACCTAAGTGGGAAATTAAACTAAGGAATGTTAAGTTCTATTTAAAATAACCTAAAATACTACGGGAAACAAAAATAGGTATCGGGAATCCTAAAAATCACAAATTTCACATAAACGTGACGTTTATTCTAAATAAACGTCAACGCGCAAATAAAAACGTGAATTTTGAGCTACGCGAGTCCTACGGGTTTCCAAATAATTTTCTTACGCACTAAATGACAAAAGAAAATTTTGAGAAAAAGAAAATTAATATTTTAACGAAAATTGTATTTATTACGAATTAAAAACTAATTAAACTAAAATAAATTCTAATAATTAAATTACAAGACCGAAAAATCTAAAACTTTTTCAATAAATACTAAAAGTAAATCTCAATTTGAAAAAAATACAAAAAGCTGGGAAAAGTAGCAATTGAGCAAATAATAAGCACACAGAAGCTGTTAAGCTTAATTTAAGCTAAACAATAAACAAGGGTTAAATAATACATTTTGCAAGGAATAACCAAACAAGACCGTAGGGCAGTTGGGTCTTGGTGATGTGGTTGTGTATTTGAATGGGCTAAGAGGTCAGGGGTTCGAGTCCCCCAGACCACACTTTTTGCAAAATATATTTTTTTTTTATTTTTTATTTTTTTTTCTTTTCCGCTTTCTCCCTTTTTTGACCAATATACACGAACACAAGTTCAAATCTCTTTCGAAAACAGATTCTCTAATCACATAAAAAACTTATTTGCTTGTCAGGTTCCAAAATAGGTTTGAGATTCAAAATTATTTATGCTACAAAATTTGTTTCCTTTTTGTCACTTAACTCAAACAATGGAAGCTAGAATAGATCCGACAACAATAACAGCAAATTACTAAAGCAACAACAACAATCTTAGATACAACAAAAGATCAACTTGGCAAAGTATTTAGAACACTTAAATAGCAATCGCCAACAATAACTCTATCCAGCTCGATCGAGCAAATAAGCTCTCGGGAGCTTATAAACAACAATTACGATTACTATAATGAACTAGAACAACAATAAGTATCAACAACAATCAGATTACACAGAAACGGGAATCAATCAGCTTTGTTCAAATATGATGTCCGCAACACAAAAAAAAGGATAGCAGCTAGAGATGTAACTTAAGGGACACGATTGACCAACAAAATAAGCAACTCAAGTAAAATAAAAAGCACAAACATGAAAACAGCTTAAAGGGCTTCACAAACCAACAAAAATCAAAGAGAAAGGCCAAGAATTCGGCAAGTTATTAGCTATGAACAAACTGGACAGTCAAGGGTGCTGGGTAAAAAAAAACTCAAACAGCCCACTTTGGGCTGTTTTTTCTATGATCAAATCTTTTTCAACCTTGGAATTTCTTCTTGTTTTGAATGTACCAGTAACCAAATAACTAAGAAACGTAATTTTTACCTACTCACAATATATGATGAATCCTACAAGTACTTCTAGAAATCTGTCTTACAACTATTATAAAAATTTTGACTTTTATATTTTCTTGAAAATCTGACTTGAAACAAACCATAAGCTAGAAACATCTGTATATTGATTTCTTACTAACAGCTAAACAAGGTTCAAAAGCTTAACTCCAATTTTACTTTCAAATTCCACAAATCAGCTAGAGACTTAATAACTTATGAGAATCCAAATGAAATCAATTCCTTTTCACAACTAGGTAAATAGCAGTAACAAATTTTACTAACTTTAACCCATCCACAAAAAAAAACGATCCCACCACAGATTATTCACATAAGTTTTTTTAGAACATCATAAGAAAGAAATAACAAGCATATAAAAGCAGTATACGACAAGTAAAAATAAAAATTGAGAACGAAGATCAAATTAAATTAAGAGTGATTACACTACAAAGTACCTTGACAATTTTTAGCTAAAATAAACCTGCCTCTTAAGGCTTTACATCAAACTATTTATACTAAAAAAAATACTAGGGTTTCTTGTTTAGCTTCCTTGGATACCACTGGCCCATGACCCTTTTTGATTCCTTGGGACTTTCTCTGTGCATCGTGGCTTCTCAACCCTTGGATTAGATCACAACCCTTCATTCTCTTTTGGCGCCCAAATCTTGTTCACGGATTACAAAGGGGGATGTGGGTAGGTACGGGTTTGTGAGGGTTTGGGGGATGTGAAAGTGGGGTGGTACTTTTGAGGTCTTGGGGAAGAGGTGGAGTATAGCAGTGGTGGTGGTGGTTGTTTGTCCTTTGGGTATTAGCCTGAGGTTGAAGAAGATGGGATAACTTGGTATTTCGTTTGACTGGAAAAAGGGGCGTTATATTTATCACGCTTAGGTTAAGGGGGGGCTTGGTTGGGCTTTGGGTGGAATTGTTAAACGTGGGCTAGTGACCATTTTGGGCCCAGGGGTGATTAAATAATAGGTTGGGCTAGTGTTTATAAATAACACCAAAAGGGTCCGTTTGTAATGACAATTTAACACAAGGACCAATTCCGTAATTTACTGAATCTTGAGGGTCTTTTCCTGCCATATTTCAAAGTTCATCAAAGGACTAATCATGCCAAGTTATGACTTTCCAAGGACCTTAAATGAATAATCTCCAAATTCGCACATCCAGGGACCAAAATCGTCAAATTCCAAACTGCAAGGACCAACTTGTAACTTTTCCAAACTTTTCACTAAACTTGTTCATTTTTGAAAGTGTTTTACCCAAAGATCATTTTTTTGACATCTTTTGACTTTTAAGAAACTTGGGTTGACTTTTTATTTGAAATAAACGCTTAGGGACTAGTTTTGTAAAACTTTGAAAGTTGGGGGACTGAAACTGCCAATTATGCAAACTTTGTTCGTTTTTCGTTTGTTTTTGATCATTTTGCATTTGAAACATATAAAACGTGATCTTTGGGATATTTTCATTATTTTGATGTATTCTTGAATGTTTTCACGCGTTTTGGCAGTTAAAATACGGTAAAAATGATGAGTATTTACACACTCATCAATCCCCCACACTTGAGTATTGCTAGTCCCTAGCAATATTTTGTGAAAATACGGTAAAAATCATGCATGATTTTGGCAAATTCATCACACATGTCTTGACAAGTCGATCCAAATATAATGTCATCAACATATATTTGGACAATGATGAGATTTGGGTCTTTCCTTTTAGTGAAAAGAGTGTTATCTACCATTCCCATGGAATAATCATGTTTAATAAGAAAAGCTTTTAATCGATCATACCAAGCTTTGGGAGCTTGTTTGAGTCCATACAAAGCTTTCTTTAACTTATAAACATAATCAGGTTTTGCGAAGTCAATGAATCCTGGAGGTTGTGCCACATATACCTCCTCATTGATAAAACCGTTAAGGAATGCACTTTTCACATCCATTTGGAATAACTTAAAATCTAGGGCGCAAGCATAGGCAAGTAATATCCTAATCGATTCTAGTCTAGCTACGGGGGCATAAGTTTCGTCATAATCAATTCCTTCTTGTTGATTATAACCTTGGGCAACTAACCTAGCTTTATTCCTAGTAACTATTCCATTCTCGTCTAACTTATTCCTATATACCCATTTGGTTCCTATGATGGTCATATCCTTTGGATTTGGGACTAATTCCCAAACATCATTTGCCTTAAATTGATTTAATTCTTCTTGCATAGCTATAACCCAACTTTCATCCTTTAAAGCCTCGCTAATATTCTTAGGTTCTATTGCTGAGAGGAAACAAAAGAAATTATTTTTATCTTGGGCTTGTGACCTAAGGGTTCTTTGGTTAAGATGTCCTATTATATTATCTAATGGATGAGATCTAGATTCTTTAATGTTAACAGTTTCGTTATTTTCTAAGTGAATGTCTTCATTATCATTTCCTATGGGTTTAGTTTTACTAACCTCAATAGCTTCATCTTCGATTAGATCATCATCTTCTAAAGGTAATGTTTTAGGAGGTGGTGGTGTTTCATCAAATGTTACATTTAGTGATTCCTCTACTTTCATGGAGTGTTTGTTAAGTATTATATATGCTTTGCTATTTTGTGAGTATCCTAAAAATATTCCTTCATATGATTTTGGATCAAACTTAGTGAGACAGTCCTTAGTGTTTAAAATATAGCATTTACTTCCAAATACCTTAAAGTAGCTTAAGTTTGGTTTTCTACCTCTTAATAACTCATAAGGAGTTTTTCCTAGAATTCTTCTAATTGATACCCTATTTAAAATATAAGTTGATGTATCTACGGCGTGACACCAAAATTTTTGTGGGATGGATTGTTCATTTAACATAGTTCTACTCATTTCTTGTAGTGACCTATTTTTTCTTTCTACTACGCCATTTGATTGAGGAGTACGAGGAGCGGAGAAATTGTGAGATATTCCATTTAACTCGCAATATTTTCCGAATTGTACTTCGTTATCAAATTCCCTACCATGGTCCGTCCTAATGGCAACTATTGAGCATCCTAATTTATTTTGAATCATTCTACTAAATATTTCGAATTTTTCAAAGGCTTGGGTCTTGTCACTTAAAAACCTAGTCCACGTGTATCGTGAGTAGTCATCTACTATTACTAAGGTATATTTGTTTCCTCCATAGCTCTGCACAGCGGATGGACCAAAAAGATCCATATGTAATAATTCTAGGCATCTAGTAGTGGATACTATATTCTTGGCTTTGTGACTAACATGAGCTTGTTTTCCAATTTTACATGCATCACAAAAATGCTTGTCATATTTTAGATTAGGCAAATTTCTAACTAATTCCTTAGAAGCCAACGATTGTATTTGTTGCATATTAGCATGTCCTAATCTCCTATGCCATAGTGTAGAGTTTTCATCTAGGGTCGTTAGGCATATCCTATCCTCAGGTTTGTTTCCTAGTTTCATAACATATATGCCACCTTTTCTAATTCCTCTACCTATAATTTTTTCATCCTTAACTATTTCGCTATCATCTTCGGTAAATGTGACTCTACATTTATTATCACATATTTGTCCTACACTAAGCAAGTTATATGTTAACTTATCTACATGCTCTACATTTTCAATAGTAAGTGAGTCTTGAGAGATCGTACCTTTGCCAATGATTTTTCCACGTAAGTCACTACCGAAAATAACGTTACCTCCATTGTATGCCTTGTATGTAGAGAATAGATTGCGATTCCCCGTCATGTGCCTCGAACATCCGCTATCTTTGATCCATTCGTCAGGTTCCAAGTCAATTCCTAAACATATTTTGTCGGTCTCTTTTGCCATAAAACACTTTTCGTCTCTTGGCTTTTCAACTTCTTCTTTGTCACTATCACTCCATGTTCTACTAACAAAAGCACCTTGACTTTTGTAACCCGGTGGCTTTAGACATTCGCCAACGAAATGATTTGGACTTCCACATCTAAAGCATTTTCTCTTCCCGTAGTTGTCACTTCTATTCCTTTGGAATGCTTTTCTTTCGTCTCGTGATGATCTAGTGAATCTTCCTCGTCTCTTGAAGAACTTCTTGAATTCTCTTACGGCCATTGCATATTCTTCGTCTTCACTTTCGTCACTTGAATCATCATCATCACTAGGTTCCTTTTTGGCTTTTAGAGCAATTGATTTGGTTTGTTCTTTCTTGACTTTTACCGTTTCCGAATCTCTTCTTATGATTTCTTCATGAACCTTCAAATTGCCAATTAGTTCATCTAGAGATAACGTCATCAAGTTCTTTGATTCTTCGATTGCCGTGACCTTAGCTCGCCATTTTGGATGCAATGCCCTAAGAAATTTCCTAACACAATTTTTACTAGAAAATGTCTCATCAAGTGCTTTTAAACTTGTGATGATAGTGTTAAACTTAGCAAAAGCATTATCAATTGATTCCTCTTCCGGAATCATAAATTGTTCATATTGTTGTACAAGAAGATTTATTTTATTATCTTTGACTTGGCTATTACCTTGGTGAGTGATTAGTAAAGAATCCCAAATTTCTTTGGCAGTTTTACACATAAAAATTCTTTCATATTCTTTGCGTGGTAAAGCATTATAAATTACCATTTTAGCCTCATTATTTTTTGCTAATTTCTTTTTCAAATCATCATTTTGTTTTTCAAAAGATACAATTTCATTCATTTTAGTTCCAACATTATATTGAATAGGAGGAAAATCACCAAAGGTAATAATATGCCAAAGATCAAGATCTTTTGATTTCACATACGTTTCGAATCTATTTTTCCAATATAAAAATCCATCACTTTCAAATAGTGGTGGTCTTTGCATAGATTGCCCTTCTAAATATTTTTCAGATTCCATAGATCGTTACAAGTTTTAAAATACAATATATTTTAAAAATCTTGCTAGACGTGGCTCTTGATACCAATTGTGGAAACTAGAAGGGGGGTTGAATAGTTTTACGTCTTTTTACTTAGTTATAAAAATTAGTTTTAGAGTTTTGCTTAGCCTTTTAAAAATTAGATTCGAAAATATGTGATCTCAAGTCTTGTACAATATAAACAATTAATGCTACACAAAGTATAATAATGATAAGTAATGAAATAAGTAAGAGATGGAAAGATCGAACCGCGAGACAAGAGATTTATAGTGGTTCGGCTACAAGGACACCTTCCTTGCCCTACTTCACTCTTCGAGCACCTAACTCGAGAGTTTTCTTCACTATATCAACAAGCTCCCTTATGGCGGAGAAAACCGTACACACCAATCTACACACCAATCTACACACCGCTTCTCACACCACAACTTCGTCACACCTAAATCACACCTTCTACACAACTTCTACAAATCTATCTACTTCACAACTAACTACTTCACACCTATCTTCTTCACACCAATCTAATACCTATCTTATCTTCTTCACACCAAGCTACTAACTAATCACACAATCAATATCTAACACAACTATCTACAATCAAATATTCACAACAATCTTCACAAAGAATAATGTAAATGATCTTTGATGATACACCAATAACTTGGATGTGGAGATCACAACAAGTTGTAATACTTCTTGTCTTGAGGGATAGAAGTATTCTTCTCTTGCACTTGAGAGGATGAAGGTTGGATCACTTTGAAACAAAGAATTTATATACTTATGATCAAAGGATAAAAGAATGGAGAATTGGATCTAGATCAGAAAGTTTAGTAGTGCAAAAGGTGAGGAAAAAATCCAGGTTTAATGTGGTATTTATAGGCAACAGAATCTGACAGAGGAGCGTGGCCGGTCCCGTTAAATCATGGCCGACCCCCTTAAAATTAAGGGGGCCGCCCAGCTGAAACGGCCAGATTCTTTGTCTTTTAGTGGGGAAAGTTTATTTGGTGAAAAACTAACTGATTTTGGTTAAAAATTTGAATTCATTTATTTAGTATGAATAAAACATTTTTCTTAATTACCAAAAGTGTTTTTCAAAAATATATAATATGTTTATATAAATAAATAAACTTTGTGTTAGTTAATTAAATACTCCTTTGATCATAAAATGCACTAAACACTTTGTTTATTCATACCTTAAGTGATTTGGATGTAAAGAGAAATATTAATCGCTAAATACTTGTTTATGTCACAATTTCTAGTTCTATGAGTTTATATTTTGTGATAATTAAAACATAGTGATATTGATAACATGTTAATAATGTTTTTAGGCATTATTTATGTCAACATAAAGTATTTTCACTATTTTAGTTTGAAACATGATCTACCAACAATAAAAATAAAGCATGCATACGAAAGCAAATAACAATCAAACAAAAATAAAAATCACACAAAACATGGGTTGCCTCCCAAGAAGCGCTTTTCTTTATTTACGAGTCTTGTAGCTATACTCAAGGTCATGGGTTACTATGTGACCTCATCGTTGGTTTCACTCTCTAGGTCATCTCCTATACCAGTTTTGTATTCCAGACCTAGTTGCAAGCATTCTTTATAGAAAACAAGCATCCTATTCATCACATACTCTACTCCTCTACGTCTATCCTCATCATTCCTATAATAGGCCGCTTGTTTGTGTTCTTTTTCTATGTTTGACAGGAGGCAGTACTGCTCAATCTTATAGGGCATTTGGTAGGCAATCTCATCATTCTCTTCCTTAAACCTAACTATCCCTAAAGTCGGATCATAACTCATCTTAGTGGCCTCAACGAATGGTTTTCCGAACACTACTTGACTTAGGCAAGCATCTATCACCGGACGAGTATCCTCTACTATCATAAAATCGATCTCATAAGTGAAATTTCCGACAATAATTGCAATCCCTTCACTCTTCCTACAAAATTACTTATCAAATTCTTATTGGGCATCATCCTATAACCAAGTTGTTTCTTCATTACCCAATGATAATAAGTCCTAGTCATGATGTTTATAGGAGATCTAGGATCGATATAAGCTTTCCATATATGCATATGCCCAATGTTGCATGGTATGTTGATGTTAGAGGGGTCTCCCATTTTGATAAGGGGTGAGCCAAGGATATATGGTGTCTCGGAATCATTGAATAAATCCTTATGATATTCCCGTTCTTCCTTGGTGGGCAACTTATCAAAGTACTCTTTTACAGTCTCTACTTTCTCTAACTCTTCTCCCTTATTAACCTCAACTTCCCTAATTTCATCCCTAGTTTCGGTTTCTACTCCAACTTCATCCTTGTCACTTTCTTCTATCTCCTTATCTATTGGCTTAATGGTGACAACATTGACAAAGTGACGTGTTTGGATGACAAGGGGTCCTTAGTTTGGATTCCGCTATTGGCGTTCCTAGTGTCCTTCCTAGGTGTAGTTAACGCTTGGTTGTTGAGGGCTTTCAACAAGTTGTCAATCTTATTGGTCATATCCGTTTGTTGTTGGTTGAATTTGGTTTCAAACATAGCTATGCGAGCTTCTTGAGATGCCATAAACTTGGACATCAATCCTTCAAGATTGTTGGTACTACCATAGTTGTTAGAAGGATTGTTGTTGAAAGTACGGTTGGAGGGTGGACCGTTTGGTTGGAAACGATTAGGCGGACTGAAAGAATTGGTTTGGTTTTGTTTCCACCTAAGGTTTGGGTGATTTTTCCAAGAGGGGTTGTAGGAATCACCATAAGGGTTTAGCTCGGGTTTAAAAGTGTACCACTGATGAGTGTCTAATTACTCATCATTTTATACCAATCTGAACTGCCAAAACATCCAAAAATACTCAAATATGCATCATAATACTAAAAATATTTCAGAAATGTGTTTTATATGTTTCAAATGCAAAATAATCAAAAACAGATGAAAAACGTACAAAGTTTGCATAATTGGCAGTTTCAGTCCCTCAAGTTTCAAAAGTTGTCAAAACTAGTCCCTGGTTATTCTAAAAACTTGAAAAAGTCACCAAAGGTCCTTTTAAATCACAAAGTTACATATTTAGTCCTTTGGTGCAAAGTATCACAAAATTACCAGTTTAGTCCCTGTACTTTGCAAAATTGACATAAATGTTCCCTGGGATGTAAAAACTTTGAGAAAATCAACTTTTGTCCTTGTGCTACTAATATTTTGCAGGAATGGTCCTTTGGTGGCAAATTTGGTGAAATGACATATTTAGTCCCTGAAGTTTGGTGAATTGGCAACTTTGGTCCCTGGAATTTCAAAAGTGAAAAATTATCAATTATGGTCCCTATGCTATTGAAACTTGGCAAGATTCACCCCTATATTAAACTTTGGAAAGCTGTCATTTCCAGCCCCTCAAACTTCATAAGTTACAAAATTGGTCCTTGTTAGTTACAATACAAACGGACCCTAGTATTTATCTAAACCCAAAATAAAACCCACCCAACAAATATTACCCAAGCCCTTTACACCCCTAGCCCAACATAAGCCCAAAACTACAAATCAAACCCACCCCGTTTATAATAAACCAGGGTCAACCCTGTAGTCAAACCCACTCCCCTTCCCCTTTTTCCCTCCACCCCACCTCCTCCCTCACACAAGCTGCAAAACCACCAATACCACCATTCTACCCACAGAATTGCTTCCCCCCTTTTCACACCTTGTCCCTCCACCTATTGCAACCTTCCAAGCTCCAATTAATGCCCCTGAATTCCCTCACACGCAAATACAACTGGTATAAGATATTTTTGGTGCCAAATTGCCAAATGGACGTTTGAGATGAATTAGACCAAATCAAAGGCTCACAGTTGGTGGGAAAGTTGCAGAGGGACACCTGGAACCCTAATTTTGACTATAAAGATGAAAAGAAGCAGATGAGAAGGATTATTAGTGTAGCTTAGTTTTAGTGTAGTCGTTTAATTTGTAACTTAATCTTTCAGTTTAAATTAAAGCTTTGAAGCATTATACTCATGTTTTTATGTTGTAAGAAAACTTTATTCAAGTTTAAATTCAAGCTTATGTTCAATTTCAGTTTATGATCCTTTGCTTTAAATTCAAAAAGTCTCTATTAGCTTTATAGTTGTTATCTGTTGTTGCTTTGAACCTTTTAACTCACATAAGCTTATGACATAGCTTATTTGAGCTATTAGAAACCTTAAATATCATTATAACTTAAAAAAGAAAAATACTAAAAAAAATTAAGAAAATCAATAGAAAATAAAAAAATTCAAGTGTGAATGGTGATCAAGATGGAGCATGGTTGGTAAAAGATTTCACTGGGTTCAAGGTTTCATGGGAAACCAATAGGAAGTATTTTATGGTCCTTGTCACTATTCTCTCAGTTGGAATCATTTGTAAGCTAAATTTCTAAATTTTTGCTTTTTAGTGTAGAATAGCCTATAACCTGTTTGTTTGTGCTTATTTGAGTTTAATACATCCTAATAGATAGCTAAAAACAAATTTCATAATCATAAGAAACCATTTGCCTAATAAATCATCATAACAGTTAGTTTAGAGGGTGTTTGGAATTGCTAAGTCTGTGGACTGTGTGGGGTTTTAAGGTGGTATTCTCAGGCTCCACACATTCACTTAGGTTAAACATTACTTTTTCAGGTCATATAAGTAGCAAGTATTCAGTGAAAGTCAAAATCACTAATAAACCTCAATTGTAGTTAACTGTTGAACAGTTAGGTTCCAAGATCACTCACATCACTTCATTAGTTGTAATTTTAACTTAATTCAGCCTTTAGGTATCATATCACATCAACATCAATTAGTAGAATCAATCATAAGTCCATTTTAGTCAAACTAGATCATATTTCAAAAAGTCAAAATTGTAGGTTGTTCAGTTTTTCCAAAAACTCAAGGAATAATTGTGATTTTTCTGTGGAGATTTAGACCTTGTGCTTTTCAGGAATCTTAGTCTACCACCTCATCTCCAAGTTCCCACATCCCTCTTATTTTTGCCAATTTTTCCCTGGGCCCCACTGAGCTCCTAAGACACCTGCAGGGGAAGACAGTCCCCTGCTGCACAAACAAACCACCCAACACCACCACTTTGGTGGTGTTTTCTGGCCACCACAGTGGGCCCCACACCTCCAACCGTGGTCCTTTGAACCCCCCTCCTAGCAGGCTTTCTGTATTGACCATAAGTTTGACCTAGAGCCCTGTGGACCCCACCTGATTTAGGCCATCTTATTTGTCCCAATTCTGTGTTGCAATTGGTTTTTGGAATTGCTTAATTTAGCTTATTAGCTTATCTTGTGAGCTTATTTGGCATATTCTTGCTTAATCATGTTCTAGTAACTTATTGGAACCAGAGTCAACCATAGTGGGTCCCACTTAAGCGCATTTGAGCTTATTTGCTTGTTTGGTCAACTAAAGTCAACTCTGAAGCTATTAAGCTCTCACAGTGCTTATTATTAGGTTCTAAAAAAGTTGTTTTTATTAAAGTTAGTTGTTTTTAGGTATTAAATAGAATTCCAAAAGAAAAATCAAGAAAAACCAATATAATAATAAGTGATAGTTTCTATTTAATATAATTTAAATTTTAATTTTCACTTTTAGATTTTTATTAAGTAATTGGTATTTTTATATTTTTATTAATTTCCTTTTATATTAAAGTATTTTTAATAAATTTCTTAGATTTTTATTTTATCATTTAGTATTTATTATAATTAAAATTAGTTTTATTAATAATTAATCAATAATTAAGTTTTAAATAGCATAATTAGTTTTTATAGAACAATACCTAGATTTTATATTTTTCCTAGCTTTTATAAGTCATAAAATAATTTTATAAATTTTCTTGTAATTTTTACTGTACATTTACTAGTTTTTATAATTTAATTAGTTTAATTGGTAATTAATTAATAAATAGAATAATAATTAGTAAATTAGTTTAAAAATACATAAAATAAAGTTTTTATAATTTTTTAGGATTCCTGTGATGGTTAATTAGATTTATAAAAATCTTCTTAATTAACTAAGTCTTTTTAGTATTTATAATAATTGAAATCATATAATTAGTTAATTAATAATTAAATAGTTATTAATTAATAATAATTAGATAAATAGTAAGAAAAATATAATTTTATTTTTAAAATAAGTTTTATAATATTTTAGACTTTTAGAAATTTTAATTTTATTTTTCTAGACTTATATTACATTTTCTTATTTATTAGTTAATTATTAAATAATTAATAATAGTTATTAAATAATAATAATTAATTAAATAATTAGTAATTATAAAATAAATATTCTAAGTTTATTTAATTTGCATTTAAGCCCCTAAGGCATGCAAATTCCTACTTTAGTTAAAATCGTTTTTGTTTCGTACGTTTACGTAGATTTAAATTAAACGTACGCGTTTTTAGTTATTAAACGTTTTTAAATATCTAGCTTTCACGTAATCATTCTAATAGCTTATTTAAGCTATTTTGTTTTATAAAACCCTAGTGTAATCACTCACTCACACTTATACCCTTTCCTGTTCATATTCACTCGATCACAGATTCGTTTTTAATACCATCCACACCTCGTCGGGACATAACGACCCGGGGAAACACTGTATTTCACAGAAGCATTGGCCTAAGCTGTTTGACTTATTGACCATTACTTGGTTGATATTTTCTGACTGTCTGAGATCAATCAAACACTTATCTCCCGCTTCGTCGGTACGCGAGGATGCGTAGTCCGCAAAAGTTGTTCCGGGGAGTTCCATACAATCACGAGTGTCATGGGGACCACTACATAATTCGCATGAAGAAGTGATTTTGTTCACTTGGCTTGAAGGCTTGGGAGCTTCGTAAGATTTCATGAGAAACTTGACTTGATCCTCAAGTTCCATGATCCTACGGTCGGGAGTGCTAGAATTGTTCGAAGGCAAAGATATTGCCTTGACCGTTTTGTTCAAATCACGGGGATCATTCCAACTTTTGTTGTCATAGAGAGCAAGATCTTCTATGAGTTCCCATGATTCTTCCACACTTAGATCACTTAGCTTGACACCGGCCGATTGGTCAATGGTTCGCCTTGTGGAGAGATCGATATGGTCATAGAAGATTTGGACTTGGAGCCAAAGATCTATGCCATGATGAGGGACTTTTTGGATTAAGTCCTTGAAACGAGTCCATGCTTCATATAGAGTTTCACCTTGACGTTGTTGGAACATCAAGATATCATTTCTAAGCTTAGTAGTTCTCCCCGGTGGGATAAATTGAGCAAGGAAACGAGTGGTGAGATCATCCCATGAGGTGATGGATCCCACGGGTAAACGCTCAAGCCATTGACTAGCTTGATCACATAGAGAGAATTGGAATAGGCGTAATCTGGTTGACTCTCTAGTTGTAGCATCAAGGTCTATAGAATCTACGATTTTGAGGAAGTCCTTGAGATGTTGATTTGGATCTTCGGAACGAAGTCCATGGAATTCACATCCGCTTTGCACCAACAGGATGGTGTCGGATCACAAGGGAGACACATTGGCTCCATGGGTGAACTCAATGGTGTTTCGGTAGCCTTGGTGGCTAGGTCGGGAATACTCTCCTAGGGTTCGGGGCCTAAGAGGTTGGTTAGCTAGTGGCGGGTTTTGTGGGTGGTCTTGTTGTGGTGGTTGATGGGTTCAAAGATGTTACCACCTTCCATGATGTCGGATGGTAAAGATTACAAACAAAAACACGAAGAAATAAGATAGACTAAAGAGAACCTAAAAATAAAAATAAAATCTTACTAGAAAGGAATCTAGCAAGTAGACCTAATAAAAAGAAATCCTAACCTAGACAATAACTATTTCTCGGGCTGCGGCGCCAAAAACTTGATGTGTGGGAATTGCACCAGGCTTTACCTCTCGAGAGATCTCGAGAAGCTAACAACCCCCACCAGGCAGTGTACCTGATCGTTGTAGTATAGTATAGTGACAAGTACCGGGGGATTGATCGTTCAACTTAGGAATAGTGTCGCTAGGATTAGAAAACCTAAGAACTAGGTCTAGAGGTGAGGGATGATTCTTTTTGTATTTTTTATGTTTTATAAAAGCAAATAAAAATCTCGGTTTTTGAAGGAGTGGGCGGAATTAGTTGCTAATCAACTAACCCAATGACTAAGATGCAATGAAAATAAAATAACAAAAAAATGAAAAGAAACTAAATTAACTAGTGGTGTGAGCAATATATGGGAGAATTGTGTTTACTTAGATTTCACTACTCCCTAGATATCTTTTACAGGTTAATTACTTGTTACAGTTGTGTGGATGACGGATTGTATTCCTTAATACCATTCATGGGATGGCGTACTTATTTCCCCAATCCTATAAGCTCCTACTTCGCTCCTATGTCGAGCCGTCTAAGAAGCTCCTAACATGGGATCACTAGAATTCGCTCATGCATTAAATACAATCATAAAAACCTAGTACACATCGGTTCATGTTTCTTAAGACGTTCAAGCAAGTTACATAATGGAGATCTGCCAGTTTTCTTAAGCCTAACATTGAAATCATTCATCCATTACAACTATAAACAAGCAATCAACCTATAATCAACATCTAGGTTTCATTACATCTAAGCAAACACATGAAAGATCTAGCCTAGCATGTTATAATCAAGACAAGTACAAGATATATTCAAACAACACATAGACATATTGAATGAATTGAAAGAAGACTTATCTTAATTGAACATGAAAGGTTTCAAGGGGTGAAAACCCTTGAAAATACTGTTACAAACGACCTAGGGTTTATTAGGTTCGGCCCTAGTATTCTCCACACAAGTTCCTCCTTTAATGAATGAAAAAATAGAAAAGTATATATAGATTTTGTGAGGTGACGGCGTCAAGAGTAAATTTCTGACGCCGTCATCTCGCCACCAATAAAGTTCTCGGACTGCCTAGATCTGGGTCTGACCCGTCATGTGTAATCCTGCTCCAGGCCGTCACCAAAATAACTCTTGACGCCCTACTTCTGACGCCGTCACGTTTTCTCTCGGTCGTCATGCATTTTGCTCTTGACGCCGTCATATTTTCCTTCTTGACGTCGTCAGGTACTGTTCCCAGCATGGAAAATTAAGTCTTTGCCGTTTTCTTCACTTTTATGCTCCAAAAACGTCCAAAATGCTTCCTTTTCCAGAATTCACTCCCAAAGTACCTAAAATCACAAAAGGAACGATTTAGGGCAATAATTGATCAAATAAGTTCAATTCCGGGCTTAAATGACCCCCTAAAAACGGTTCATTTTTCGCCTCATCAAGACCATAAATAATAAATTCGAATTTGGGCCTTTGTAAGCCCAAATCTTGATCATGATAGCCCACACGTGATGGGCTTAGGTATTAGTAGTGTCCATTGGTCGGGTTCGTGACCTGAGTGCGGACTATACGTCATCGTCGTGTGTTCACTACTTTCACTATTACGTTATGTCTGAAAGCCTGAAAAGTAAAGAAAATTTATCCAGAAATATTGTGATGGTAATGTGGTGAAATTTTACACCATTAAAAAAATCAAAAAAAAATGAGAAAAGAAAAAGAAAAAAGAAGTTGGTAGTTTGTTTTAAACAACATTGTAAAGTTTTGTACTAAGTGGTTGATATCATCACTATTGTTCCATTATATTTTTGGATTGAAAGGGAGTTGGCCGTTATAGGAATGCCAACTAAGGATTGTTTATTCTTTGTTTAAGATTTTATTGAGTATAATTCGTGTCTACCTAAAGCGTGAGTTACAAAAGAGTCAAAACGTGAGTTATTCAATGATATGAGTCTTATTCATGGGATGGTAGGAAAGTATTCAAACCACACTTAGGACTTAATCTATTTGTTTCTTGTTATGTATTTTTTATTTTACACCAATTTATATCCTAACACTACTACAAAAAATCTCACAGAAACCGGTCAAAATGGCCCATGAAGAGTGGTTTTGAGACCACTCTCTGAAGGGGGTATCTCCATGATTAAAACATATAGAAACTGGTTTGGCAACCTGTCACTATTAGACGCGTCGAAACCGGTTTTCTCCTTAAATTGGTCTCCATTATAGATTAAACAAACATATTTTTAATGGAAATTGATACTGGTTCTCCCACAACCTATCTTTATAGAAGCATGCAACCTATCTTTATATAGAGTAAAAAGATATGCTTTTATCTCAAAACATGTCTTTTTTGTAAATCTATTTTATAAAAAAAAAATTATTTCTAAAATTTTCCAAATTTTTAAAAATTCTATAATATTAACTCACAAAAATAAAGAAATATAAATGCACCAAATATATATAAAGTCTTTAAAATATACCATAGATGTCGAAATCAAAAAAGTAAATTAAGATAACACATCAATTCAACTAAACATAAATCCTAGACAAAATCCATATTAAAACACTATAATTCAACAAACATTAAAGAAAAACACTAGAATTCAACTTAACTAAACCTAATTCTCTGGGATTAATCGTGCCACAATGAAAACTATTCACCAATGACGGCGTTCAACTCTTTGTTCTCTAATGGACGCTCGTCACTCCAAGTACCTACATGCAAATTAATGAAATAAATGGTTAGGCTAGCAATGCAGGGAAGGGCCGCGAGCAGCAGCAACACCTCTATGAGGAATCTGGAAATAATGGAAATTTAAAGTAGCATACATCAAGTATAACATACTGATTGTAAGTTTTACTAGAAGAAAACGTGCAGTACCTTGTTTGATGTCTACTTGGCCGGGATGGCATTATTCTCTTTATTTCTCTCAGCTCGTACTCCTAGAGTGTGCCACGTGGGTTTCAACTTTCAAGGACGATGATTTTGAGCTCTTTCTACTACCCAGAGTGGTGTTTGTCGTGTCTTTGAGGACCTTGAGTGTACCCCCATGAGGCCTAACAACAACATAAAAATAACTCTCAACTTGCATTACAAATAGAAAAACGTGTCTGATAAGAGTGTTGTAATTAGTACATTTGCTACTTACCCTTCTTGCTTCAGTCTTTTTCTAGAAATATCTAACGTTTACCGAGTGCAGTTTCCTGGAAGATGAATAAAGAAATATATATACATGACGAGTAATGGAAAACACAGTTTTGACTTCCAAATAAGAAATATATAAATGTACCGCTGTCTCCCCAGGCCAAGTTGGTTCCAAAGCTTCGTACAGTTTGACAGGTCTCTCCTGATTTCTCCTATGGATTTGAAAATTAATCCAAGCAACTCATACAACTGTTATAAGAAGAAACAAATTTTGATTTACATACTTAAGTGGTACATGCTTTTGGTCTAATTCATTGAACAAGCAAAAAAAACTCATTCGATACATCAAGCATTATATTGTAATTATATATGCTCTACAATTAGAACAAATACATACATTTCATTTCCTTAGGATAGAACCTCTGCAAGTCCATTGTGTTCAATAGATCCTCATCAATAGTCTTCTTCAATGAGTCAACTAGTTAATGACCCGTGTATTACACGAGCTGTAAAAAGAATTAAGAGTAATAGTTGATCTGGAAAGCAGAAAGCTAAAATAAAAGATCGAGACTTTCTAAAAACTAAAACATAGTGGACCATGAAAAACTAAACAAACAAACTTAGCATGAACAACCCAATAAAAATGTACCTGATCTGAAACTTAAATACATCAAAAGCTGAAACCTATATTGTGTACATCAGCTAAAAGTAAATTGCTTAGCAACGTGAACAAACTTCTTTGGTAATTAACCTTCATAAATCTTTTACTCCGTACTTTACTATTTGAATAAATTTGTAAAGCATTCTACAAATGATGCCATTGACCCAAATGACTAAGCCATAATTCTGATGTCGTCGACTGGTCTACTCAAAGCCTTTTAGGTATAAACAACGGGTTTACTAAGCTACAAATCCAATGCACCTCTTTTGCAACAAAATCGGCTAATAGAGATAGATGGTCTTAAATTTAAAAATTATAAAACAAGCTATTAAAATATGTTAAGGGATTATGAAATAGTGCTCACTTGAAGAGGGTTTGAGGGTCCATCGTAGATTCGTAGCATGTACACTCACTTGCTCTTTGTCCTTTGGGTGACCAAATGAACCATATCATTACAAAAATCCACTTTTAAAATGTTTAAACATGATGGGTAGCCTAAATCTCTTGCCCCCTGTACCTAATAAACACCATTTGCATAAAAGGAAAAAACATGTTAGTAAATGTTTATGTAAAACCTAAAGGCGAGAAATCTATTAAATAATGGTTAAAACCTGAAAATAGAGATGAAAAATATGCATACGAAGGAAGTTGAGTCCCAAACTTCAATTACTTTTCTTATGACAGAGAAAAAAAATAAACATCAGCAATAATCTCATACTTACTGGCAAATAGTGTGATCATATTACTATAAAACATCCCCATACCCCGCCCCGCCAGGATTGGGTATGTTGTTGTATATTACTATAAAACATCAAAAAATGTAGGGCCACAGTAGGTTAACGGGTCAAAATTGATGTTGTTACAGTTGGCCAAACACCCCTTTTAGTGGCCACAGTGGGTTAACGGGTCAAACTAGAGTGTAGTTATGAACGTTTAAAGTCTAACCGTATCAGGTCTTAACTGAGTTGAAAGCAATTTGGATGAAGATCATCATGTTAAGTAATGTAAACTGTACACATCAAAAGAGTGCTAAGAGACCTCATGACCAAAATGTATTGATTTTGTTACAGTACGAATACTAGAACAAAATTATAATACTTTTGTTAGTCTCACTTGACTGTATTACACAGTTAAGCTATGGCCAAAGCATAGAGATGCAACTAAAATGACCTGTTTATGTCTTTGAAACTATGGACAAATAAGTTTCAAGCAATATTTGTGGATTTATATGTGTACATTTGCAATCCAAACTAACAAGACAAGTTATAACACAACTTTAAAGCTTGGGAAACATCTAGGACTCCTATACCATTATGTTTTCATTTTACATACATTAAAATGCATAACACATGCTGAAAGATTAAATTGCATACAAAGTTAAAGAGCTACCATGAAACCTGGATTTTATTTTATTTTTTGGTTAGGGGAATAAACAGTACGGTACCGATTTTCCGGTAATGGTACCGGCATCCCGTCCGGTATGGTACGGGTACACCCATTTCATCCTCGGGAAAAAAAGGTATCACCAATTCGGTATGGGTTCGGTACGGGATTAGTATATTTTAAAATATTTTAATTTTCCTGCACCATTTATAGTTTCAATTCGAGTTCATGAAGAGTACCCCTGCACTCTACCAGTTAACAGTTATAACCATGGCTAAAGTTGTTTCAATTTTAGTGCCTTTAAAGAGTCTAAATTTGTAAAATTATAACCATGGCTATACTAATTCATCCCCAAAGGTAAGTCTCAGTGGGATAAAAGTATAAAACTAACCCTTTCAACACATACATAAAGCTATAATTAAACCTAAAATTGAAACATCAGCACACATACATGAAGTGTTTAGTTAACCCATAAATAAATATACATAAACTCGTACAAACATTAAGCTTAAAAATAATAATAAGTTTCGATAAATATCAGAGAAGGGGGGAGATGACTCACCATTATCAATGGCGGCTGTGGTGTGATGCGGCTGAGAGAGAGACCAGGAAAAAAATGACTAACAAGGTGGGGTTTTTTTTTTTTTTTTCTAATTTTAAAAAAGATGGGTAGTCTTATTTTTTGAAATAGGGGGTTGAATTTGGGAAAAATAGAGGCGGGATAGAAAAAAAATTAGGGAAAACAAGAGTCGGGATAGAAAAAAAAATTGGGGAAAAAAAAGAGGTAAATCAAAATTTTGGTTTATGAGAATAAAGACTTTTTATTTTGACAAAACTAATTTTAGTATTATAGATATTGGTTTATTCTTGAAAATGGGTTTCTATAGCTTCCATGCCCCCTTTTTTCCAGTATAGAAACCGGCATTTATCTAACCGGTCTTTATTGTGGGGTGTTTATGGCCATTTGTGTAGTAGTATAAATGTTATCCATACCCGACCATATTATTATATTCATTGTTAGCTTTCGACCATCCGGATATGATGATGGCCAAGTAAGAATATTAAATGTATAAATAAGGTAGGGACCATCCAAGTATTAGATTAATTAACTAACGCGCCAGTGATTTAGTGTATGAATTGGTGACCATCCGAGTTTAAGATTGATTAAATGATGTGCCAGCGAGCTGGTGTGCAACTTGGTGACTATCCGTTATGAAAATAACACGCCAGTGATCCAAGGAACACATTAATGACCATCCATCATTTGAAAGGTCAAGGACTCGCGCTAGCGATCCATGAAGCATACTAGTGACCATCCGTTAATTGAAGCATCAAGGACTCGCGCCAGTGATCTACTAAGTTTAAGCAGGAGATGTTCAAGCAATGCTAGGTTTAACCCATGAACCAAAAAACCGTTTTTACCGCTTTAGATCTGCTACTCCTTAGCTTTAGTGGGGGAGATGCATATCCTTGTCAAGCATATGATAGAATATTCGTCACATCCTGACAGTTAAACGATTAGATTTGCTTTTATTAAACATCTATTTTGTCTTCAATTAGATAAGTGTTTGGCCGTGCAATTATGATAAAACGAATAAGTGCTTAAATGTAAAAACATCCTATCAATGATACATTTTCATTATATTTAATCTAAAGGTTTACTTGAGGACAAGTAAAGTTCAAGTAGCGGATAATTGATGAGATCAAATAAGTACATTTTATTAGCATCATTTATCCTATTTAATTGACTAGTTTTCTAGCGTTTTGTATGAGAATCGATACTTAATTGTTTACTTTAGTAATTCTCAGGTAAAAACAAGCAATTGATGAAAGTTGATGATTTTGGACGAATTATGGGGCTAAATGATCAAGATTGGAAAAGTCTACGGAAATCCAGGAGATGCGCCATATCAGTCTCAACAGATATGCCGCAACATCATGCTTAGATGAATTCGAAGACCATTGCCTAACTTTGAAGAATGCGCCGCATGTAATTTCAACATGCGCCGCATATGAAACTTTAGTCAACGAAGGATAACCAACTTGTTCTACTCCAAATACGCCACATCTCATTTACAACATGCGGCGTATCAGCTAAAAGACTTCACCAGAAACTATATAAGACGTTAAAGGACATGCGCCGCATAGAGAAACAAGTTACGCCGCAACTAAAGGCGGTGTACGAATATTCTAGAATATAATAATCTTGGACCCCACGCGAAGTTAAGTAGATGCGCCGCATCTATCATCAAGATGCGCCGCATCGATCCCTCAGACAGAAACTATAAATACCCCAAGACAGATACGAATTTGGAGTGCAACAAAACCCTAAGGAGACAAATTCAGTCGAAGAAGCGTCACAAGACACACCCCAAACGAAGATCTTAGAGCCGTAAGAAGGTCCAACATGTGTACAATTCATTAAGAAGTTTTGTTTATTGTATTAGTAAGCTTTAAACCATCAGGATTGATGGGCTTGTGGCCACCATACTGCTCCCCTTAAAATTGCTTTCCCATCGATTAAAGTTTATATGATGTTTTTTTGGTGACTTGTATTTGTGCGTTGATAATCTCTGTGTTTAGTTGAGTCTTCTGGGCTACCATACCTGTTCCTCGCCTACTTACCTAGCATCTAGAAAGTAGGATAAACATAAGTAATCATTAAGAGTTTATTCGCCGATATATAGGCTCCAACGAGACATATTAGATTACGATACTCCATATAAAACTAGCAATAAACAAGTGACAAGCTGCTAAAACCATAGGATAGGCCTTCTACACGTCTCTATTATCTATCTGTGTACGCGATTACTCTTCACTGATTTGTTCTCATTAGTTTTACTTTTATGTTTAATTTAAATCTGTGCTAGTCTTTCAGGCTAAACCCCCTTTTATTAGATTAGATTAGATTGTAAAACTAACTTAGATATTAAAATACTGATCAAATAAACTAGATATTACGTTCCATTCTTAGTGTTCGACATTTTACTTACCACTATATACATATTGATCAGGTACACTGCTCGTTAAGTGTGTGTGTTAGTAATAAGTCGGCTAAATGTTAGTGCAAACGTTACGACGTTTAATCTATACAATGTCTTTATGTTTTAATGATGACAAACACGTAACTTGTAATACATAATGTAAAGTGCACAAGTTACTTGTTCACACATAGATCGGGCCAAGCATACAAGAATTATACTTATGGACTTACTTAATTGGATCAGGCTAAGCATGCATATAAACTTAGCTAAATGGATCGGGCCAAGCAAACAAACAAGCCCATTCGGGGCCCAATAATAACCGGCCCAACAAGGCCCATCAAGACCTCCTAAAAGCTTCTAGAACATGGAGGGAAAAGGAAAAATTCAAAATTCAAATTTTGAATTTAGGAGGGAAATGGATGGAATATTCTTTGGGATATTCCTTATGCTATGGAATATTCTTTGGCATATTCCTTATGCTTTGGAATATTCTTTGGCATATGCCTTATGCTATAGAATATTCTTTGGCATATTCCTTATGCTTTAGAATATTCTTTGGCATATTCCAAGATGCTTTACTTGGTCTCCAAGGGTGAAGCCTATAAATACCATGCACATGTTCATCATCTATGGTTGATCATCCAAGAAAGAAAAACACACACAAGTAGTTTCATCTTGTAACTAGACTAGGAAAATGCAAGTCTAGAGTCTCATTGTAATAGGGAAGATTCGGACGATGTATAAGTCCGTAGGTGGTTGTGTAGATTCGGACAATCTATAAGTCCGTAGGTGATTGTGTGTAGATTAGGTCAATTCGTATGTCTAGTATGTGAAGGCTTAGTTCGGGTGAAGAACCAAGTGTGTCAAAGAGTGAAGGCTTGGTTTGGGTGAAGAACCAAGTATGTTACTATTTTGTTCGTGTGAAGGCTTGGTTTGGGTGAAGAACCAAGTATGTTATTCGTGTGAAGGCTTGGATTGGGTGAAGATCCAAGTGTGTCTTAGTGTGAAGGCTTGAGTCGGGTGAAGATTCAAGTGAACGGGAGTGCTCGTTCGTGTGAAGGCTTAGATCGTGTGTCGATCTAAGTGGGGCAAGAGTGCTTATTCGTGTGGCAACGTGGGCCTTGGTAGATTGGTTCTAGCTAGGATTAGGACTCGACATTCCGCTTAGTGTCGCTAAACTTGGTGTAAGCTTGTGTACGGTTTGTTCCGCCATAAAGGAGCGTGTTGATTAGTGAAGTAACTCTCGAGTGTGGTACTCGGGGAGTGGAGTAGGACGAAGAGGTGCTTCGTGCCGAACCACTATAAATCACCGTGTCCAGTTTGCGTTTTCTTTTCCTTACTCTTTACTTTTATTCTTGCATTTATTGCTTTATATCTATGCTTGCAAATATGTGTTGATTGTTGCTTATATTTTCATGATGATTGATTGTGTTATAGTTACAAGTTAATATTGTAATTGTGTATATAACTGTATGATATAGTCTAATAGATTATTATTCACCTTCTCATATTGAGTTTAACTTAATAGATAATTTGATACAAAACATTTTAAGATTTTAAGAAGGAAAACTTTAATTGAAGATTTTAAAACAAACCTTTTATAAACGAAGAAGAGGGAAAACTATTCAACCCCCATTCTAGTTTTCCACAATTGGTACCAGAGCCACGTCGCTCTAATTTTCAAAACAAATGGTTTTAAAAATTGAGTACGATCCATGTATCAAATTACTCATTAAGGAGGATTAAATATGAAAAGTGTTTTGTTGATTAACTTGTATTAGTTTTGATATTATATACACTAATTATACTAGCTCAAGATAAGATTATGCTTAAAACAAGTGTTATATGTTCGTTATTAAAATCAGAAAGTTACACACCTTTCCACAAAGTTAGAAAACAATTTTTTTGCAAAAAATGTAATTTTGAGTACCAGATGGCCGGCCCCCTTAATTGGCTGGGCGGCCCCCTTAAATACTGGGTGGCCCCCATAAATATTTAAGGGGTCCGCCTGTCTGTTCGCAGTTTTTTCAGAAACTTTGAAAAATCATATAAAAATAACCGTAACTCCGTAGAAGTTGTGCCACCCGGCATTTTAAAGGTAATTGAGTCTACTTTCATTTAAAAATACTTACAAGTAATCATTACAAACTTAAATATGTCTGAAAGTTAAAATACTACACGGAGGTCAAAAATTTGAGTCTTGTTTTAACGTAAAACTTGTATTTTACCTTTTCCTTCGAGTCGGGCATTCCTAGTCGGTATATCTTTGAAAAATTAAGTATTTATGCTTTCAAAATATTGATCTTAATTAAATCTTAAAATGGGTAAGAAACTATTTTATTTTCAAATGAAATCGAGCTAAGTAAACATTGGTATAAATAATACACAAAACGACGACAAGTGTTTTATGTGCTATGTGAACTCATTTGTGATTTTATTTTGTTAATAGTGTATACTAGATAATCGTTGCTATTTGTAATTTAGCTATTTGAATATCGTAGCATATGTGTCATGTACTCTATTAGTTCATAGCTAGTTGTCCGTTTTTGCTTAACTAGATCTTATGCTAAATTTCTTGCGTTAAGTTTGCATAATTAGTCTTGCATTGCATATAGGTATAGATGGCTTAATGTTACTTAAACATCTTGTAAATGAAGTTAAATCTAGTTACCTAAATATTTCAAACAATCTAATATATTTTCAACAAACGCTTAAATATTTTCAACAAATTACCTTGTTTTACCTTAAGTTGTTTAATAAGAGAAATTGAATCATTGTAAAACATTAGTAGTTATATAAAAGAAAAAGTATTTTCAAAATCTAAGTGTGTTCATAATAAGTAAAAATGAAGAGTCTTTCACATAAACAAAACATATAACAATCATGAAATAATAAGTCAACTTTCAATCATTCACTAATAAATAACCTTAGGATTAATGGAACACACTATCAAAATGTTTATTTATTTCAAATGAGTGTCCGTGAGGGTCAAGAAAGATCTTGATATTATATCAATTCGTTATTCAAATTATGGTTGATATATTTATCAAATCTAATTGACACATTTTTTAGTGTGGACAAGAAATTGGATTGCTATTTGTTTAGCTTCAAGATTATATCAAATTACAACAAAAGATATAGTCTTGAATCTACATACTCAATCACACTAGATTGATATGAAAATAGTTATATCCTTTGTAGATGAAAAGAGTATGCATTGGATCATAACTCACACTTGTGTTGATAATGTCATATTGAATCTACTTGTCCAATAATTGTGTTCCAAATATTAGAATAACATTTTAAACACATTCATAAAATATACAATGAAGTAGGATTGACGACTTGGATGTTTCGTCCGAAATATTCAAGCAATTTACATTGCAATGCAATGGATAAATGTGTCATATCCGAAAAACCAAACATGAGCAAACTAACAACATATGTAAACTTTGCTCACACTACTTAAAATCATCACTTCAAGATAAAATACATATTTAAGAATAATACACACTATATATTCTATGTATTTTATTTTCTTTATAGCATGAATGGTTGTGTTACAAGATAATGCACTACACTTTATTTTTGAAATAATATAAATTATTAGAATTCAAAAATAACTTGTCACAATCCATAAACAAGTAAAATTTATTTTTTCAAATACTTGTTAAAATATGATATATAACATTGGCAAAAATCATAGAAAATAATATTTGTTTAAAAATATATTAATGTCTAGTTTTGATATCATTTGAGAATCACAAACTCATTTAAGATAAATAATCTTAATGAGATCATTTCACAAGAGATGCTAAGGTGCACTCTTAAGTCTAGCACAGTTATTAAATCAAGTAATATGCCATCAAAACAAAACAACCGATAAATCATGAACAAAAGATTAAAACTTTTTGTTTACTCTTATCTAAACATTCAACACGTCTCTATTGGGATCGTGAATAAAATATATCATCTAGATTTACCTTCATAAAAACATGACGTTTGAGTCACATTAAGCCAAGTATTAGTGAATCAAGCAAACTTCATATTTGGTACTCTTCGATAGGTAAATTTAGGAACTCGATTTCTTCTAAAAAGAGAATGACTACTGGAGAATCTATTGACTAGAAATTCAATTTAACCTAACGGTTGAATTGCTTCTATGTGAGAAGTTGGGTGTGTGTAACCCGTAAAAATGGTCGTGTTTAGCCTGAATTGAGCACCACTAGTAATAGTCTCATACTCATTCTCCAACTTGATTAAATTGCTCTTCTTAAATATACCTAACGCTAGTTTACTCCTATGAACTTTGCTTCTCATTAGATTCTGTCATTCCTAGATTTATGGCATATCGCATATATGTTGTTTCTAGATGTTTATTTGCTCCTATGTGATTTGATTGTATGCCTTTACATGCTTAACTCTATGTCCGGATGAGCACGAATTTAATGGGAAGGGAAAACACACTCACTCACATATATCCTTCTGCCTTACACTCAAACCTCATAACCCTTCTTCAGTACATCCTCAAACCACCCATGTGAAATGAAAAACCAAATCATCCTTTATACTACCAATCTCGAGTCATCCACCATTTCGATGCCCTCAAAATTTACCTTCCTAAACCACACCTTTCCTACACTATAAATACATCTCCTTCATCCTTAATGATCATCCAACCAAACATGTTATCCCCCAACAACCCAAGATCTAAACTCTCAAGAGTTGCTAAGATCTCCGTAAAACCGTTTAGAGGAGAAAAATTGACTCTTGTCAAAGCTCAAGTGATGTTGTTCCAAATAAACCATTACCCAAATCTTATGCTCATACAAATAACCCATCTCACAAACAAAGCCAAACACCCATGCTTGGTTCCACCAATGCTTCTTCTCATAATGAGAATGCACAATCCCAAATCAACAATCCAAACCTCATCACCAATGCTTCACTTGATGCTCATTCAACAAAAACACCATCCACTCATGAAGCCTATCTTCCATCCATATCATGCTTTCATGATTACCCAAGCTCAAACTTGTCTCCACCACCAAGAGTGTCACCACCACACCTTATAACTTCACATGACATTCCTATGTTGCATGTCCAATTATCCATCCCTAATAACAACCACATTCCACCATCATCACCTTCCTCCAAACACTTGAAGTTCATTGAAGAACTCAAGGAAGCCCATGAGCTTTATGCTCTTCTTACCTTACACCTTGCTCAATGCAACTTGGAACAACTTTCCTCTAGCTCTCCTTCATCACCCCACAACTTGAATCAAGTTGAAAAACATGTCAACAATTGATCTTGTTGCATCTTTCTCCTAAAAACCATTACATTCAATGAACACTTCACTTGGATTGAATATCTTCTCAGTAGATCACATCCAATACCCTCACTTGAACAACATCCAAAACCTCAATCAACCTCTTCCGCTCCTAAATCTACACCTCTAAACTCTCCAACTCTCATGCACCCAAACATATACCTCCATTATCCAACAAGAGTATCATCACTCTTTCACTTCCTTGAACATCACTCTTCGCTTCCACCTAGTCATCTCCACTTGATCCTCATTTCCCATCTTCACTAGAAGATTCCACCATGTAACCATTCCCTACATTCTACTAAGTGCGTCATCACCATCAAAACTTAAATCCCTAAAAGTCAAGTGAATTTCTTTATGAAATGCATCTTTTCCACTTCCTAGCAAGTGAAGAACACAAAGAAGATATCCAAGCTTCAAGTGTTGTCAAGCCATCACTACCTCATTTCACATATCCACTTTCGGTCGTCAACCAACAAAACACCTCGAAATTCCATGATTCCTAATCATCCATTAATAATTACCCAAACTCACAAAATGTCTCCTAACCTCAATCCTCAAGATCATTCATTGTCACCAATATATCCACCTCCAATGACAAATCCAAATCTCTTACATCCTCAAATACCCAACAAAACTAGGATGCTTGTATACCCTTGAATTCCTTCCTCACTCATTGTAAGTGCAAACGTTCCTCTCATTATATCCCTACACACATCTTCAACATAAACCTAAATTGAACCACCAACTTCACACCATCCTTACCAAACTTTGGCTCATAACATCCTATCCCACTTCTCCACTATTATAGAGTCATCTTCATCCCTATCTAGGAGCATATCATCATCAACCCATATCACCTAGACACTAGACACATATCTTGGAAGAAGTTAGAAAATGGTGTGTTAATCAACTATTATATGTTTAGTTTCAATCTTTTTTTTATGCCATGCTTTAGAATAATCATTTTTGAGTCATGCATGTTTTGCTATATATATATCATCATTATTATGTGTACTTGTCTACTAACTTTGTTTTGTAGCATTACTTCATTGCTCGACTCTTTGGTAGCCAAAACTAGTTTTGAGCATACACCAAGGGGAAGCATTTGTTGTTTTAAACTAACTCTTGATGTAGGTTAAGAAGGACGCAATAAGCTAGGGGGAGCTTATGGATATGCTAAAGTGGGGAGCTCGAAAGTAGTTGGGTACTTAGTTCGGAGTTAGTTAAACAATGGCGTTAGGAGCAAGGCTTCACTAGGATGACGCACGCTCAATTATTTTAATGATGGGGTTCGGGATTTTCTAATACATTAGGGGATCATCTTTCATTCTATATACTCAAGTCTTCCTCAAGCCATCTACATTAGGGGACACCTTTTTGCTTCGACAAAAGAGGGAGATACGAGTGTAAACTAGTAACTTATACACTTTACTATGAGTTACGGTTTACATATTTGTCATCATCAAAAAGGTGGAGATTGTTAGTGCAAACGTTACGACGTTTAATATATACAATGTCTTTATGTTTTAATGATGACAAACACGTAACTTGTAATACATAATGTAAAGTGCACAAGTTACTTGTTCACACATAGATCGGGCCAAGCATACAAGAATTATACTTATGGACTTACTTAATTGGATCGGGCTAAGCATGCATATGAACTTAGCTAAATGGATCGGGCCAAGCAAACAAACAAGCCCATTCGGGGCCCAATAATAACCGGCCCAACAAGGCCCATCAAGACCTCCTAAAAGCTTCTAGAACATGGAGGGAAAAGGAAAATTTCAAAATTCAAAATTTGAATTTAGGAGGGAAATGGATGGAATATTCTTTGGGAGATTCCTTATGCTATGGAATATTTTTTGGCATATTCCTTATGCTTTGGAATATTCTTTGGCATATGCCTTATGCTATGGAATATTCTTTGGCATATTCCTTATGCTTTGGAATATTCTTTGGCATATTCCAAGATGCTTTACTTGGTCTCTAAGGGTGAAGCCTATAAATACCATGCACATGTTTATCATCCAAGGTTGATCATCCAAGAAAGAAAAACACACACAAGTAGTTTCATCTTGTAACTAGACTAGGAAAATGCAAGTCTAGAGTCTCATTGTAATAGGGAAGATTCGGACGATGTATAAGTCCGTAGGTGGTTGTGTAGATTCGGACGATCTATAAGTCCGTAGGTGATTGTGCGTAGATTAGGTCAATTCGTATGTCTAGTATGTGAAGGCTTGGTTCGGGTGAAGAACCAAGTGTGTCAAAGAGTGAAGGCTTGGTTTGGGTGAAGAACCAAGTATGTTACTATTTTGTTCATGTGAAGGCTTGGTTTGGGTGAAGAACCAAGTATGTTATTCATGTGAAGGCTTGGATTGGGTGAAGATCCAAGTGTGTCTTAGTGTGAAGGCTTGAGTCGGGTGAAGATTCAAGTGAACGGGAGTGCTCGTTCGTGTGAAGGCTTAGATCGTGTGTCGATCTAAGTGGGACAAGAGTGCTTGTGTCGCTAAACTTGGTGTCGCTAAACTTGGTGTAAGCTTGTGTACGGTTTGTTCCGCCATAAAGGAGCATGTTGATTAGTGAAGTAACTCTCGAGTGTGGTACTCGGGGAGTGGAGTAGGACGAAGAGGTGCTTCGTGACGAACCACTATAAATCACCGTGTCCGGTTTGCGTTTTCTTTTCCTTACTCTTTACTTTTATTCTTGCATTTATCGCTTTATATCTATGCTTGCAAATATGTGTTGATTGTTGCTTATATTGTCATGATGATTGATTGTGTTATAGTTACAAGTTAATATTGTAATTGTGTATATAACTATATGATATAGTCTAATAGATTATTATTCACCCTTCTCATATTGAGTTTAACTTAATAGATAATTTGATACAAAACATTTTAAGATTTTAAGAAGGAAAACTTTAATTGAAGATTTTGAAACAAACCTTTTATAAATGAAGAAGAGGGAAAACTATTCAACCCCCCTTCTAGATTTCCACACTAAATAAAATTTAAAACTTGATTAGGTAAAATTAACCTATGCTACACTGACATATCGCACGCATCAAGTTTTTGACGCCGATGCCGGGGAATGAATTGTTAATATATGTTTATTTGATTAGTATATTAATTCGATTCTAACCACTAACTTTGTTGTATATTAGTTTAGATTGCATTCTTTGTATATTTTGCATATTTAATTTTATTGTTTGTTTGTTTTCTTTATTTTCTTTATTTTCTGTAATTTTTGTTTTCTTTATTTATTTTTATTTTCTTTTCTGTATTACTGCTGTCTGCTGTATTTTGCTGATCCAAACGATGTGGCGCATCTGATTTATCAGATACGGCGCATTGCATTTTTTTATTTTAATATACAGCGTTAACTTAAAAAATTCGAAGTACGGCGCATCTATCCCCAATATACGAAGTATTCTGTTTTTAGTCAGAAAATTTTTATAACCCTAACAAGATACGACGCATCTATTTCGACAGTTTCGGCGCATCTATTTATTTATTAAAAACAATTTGTCGAATTTATTAAACTAAGATATTATTTGTTCTTGCAGATACGACGCATCGTCTTTCTAAATAAAAGTCTGATTTAATTTTTAATGTAATAAGATACGGCGCATCCTACTTAAGGGATACGGCACATTGTCTACAGAAATCAGCAACTTTTCAATAATCGTTTCCTTACTAATCATCATTGTCTTCTATCAGGCAAATCCTACTGATTTTCTTACTTATGATGACAGGGATTATTATGGAAGATATGATTGTGAACAAGACCCGAGCGGAATATAGTTTGGGAGTTGCTAGACCAAAGCCAAATGAGAACAAGGGGTTTGTTGTAAGAGGACAATTGCTGAAATTACTACAAGATAACGCCTTTTGGGGATTAGAAAATGAAGACCCTAATGAACACATGGAAAGGACCCTTGAAATTGCTAACCTCTACAGGACAAAGAATTTGACCTAAAACCAATTTATGCTTCAAGTTTTTCCATCTACACTAGCAGGGGAGGTAAGGTGTTGGCCGAACAAAGAGCCCATTAAATCTATCACAAGTTGGGTTGAGCTTAAAACTAAGTTTTTGGAAAAATTTAGCCCCGAATTCGCCTCTTAGATGACATCTAAGTTTCGCTACCCTAAAATAATGAGTTCATCTTTAAAGAATGAACTTTGGACTTACTGGAGAGCAGGGAACGACAAAGAAGAGATGGAAGATGAGGAGGGTGAATAGTTTAGAATTGAGACGAATTTGTTTGATTATGAAACCCCTTTGCGCAAGGAATTTAACGAGTTTAACTACTTTTTGAAAATTGATGCTGATGTGTTTACCGGAGACTTGCCGGGGTTCAAAACGTATGAAGCATTCAAGAACATTTTGTTTTATGAATGGAACAATCAAGTTCCATGGGTTTCTAATAAACCAGTGTTTTATGATGAATTGGTACATTGCTGTGATCCTATTTGTTTCAAGAACGAAACTTGTGTATGGCTAAGTTGTGACTGGAAGAATGAAGGAATCTGTAATGGGGTAAGCATAATTGGAATGAAACGAATGGGTAACGATGTTTACTTCAAAGACTATGATTGGTATGATCAAATTGAAGACTGCCCGCGCAAGGCAGAAGCTTTACAAGAGAAAGGTAGAATCGAGTACTTAAAAGAAGTAAAGAGGGCATCGAATACTACTTTCTGGGAATGTGTTCATGGAAAATTTGATGATTATACAAGGTTGGATCGACGATTACAATGGGAGCTAAAAAGGAAATGGGACGAGATCCTAGACTATCATCAATCAATCAAACATGAAAATTATTATCCCCATGAGGAAATTTACGAAAATTTTGATGAGTCACAAAGAGAATTAATGGAAGAACTTGATGACTATTTGATTAAGGATGATTACTCTAATTTCGTCACCAAAAGTGAGGAAGCATTCATGAAGAGAAAATTTAAACTTCTTGGAATCACTTATCATAACCCTCCTATGATGATATTCGAAAAATTCGAAGTCATCAAGTACTCTTTGGGGCCATGTGAAGAGTATGTTGCGATAAAGACAAAGAATTTATTAGATTAATTCGATTCGAGGAAAATGTGTGGAATTGTATGGGAACATCTTTCGCATGAAGAACGAAGGATGGGCCGTGACAAGAACAAAATAGAAGCTAAACGTGAGTCTAATTTGAAGACTCTGGAATAAAGAAAAGTGCTTAGCGGGAGACAACCCGGATTTCTCTTTATTGTTTTTGCTGTCGAGTTTGTCAGACCTGTAGCAGATGCGGCGCATCTCCATCAATAGATGCGGCGTATCTACTGCACAGGTCATATCTGTTTTTATTTTTCTGCATTTTATTTTCTGAACTATAAACTTTCTGTTAGTTTATTTAATGCGGCGCATCCCTGGTTAAGGATGCGATGCATCTAAACTTTCTGACCCGTACCAATTCCAGGCTCGATATGGCGCATCTTCTTTCATAAGATGCAGTGCATCGAATGACCTGGTGATTTACTGGTTTTATTTTTATTTTTATTTTCTAACCACTAATGAATTTTGTACAAGTATCGATCTTCTTAAAGTCTGGTGTATAATTGGTGGTATTTATATTTGTCTACACTTTCTGTGGATACAAGAATCATGAAAAGTCGAACGCCTAACATCCACAGAAATTATTGCTCGCAAACGCATAATAGAGGATCAAACCGAGCAAATATCAGGGGAGTTTTTCAGTTCTAATTCTTTTTAATTGTCTGTTTTTAATTTCAATAAACAATGGGGACGTTGTTTAACTTAAGGGGGTGGAGAATTAGAACACTTACTTGTCCTTATTTTTCAAGAATATGTTCTAACTTGCGCTTACAATATCAAAATTAAACAAAAAATTAGCATGAAGGTCGTGTCGTTTATCCCTCTCTAATCTATGATAGAGATATCATCATGTCATTTAGGGCTATAGGTCTCAATTGTCTACTACACATTAATGAGTACATTTGTCATAGTTTTATGATAGAATTCTTTCGACAAGTTGAACTCGTACGTAACGAGGATCAATCTTCGTCACTTTGGTTTTGGATTCGCAACTTTAAGTTTGTCCTTACTCTTGAGCAATTTGCTCAAATTCTTTGAATTCCCAATCATGGGCAATGTGCCTACACCGAAGATTTATGTCTTGAGTCACTCTTCAACTATAAAGAAGAGGATAGTCCTTATTGTTCCTATATACCCACTCCGAGAAAACTCACTAAAATCCTCCGTACTCGCAAGTACATTCCTTTCCTCGATCCAACGAAATTCGTCTGGCAGAGGTTCGTCAAGAATTTCTCTTTCGAGCAATCATCCTTAATGAAAATGTTCTTAGTCTACAAGGTGTCCGTGAGCAACTTCCCGCGTGTTGTGCTCACATGTTGTATTGTGTCCTCACTTATCAACCATAAAATCTTGCCTACTTCTTCGCAAAGCGAATTGTACATCTCAAAGGTAACAAAACTAAGTTGATACCTTATGGGATGTTCCTAACTCGTCTTTATCACTACATCATGAACTTCCACCCACACCTTCGCGGTCCGCAATATTCACTTGTCAAACCCGTCATGGAAACAATTAATGAGTTTCATATTTCTTCCATTTTCATTTCTGCCTCCTCTGTCGACTATGATATCTATGACGACCCTACGGATGTGGGAGTGGTGTGATGTGATGGAACCCGAGGAAGTTGAACTTGTCCTGAGGAATCATGGCATTGAGTAGTTAGAATTATCTTAGCTATCATATCCTATATTAGGATTTATCTATGACTTCCTCATTCCCCCTTGACTTTAGTGCTTGAATTCTATTTGGATGATCTTATTTTCTACTTTGCATGATTGACCTTATCTCATCTAATTGATTGCATGCTTAGTATCTTATAGATATATGTTTGACTTTCCTTCATAGCTAGGAGTAGTTTGTTATTGGTCATTTTTGGTAAATTAATCTTTAGTGGTTTGAGGCACTAAGATTTCCTGTAAATAGTTCCCTAGGAAACTCATTCTAGATGATCAAATATAGGTATCACTGAAAAATTCAAAATTTCCAGGATACAGCACCTTTAAACATACCACGGCACCGTTAAATTTAACGGTACCGTAGGTTATTTAGTGGTACCGTCCTAGGCTAGTCGAATTTTCAACATCTTCTTTAGCTTCCAACATCCCTATCCTCTAAAACCTGCAATACTTTGCACACTATCATGCTTTTTAGGATTCCTCTAAACCACAATAGGACATCCTCACCAACTTTAATTCAAATCACAACACTCTTACCTATTTAAGGCCTCACTCTTGCAAGCATTTCTTGCAACTCATCTTCATCATAATACCTTCATCATCCCTCCTTTAACTCACCATGTGTTCCACACAAGGATCAAAAATCACATCTCCAAGAAACCTAGAATTACCGTAAAACCACCATCAAAACCTCTCTTTGTTGATCTTACCAAAGATGATGAAGTCACAACACCACCTTCCCAATGCACTCCAATATCTCCACCTCCACCTAATGCTCCTTCCAAATCATCATCTACTAGGACAACATCTACATCATCCTTCTCTTTCAACACCACACCCTCATGAATGGATTACACACTTTCCCCGATCACTCCATTAGACTTTGCAATGCCAACTCCATCACCAACATACTCACCACCTCCTTCACCTATCATGGGCCCTCCAATTCAACTCAACCCGGTTGATATACATAGTGCTAATTTCCTATGTTGTCTTCACAACCGTAACCTCATTTCCTCTTTAAGAGGTGAACATTACTACATGTTCTCTTATGTTGAACAACTCTTGACACCACCACATCCACCAATCATGTCACCATCACCATCTCTTAGCCTATTCAACTAAACATGCTTATGTTTAGTACTCATGAATAATTCTTTGGACTTCATCTTGGACTAAAAGCAAATCTTAGGACCTCTCAAGTCACTAAAGATTAATATGTGCTTCTTGTAGTTGTAGTTTTTGTCATTTCTTTAATGTACTAACACTTTATGTGTCGATTATCTTTTAATGCATGGGATTATTATATTTCCTTAGTTGTTCCTTCATTGTTGGATATTTGTCTTAGTTGCTACATGCTAGATATTGTTCTTGTGTCATCTAACTTTGTTTTGTAGCAAGAATCATTGCTCGATCACTTGGTGTTCTCCAAACAAGGGGGAGTATACATCAAGGGGGGAGCCTTAGTACATTTTTTCGCTTCGACAAAAAGGGGGAGAAGTGGATATAAACTTGTGGAAAACTAGAAGGGGGGGGGTTGAATAGTTTTACGTCTTTTTAATTTTATTATGAAACCTTAGTTTAGTTTTAAAACCTTGTTTGCTTTTAAAACTTTGATTCAATCTTATGTGAACTCAAATCTTGAACAATATGAACAACTATATCTAAGTATGAACAATAATAATAATGTAAGCTAAGTATGTGAAATCAACACATGCATAATATAAACAATTATAACTATATATAAGAGATAAGTACGTAATCGTTTATTTTATAATCCTTAGTTATATTTTGTATGAAAACTATACTTGATCGAAATGATCAATTATATGTATGTAACCTTTTTAGTTTGATTATAAAAACTTTGTTTTGTGAATGAAACTTTCATTTGATCTTTAAGTAAAATCAATACTAGCACTATATGAGCAACTATATATATACGTCTACGTCTACAAAAGTAATAACGATATAAGCAAGATAATAAGTAAGATATGGAAAGATCTAACCGCGAGACAAAGGATTTATAGTGGTTCGGCTACAAGGACACCTTCCTTGCCCTACTCCACTCCTCAAGTCACCTACTCGAGAGTTTTCTTCACTATGTCAACAAGCTCCTTATGGCGGAGAAACCTTACACACCAATATACACACCACAACTTCGTCACAACTTATTCACACCTTCTACACAACTTCTTCACACCTAGTCACTACTTAATCACAATACTACTTCTTCACACCTATCTATCTTCACAACTATCTACTTCAAGCCTATCTTCTTCACACCAATTTACTTCACAACTAACAACTTCACACCTAGCTTCTTCACTATAATCTAATTCCTAACTTTTCTTCTTCACACCAAACAACTAACTAATCACACAATCAATATACCTAGCACAACTATCTACAATCACATATACACTACAATCTTCACAAAGAGTAATGTAAATAATCTTGATGATGCACCAACAACTTGTATGTGGAGGTCACAACAAGTTGTAATACTTCTTGTCTTGGGGGATAGAAGTATTCTTCTCTTGCACTTGAGAGGATGAAGTTTGAATCACTTTGAAACAAAGAATTATACACTTATGATCAAAGGATTAAGAGAATAGAAATGTGGATCTAGAACAGAAAGTTTAGGAGTGCAAAATGTGAGAAAAATCTATGGAATGAACCAGTATTTATAGGGGAAAAAATACTGTTTGGGAGCATGGGCGGTCCCCTTAATTGTGTGGCCGGTCCCCTTAATTTACTAGCCGGTCCCCTTAATTAATTAAGGGGGCCGCCTAATAAAAAAACATTTTTTCTTCAGAATTTTTGTCTTTTTGTGGGGAAGGTTTTTCTTGAAGAATATGGCCGTTTTTTAGGTAGAAATTTGAATTCAAAATATTTATTTTGAATAAAACATTTCTTATAAATACAAAATTGTTTTGTATAAGTTTAAAAATGTTTGTCCCACTTTAATAAAATGTAAGGTTTGTAAAAATAAAAATTCCTTTGATCATAAAATGTATTAGACACTTTGTTTATTCATACCTTAAGTGATATGGATGCTAAAGTGAATATTTACAACTAAATACTTGTTTACGTCATAATTTGTAGTTCAATGAGTTTACGTTTTGTGATTATCAAAACATAGAGATATCGATATATGTTAATAATGTTTTTAGGCATTATTTATATCAACAATCTCCCCCTTTTTGATGATTACAAAACCTAAACTCATTAAGTCTAAAAATTAATTTTTAGACAAGTACTTAGTGATTTTATATTCACTTCTCCCCCTTTTTGTAGAATCAAAAAGGTTATGCCGTCTAGCTTCATAAATGAGGTTAGACGGGATGAAAGCTCCCCCTTGATGTGTGCTCCCCCTCATTCGAGTGCACCAAGGAATCGAGATATGGAATTCTCGCAAGAAAAATATTAGAAGCACAAGCATATATAGAAGAATATGCAATATACAAATAACAAGCATAGCAAACAAATATTAAGGATACATAACAATTAATTCAAAGAGATTATGTTAAAGATCCTAATTTGCCAAAGAGGGCCATCGGACTTGCTTGTAACAAAAGGTTGGTTGATTCGTATTTGAAAGTGAAAATCATAAGCATATAGTATGCTTAAATGGTTGATGATGGAGTGTTTGGAATGAAGATGGTTGAGTTAGGGTAAGGTTGTTGGATTAATGGAGGTATATGTTTGGGTCATGAATGTTGGAGAGTTTTGTTGTGGAGAGTTTGTAGCGGAAGAGGTTGATTAAGGTTTTGGATGTTGTTCAAGTGAGGGTATTGGATGTGATATAGTGAGAAGATATTCAATCCAAGTGAAGTGTTCATTGAATGCAATGGTTTTTAGGAGAAAGATGCAACAAGGTCAATTGTTGACATGCTTCTCAAGTTGATTTATGTTGTGTGGTGATGAGGGTGATCTAGATGAAGGTGGATCCAAATTGCGTTGAGCAAGATGTAAGGCTAAAAGAGCACTAAACTCATGGGATTCTTTCAGCGCCTCAACGAACATTAAGTGTTCGGAGGAAGGTGATGGCGGTGGAGCATGATAGTTGTCTTGGGTGAGGGTTTGAACATGCAACATAGGAATGGCATGTGAAGTTGTAGGATGTGGTGGTGATACTCTTGTTGGTGGAGACATGTTTGAGCTTGGGTAATCATGAAAACATGATATGGGTGGAAGAGATGCTTCATGAGTGGATGGTGTTTTTGTTGAATGAGCAACATGTAAAGTGTTGGTAATGAGGTTGTGATTATTGTTTTGGGATTGTGCATGCTCATCATAAGAAGGAGCATTACTGGAAGCACGAATGGATGATTTGTTGTTAAATGGATCATTTTTGTGAGAGTGAGGTTTAGGTGTTGGTTGATTATGAACAACATCGCTTGAGTTGTGAAAAGATTATGAGGTTTGAGTGTAATGTAGAAGGATATGGGTGAGTAAAGGTTTTTGATGTGTAATGTTGGTGAGAATGAGAGTGAGGTGTTAGGTATGTAATGTTGAAGACATAAGAGGTATTTGGTGTTGGATGTTTGACAACATCATTTGGTTTGACGGGTTTTTAATGGAAGTTAGGCTTTCTTCTCCAAACGGGTTATTTGGTGGTTTTGGTTTAATGGGAGAGGTCATGAAGAGATGAGTATAGATTGAGAGGAATGAGAGTGTTTATAATGTAGGATTGGTGGGATTAAGGATGTATAAATTTTGATAGAAGGTTTAGGATAAAATAGGTTTATGAATTTTGGGAAGTGTAGGATGAAATGGGCTAAAAAGTAGAAAAAGGAAACAACACCTTCGACCATCAGATGGCCGGTCCCCTTAATTGGAGGCCGGTCCCCTTAATAATTAAGGGGGCCGCCTTATGATTTAAGGGGGCCACCCATCTAGTGTTTCCCAGATTGCCAGAAAAGGGTTTTTGATAGTGAATTGCAGAAAGGTTGTGTTTTTGGTTTCAAACAAGTCCAACTCTTTGAGGCAATTAAGCATATACTAATTATGTAGGCAATTATGTAGCCAAAGCATGTTAATCAAAGAGATTAAGTAAACAAGCAATTTCATCTAGCATGCAAACATACTCATCAAGCAAGTAAAATATAAGTGCTAGGAAACAATAAGCAACATCAAGTATTTCATAACTACATAACTAGGAGGATTAATCCTAATGTGTATCAATGTGCAATAAGTGGGTAGTTATGATAGCATGAATTTCTATACTTGTTACAAACAAAGTCTTAATGAACAAACCATGGTCCTCTTGATTTGATTTAGTTCACTTATAAGTGTCATTTATATAAATATAGATGACAAATATGAGATCACCATGCATGATTTTAAAAGAGACGTTTTTAGCATTATTCAACAATGTTTGAAAGTAAGTTTTCACTTAGATGTGAGAGTTATTTGAATAAAATAGATTGGGTTTTTACTTCAAAATGTGTGAATGAACGGTAAAGAATATTTTCCCAATCTTTAGTTTTGATCAAAACAAAATTGTGGATATTGATAGTGAAAACATGTTATTTAAAAGTGGGATAGTTATTTGAAAAACTATTTTCCAAAATGTGAGGTTTTTGCATATTTTTAGAGATATTAGATTTTTGACAACGAATATCATAAATCAAATATTTTAAAAGATGTTTATTAAAGATCTCATGCTCTAGAGGATTGGTTAAGCCTACTATTATCTCATGCTATCGTTTCTACATATCCTATGATCCTAAAGGAAGTGATGACTAAAATATATATGTTAGATGCGAGAGGGTTGAATGGGGTATAACCTAACATCTATAGTTCCTTTGTTTTTGCACGCTTATCTAACTTAATGCCATAGTCTACGAGAGCTTGTTTCATCTATAGTTTTCTTACGTGAGGGATCTAATCCTACTTCTATATTAACGATTAATCCACTTAACTCATTTCACTTCATCACCATGAGTTTGCTAATAGTGGATATAGAAGATTTCCATTTTCTATTTTGTTCGACAATGAACAATTTCATCTTATACCTAGGAAGGTCAACCAATAATGTTTCTAGGTAATAAGAGTATAAGCTATTATGTACATATATATGTATAAGAGTTACAAACAATATATATGTATAGCTAAGCATTAATCTAACTAATCATATGTCTAAGCATGCAAATTATAGCGATGAACTTAAAAGAGACGCGTACCTTTTTAGTCTTCAATGGAATTTCTTCAAGCACTTAAAGTGACCATGTTGACTAATAGAAGTCATTTGTAGATGAGATTCCAACTTCTTCGAAGAATGACAACTTAGCCACTTGGTCCCCATTGTCTCATCGGTCCAAAGTTGTTTGGTCCAAACATATTTAACATTTGACTAGGATGCATGTATGGTGGTAATATTTCCCAAGGATTGTAATTTGGTTGATAATTCCACATTTGATGACTAGTATTATTGTAGTTTCGTCTATTTTGGTTTCTTCTAGGTTGAGGTGTTTTAGACCGAGCATAAGGATTATTTGGTTTTCTTGGTGGTGGAGTTTTAGATCTTAATTTAGGTTTAGAGGATCCTACTTCGGTCTTTAAGGATGGTTTATAAAAAGTTTTTACTTTTTCATCATTCGCAATGGGTATTTTTCTATCATTTGTAAGTATATACTTAGGATTTGATTCTAAAGATTTTTGTTTACTAGATTCACATTCAAACTTTATATATTTATTTTCACTAGTTGAAACATTAGTTAAGGTTAATCCTAGACCGGTTTTATCTCCCGAAGTTTTTTGAACACTTATTATTTTCTTAAGTGGGTTACTACTATTTTTAAACTTGTCAAGTTTGAAAATTTCATCTTTAAGTTTTTCGTTTTCATTTTTAACCTCTAAGCAAGTTTTACATTTTATAAAAAATTATTTTCCTTTTTCCAAATGTTGTAGTTTAATTTTTAATTCGAGTACTTCATTTTCTTATAGATTATTAATATGTTTTAGTGACTTATTTTTAGCTTTAACCTTTTGACCTAATTTGCATAACCTATTATATTCACTATCTAGGTCTTTTTCGTCTAATGATAAATTTTCGTCACTAAAGTATTCGGTTTCGGAACGTACCTCGCTTGATGTCTTAGCCATAAGACATTTTTCTTCATTTGTGGTTTCTTTCTTGTCCTCATCGTTATCACTCCAAGCACCTCCAATAAACGCCTTTTGATTTTGATCTCTTAACATCATTGGAAACTTTCCGATGAGATGATTTGGATTGCCACATTTAAAACACTTCCTTTCATTATATGGTTGCCTAATCTATCTTCCTCGTCTTTTGAAGAATTTCTTGAAGTCTCGTACGGCCATAGCATACTCTTCATCGTCACTTTTGGAGGTTGAGCATTCTTCGTCACTAGAGTCCTTTTTAGCTTTCAACGCAATTGATTTGCTTTGCTCCCTTTTTCCTTTGACCATCTCGGAGTCTTTCTTTATTATTTCTTCGTAGACCTTTAAGTTACCGATCAATTCGTCAAGTTGTAGAGTTGACAAATTCTTTGATTCTTCAATAGCCGTGACTTTAGCTCGCCATTTTGGATGAAGAGCCCTAAGAAATTTCCTGACAAAATTCTTACTAGAAAAATTCTCATCAAGTGCTTTTAGACTTGTGATGATCGTGTTAAACCTAGCAAAAGCATTATCAATTGATTCCTCTTCCGGAATCGTAAATTGCTCATATTATTGCACAAGTAGATCTATTTTGTTATCCTTGACTTGACTATTACCTTGGTGAGTTATTAGTAAAGAATTCCAAATTTCTTTCGCGGTTTCACACATAAAGATCCTTTCGTATTCTTTACGTGGTAACGCATTGTAAATAACCATTTTTGCTTCATTGTTTTTAGAAAGTCTTCTTTTAAAATCATCATTTTGTTTTTCAAAAGGTACTATTTCATCTTTATTTGTTTCGGGATTATTTTGAGTAGGTAAAAAATCACCATTAGTAATAACATGCCAAAGATCTAGATCCTTTGATTTCACATAAGTTTCGAATCGATTTTTCCAATATAAAAATCCATCACTTTCAAATAGTGGTGGTCTTTGCATAGATTGCCCTTCTAAATATTTTTCAGATTCCATAGATCGTTACAAGTTTTAAAATACAATATATTTTAAAAATCTTGCTAGACGTGGCTCCTGATACCAATTGTGGAAAACTAGAAAGGGGGGTTGAATAGTTTTACGTCTTTTTAATTTTATTATGAAAACTTAGTTTAGTTTTAAAACCTTGTTTGCTTTTAAAACTTTGATTCAATCTTATGTGAACTCAAATCTTGAACAATATGAACAACTATATCTAAGTATGAACAATAATAATAATGTAAGCTAAGTATGTGAAATCAACACATGCATAATATAAACAATTATAACTATATATAAGAGATAAGTACGTAATCGTTTATTTTATAATCTTTAGTTATATTTTGTATGAAAACTATACTTGATCGAAATGATCAATTATATGTATGTAACATTTTTAGTTTGATTATAAAAACTTTGTTTTGTGAATGAAACTTTCGTTTGATCTTTAAGTAAAATCAATACTAGCACTATATGAGCAACTATATATATACGTCTACGTCTACAAAAGTAATAACGATATAAGCAAGATAATAAGTAAGATATGGAAAGATCTAACTGCGAGACAAAGGATTTATAGTGGTTCGGCTACAAGGACACCTTCCTTGCCCTACTCCACTCCTCAAGTCACCTACTCGAGAGTTTTCTTCACTATGTCAACAAGCTCCTTATGGCGGAGAAACCTTACACACCAATATACACACCACAACTTCGTCACAACTTATTCACACCTTCTACACAACTTCTTCACACCTAGTCACTACTTAATCACAACACTACTTCTTCACACCTATCTATCTTCACAACTATCTACTTCAAGCCTATCTTCTTCACACCAATTTACTTCACAACTAACAACTTCACACCAAGCTTCTTCACTATAATCTAATTCCTAACTTTTCTTCTTCACACCAAACAACTAACTAATCACACAATAAATATACCTAGCACAACTATCTACAATCACATATACACTACAATCTTAAAAAAGAGTAATGTAAATAATCATGATGATGCATCAATAACTTGTATGTGGAGGTCACAACAAGTTGTAATACTTCTTGTCTTGGGGGATAGAAGTATTCTTCTCTTGCACTTGAGAGGATGAAATTTGAATCACTTTGAAACAAAGAATTATACACTTATGATCAAAGGATTAAGAGAATAGAAATGTGGATCTAGAACAGAAAGTTTAGGAGTGCAAAAGGTGAGAAAAATCTGTGGAATGAACCAGTATTTATAGGGGAAAAAATATTGTTTGGGAGCGTGGGCGGTCCCCTTAATTGTGTGGCCGGTCCCCTTAATTTACTAGCCGGTCCCCTTAATTAATTAAGTGGGCCGCCTAATAAAAAAACATTTTTTCTTCAGAATTTTTGTCTTTTTGTGAGGAAGGTTTTACTTGAAGAATATGGCCGTTTTTTAGGTAGAAATTTGAATTCAAAATATTTATTTTGAATAAAACATTTCTTATAAATACAAAAATGTTTTGTATAAGTTTAAAAATGTTTGTCCCACTTTAATAAAATGTAAGATTTGTAAAAATAAAAATTCCTTTGATCATAAAATGCATTAGACACTTTGTTTATTCATACCTTAAGTGATATGGATGCTAAAGTGAATATTTACAACTAAATACTTGTTTACGTCATAATTTGTAGTTCAATGAGTACGTTTTGTGATTATCAAAACATAGAGATATCGATATATGTTAATAATATTTTTAGGCATTATTTATATCAACAAAACTCACACTAAAAACTTTTCGAAACTAGTTTTTCACATAAAATGAGTTTATGTTTTGTCATCATAAAAAAGGCGGAGATTGTTGATGCAAATAATGTCTAAAAACGTTATTCTCATCTTTCGATATCTTTATGTTTTGATGATAACAAAATGTGAAAACATCTTACGTCAAAATTAACGTAAACAAGTTTTTAGTCGAAATATGCGATTTCTACGTCAATCACTCTAGGTACGAACAAACAAATTTACAACTTGACAAATGATCAAAGAAGAGAATTTGTGTTTTGAGCTTCACATTCTTAGCTTGAAAAAACTTTCTTTTCAAAAATAAATTTTACAAATTATTTTTGAATTATAAAGAAATGTTTTATTTGGGAAATTCATTTCAAAATTCCCCAACAACTATATTTTACCCAAACCAGCTCCAAACTCCCCCAAATAAAATTTCACCACTAAAGACAAAATCTGGAGCGTGTTTGTCTGGCACAGTACCACGGTACCACTAAATTTAGTGGTATCGTGTGACAATTAGTGATGTCGTCCCTTTCAAACGGTCAGATTTTCAGCCTCTATAAATACCACTTCATTTCCTAGATTTTATTCATCCTTTTTCACACATAACTCTCTGGTTTCCATCCTTCTTTTCTCTATACACTTCTTAGATCATTAGTTAGTTTTCTTTTGGTTAAAGAGTGATTCTTTTATCCAACCAAAGATCACCAACATTCCTCTACTAGTCAAGAGAAGAACACAAGGTGTCAAGAAGACACAAAGTATTAGAGTCTTTGAGTAGTGCACTTGCATTACCAATTGTTAGCTTGATTGTATCTTGATATTCATCAAGTGTTGTAATCTTGTAGTTAATATCTTGTGTGGATCATAGTGATCGTGTTGAGATCTTGGGGATCTCATGTAGCTAGTGTGCTTGTGTTTTGATCAAGTGGATCAAGGTACATTGCAGAGTGTGTAGATTGTGTGAGGATCGTGTGAAAGGTTAGGATCGTGTAGATCGTGTGATTAGTTTGGATCGTGGTAGATTGGTACTAGCTAAGATTAGTACTCGACATTTAGCTTAGTGTCGGAAAAGAACGTAAGAGACGTTTTTTGGTTTTCTCCGCCTGAAGGGAGGTTGTTGACATAGTGCTTATATCTCTCGAGTTGGGTACTCGAGGAGTGGAGCAGGGCCGAGAAGAGCTTCGTGACCGAACCACTATAAATCTCTCTTATTGGTTTGATCATTCCATCTCTAACTCTTTTACTTATTCCTATTGATTGCTTGCATTAGTTTAGTGTTGTGTTTATATTGGTGTTGGTTTATTTCATCTACAAACGAATCTAAGTTTTTTACAATGTAAATTTTTATAACTAGACGAAAAGGCAATAAACTATTCAACCCCCCTTCTAGTTTCCCACATATTCTATAACCTCACGCCGTCAGGTACAAAATGAAGATGGGCGACACTTTTAAGTTAACAAGAGACGCCCCAGACGAATTTTACGAGTGACGGCCTCATATCCCTTTCTGACACCATCAGAGCGGCGATTACACAAACGAAACCCTAATTTAAGGTGATTTAACGGCGTCAGAGGCTATAAGCTGACGCCGCTAGAATTGTAATGCTATACATATTTTTAAATGTTTTCATTGTAATGGGTAATACTTTGAAGACATCTGATGAGGCGAAAAATGAACCACTTTTAGGGGGTCATTTAAGCCCGGAATTGAATTTATTTGATCAAATATTGCCCTAAATCGTTCCTTTTGTGATTTTAGGTACGTTGGGAGTGAATTCTGGAAAAGGAAGCAATTCAGACGTTTTTGGAGCATAAAAGTGAAGAAAACGGCAAAGACTTAATTTTCCATGCTGAGAACAGTACCTGACGGCGTCAAGAAAAAAATCATGACGGCGTCAAGACTAAAATCCATGACGGCCCAGTGAAAACCTGAAGGCGTCACAACAAGGGCGTCAAGACTATTTTTGGTGATGGCCTGCATAAGGAGTACACATGACGGCATCAGACCCAGATCTAGGCAGTCCGAGAAACTATTTGGCGGCGAGATGACGGCGTCAGAATTTTGTTCTTGACGCCGTCACCTATCAGAATCTATATATAGTTTTCTATTTTTCATTTATTAAAGAGGAACTTGTGTGGAGAAAACTAGGGCCGAACTTTGTAAACCTAGGTTGTATTTTACAGTATTTTCAAGGGTTTTCACCCCTTGAATCCTTTCATGTTCAATTGAGATAAGTCTTCTCTTAATTCATTCAATATGTCTATGTGTTGTTTGAATATATCTTATGCTTGTCTTGATTTCAACATGTTAGGCTAGATCTATCTTGTGTTTGCTTAGATGTAATGAAACCTAGATGTTAATTATATGTTGATTACTTGTTTATGGTTGTAATGGATGAATGATTTCAATGTTAGGCTTAAGAAAACTGGCAGATCTCCATTGTGTAACATGCTTGAACGTCTTAGCAAACATGACCCGATGTGTACTAGGTTTTATTAATTATATTTAATGCATGAGCAAATTCTAGTGATCCCATGTTAGGAGCTTCTTAGCCGGCTCGACATAGGAGTAAAGTAAGCGCTCATAGGATTGGGGAAGTAAGTACGCCACCCCATGAATGGTATTAAGGAATAAAATCCGTCATCCACGCAACTATAACAAGTAATTAACCTGTAAAAGATATCTAGGGAGTAGTGAAACCTAAGTAAACACAATTCTCCCATATATTGCTCACAACTCTAGTTTAATTTAGTTTATTTTCATTTTTAGCATTTTATTTTGATTGCACCTTTAGTAATGGGTTAGTTGACTAGCAACTAATTCCGCCAAACTCCTTCAAACCCGAGATTTTTACTCGCTTTCATAAAAATATAAAAATACAAAAAGAATCATCCCTCATCTCTAGACCTAGTCTTTAGGTTTTCTAATCCTAGTGACACTATTCCTAGCTGAAAGATCAATCCCCCGGTACTTGTCATTATACTATACTACATCGATCAGGTACACTGCCTGGTGGGGGTTGTAAGCTTCTCGAGATCCCTCGAGAGGTAAAGCCTGGTGCAATCCCTACGCATCAAGTTTTTGGCGCCGCAGCCTGGGAATAGTTATTTTCTAGGTTAGAATCTCTTTTTATTAGGTCTACTTGCTAGATTCCTTTCTAGTAAGATTTTATTTTTATTTTTAGGTTCTCTTTAGTCTATCTTATTTCTTCGTGTTTTTGTTAGTAACTTTTCGCCATCCGACATCATGGACGATGGTAACATCTTTGAACCCGTCATCCCACCACAACAAAACCCACCACTAGATAACCAACCTCTTAGGCCCCGAACCCTAGGAGAGTATTCCCGACCTAGCCACCAAGGCTACCGAAACACCATTGAGCTCACCCAAGGAGCCAATGTGACCCCCTTGCGATCCAACACCATCCGGTTGGTGCAAAGCGGATGTGCATTCCATGGACTTCGTTCTGAAGATCCAAATGAACATCTCAAGGACTTCCTTAAAATCGTAGATTCTATAGACCTTGATGTTACAACTAGAGAGTCAACCCGATTACGCCTATTCCAATTCTCTTTACGTGATCAAGCTAGCCAATGGCTTGAACGTTTACCCGCGGGATCCATCACCTCATGGGATGATCTCACCACTCGTTTCCTTGCTCAATTTTTCCCACCGGGGAGAACTACCAAGCGTAGAAATAATATCTTGATGTTCCAACAACGTCAAGGTGAAACTCTATATGAAGCATGGACTCGATTCAAGGACTTACTCCAAAAAGTCCCTCATCATGGCATAGATCTTTGGCTCCAAATCCAAATCTTCTATGACCATATCAATCTCTCTACAAGGCGAACCATTGACCAATCGGCCGGTGATTTGAACAAAACGGTCAAGGCAATATCTTTGCCTTCGAACAATTCTAGCACTCCCGACTGTAGGATCATGGAACTTGAGGACCAAGTCAAGTTTCTCATGAAATCTTACGAAGCTCCTAAGCCTTCAAGCCAAGTGAACAAAATCACTTCTTCATGCGAATTATGTAGTGGTCCCCATGACACTCGTGATTGTGTGGAACTCCCCGGAACAGCTTTTGCGGACTACGCATCCTCGCGTACCGACGAAGCGGGAGATAAGTGGTATACTTTCAAACCCGAGCCAAACCCTTACGGTGATTCCTACAACCCCTCTTGGAAAAATCACCCAAACCTTAGGTGGAAACAAAATCAAGCCAATTCTTCCAATCCACCTAATCGTTACCAACCAAACGGTCCACCCTCCAACCGTACTTTCAACAACAATCCTTCTAACAACTATGGTAGTACCAACAATCTTGAAGGATTGATGTCCAAGTTTATGGCATCTCAAGAAGCTCGCATAGCTAGGTTTGAAACCGAATTCAACCAACAACAAACGGAGATGACCAACAAGATAGACAACTTGTTGAAAGCCCTTAACAACCAAGCGTTAACTACACCTAGGAAGGACACTAGGGACGTCAATAACGGAATCCAAACTAAGGACCCCTCATCATCCAAACATATCCACTTTGTCAATGTTGTCACCGTTAAGCCAAAAGATAAGGATATAGAAGAAAGTGACAAAGATGAAGTTGAAGTAGAAACCGAGACTAGGGATGAAATTAGGGAAGTTGAGGTTAATAAGGGAGAGGAGTTAGAGGAAGTAGAGACTATAGAAAAGCACTTTGATAAGTTGCCCACCAAGGAAGAACGGGAATACCATAAGGATTTATTCGATGGCCCCGAGACACCATATATCCTTGGCACCCCTTATCAAAATGGGAGACCCCTCTAACATCAACATACCATGCAACATCGGGCATATGCATATATGGAAAGCTTATATCGATCCTAGATCTCCTATAAACATCATGACTAGGACTTATTATAATTGGGTAATGAAGAAACAACTTGGTTATAGGATGATGCCCAATAAGAATTTGATAAGTAATTTTGTAGGAAGAGTGAAGGGATTGCATGTGATTATAGGTAATTTTACCTATGAGATCGATTTTATGATAGTAGAAGATACTCTTCCGGTGATAGATGAAAGCATAAGCCAAGATGGGATGGCTAACTTGAGAAGTAAGGTAGGAGGAAAGGTGATTGCAAGTATCGATAGATTAAGACACTACCATCATGATAGTAATGACCGCAACTACATGGGGTACATCATCTCAAGGGATGAAGTCACGTAGTAACCCATGACCTTGAGTCTAGCTACAAGACTCGTAAATAAAGAAAAGCGCTTCTTGGGAGGCAACCCATGTTTTGTGTGATTTTTATTTTGTTTGTTTGTTATTTACTTCCGTATGCATGCTTTATTTTTATTGTTGGTAGATCATGTTTCAAAAATAAAATGGTGAAAATACTTTACCTTGTTGTTTGGCCTAGTCTTAACTTCATCCAAAGGTATTTTTGCAAAAGATAAGTGTAAGGGGAAACCCCAAATATGTTTTTAAGAAACAAAACCGATCATGATTCTCCACAATATTAAATGAACATGTATATTTGTATTTGTTAGAGTCAAATGCTTGTATCGAGTCATAATGATGTTTTGTAGGATTTTCCAGGAAGTAGGACGAAGTTTTTCCAGAAATTTTCCGGAAACTTAACATAAGAATTTCTGCAGGTCAAATCTGACGGCGTCACGAGTTTTACTCTTAACGGCGTCACGTGTAAAAATCTGGAAATTTTACCACTTTTGTTTTTCTAACGGAGTCTTAAAGTTTTTGTTGAATTATCAGTTTTATAATCTCCAGGAAATCTGCAAACATCATTCCACAAGCATTATATCTTATTTCGTTTTCTAGGATTTATTAGCATATGTAGATTGCCGCCGATTTTACGCGAGGTTGCCTAGTCTGTTTTCTCAGGTTTTACAGGTTATGTATGACAAGAAGATGATTATTATTCTAGAAGGGAAGCTTTGATTGTTCATTTTCTTGGAGGAAGATCTAACCTGGCCACCTTATTATCCATACCGAGCGAATCATGGGAGTATTTGATTTCATTCGTTTTACTTATTTCACTTTTACATTCTTTACTTGAACATTGGGGACAATGTTCATCCTAAGTGTAAGGGGAGGGTAAAATGTTGATACCTTACAGATACACTTTCGCTTGAGTTTGTTTGTTTGATAGTAGATGTGTAATAAAACTATGAGAAATACTTGTTAGTGCAATTTTAGCGCCAAATTTAAAATTTTTTACAACATTTAGGAGTGAAACTTTAGCCATAGCAAGCGTCTCATGGATAGGAGATTGAATGACTAGCACAAAACCGTACTATTCAGAAAAATTTTCCACCCAAATATGTGAGGTTCGCCTTTAGATTTGATAGGAAAAACATTTACTATTAGTGCTTATGAGTGTACCGGTAGCATTTAGATTCTAGAACTTGCGTTACTGATGCATCCCGAGACCGCTAGTGAGACTACATTCGTGTAGTAGGATTTACTACATGATAAGAGGCATTAGGATCACCCTTGTGTTAAACCCGTATTATAATTACTTGACCATTTAAGTCATATTACTTGGCTAGTTAAGTCAATTAATTTTTCCCACACCCTTAGCGTTGTACTCATTTTTAGTACACGAAACCCCTAGTACACCCCTCCGAGCCTATCTTTTCGTTTCTAACTTTAAGCATCTTACTTAAAGGAAGAATTTGTTACACCCCACTTAAATATACAACCAAATCGCCTTAGCCTTCCATGTATGCACTCATCTTTAGTGCATTATTGTTATTTGTTTAAACCCTTAGTTAATTATCTAATTGATTACATGGTTGCTAAGTCGAGTCATATCCTTGTACATATTGTTTTGGGACGATTGGGACGATTGGGTAAAGTACTTCTTTTATGGAGTAATGGGGAAGAACATCACATTATTACCCCTATATGTACGTTAATCTTAAAAGTACTCCAAGTGTTTTGATTTTCTTGATTCGAGTCATTAGATTAGTTTATTGTAAAGTATGTAAAAATTCAAGTGTAAGGGGAATTTACATTCCCTATGATGTATTATTTTGGATGGTAGGGTAAGAGTGTATGCAAAAAAAAAAAAAAAAAAAAAAAAAAAAAAAAAAAAAAAACGACTACAATCCCGTTTCATTCTATGTTCATTTTATGTTTTTGTTCTTTTTGATTTATTAGCTTAAGTCGAGTCTAGTCTTGGCTTAGCAACGCCATATTGTACATGTAATTAACCAAGATTGTTAACTCGCCACCAGTAAAGACTGCCTATATCCAACAAAACCGTGTATTCCATATCCCTACACCTAACGTTACAACCCTTTTTAAAGACCTCTTTGATAGTTTATCCTAGGTGCTTACGCCATGTGGTGGAGGTTTGATCCTTTCCCAAGCCTATGTTAATCTATTTTGCTATGACAGGTAGTGAGAGATGTTTTCCATTTTCATATTGTGATATTACTTTATTACACCCGAGAGATGTGAGTATCTAAACACTATTTGTGAGGTGCTAATGTATGACCTCCGTGCTTGTCTTTGGTCTTTAGTGGAACGATTATTTGTTGTAATTACTTTTATATTAGTGTTAAATGACCCCTAACTTGTATTTTGATTAGAATAAAAGAGCATTTGCTTGAGGACAAGCAAATCTCAAGTGTAAAGGTATATGATGCGGCGAAAAATGAACCACTTTTAGGGGGACATTTAAGCCCGGAATTGAATTTATTTAATCAAATATTGCCCTAAATCGTTCCTTTTGTGATTTTAGGTACTTTGGGAGTGAATTCTGGAAAATGAAGCAATTCGGACGTTTTTTGAGCATAAAAGTGAAGAAAAGGGCAAAGACTTAATTTTCCATGCTGAGAACAGTACCTGACGGCGTCAAGAAGAAAATCATGATGGCGTCAAGACTAAAATCCATGACGGCCCAGTGAAAACCTGAAGGCGTCACAATAAGGGCGTCAAGACTATTTTTGGTGACGGCCTGCATAAGGAGTACACATGACGGCGTCAGACCCAGATCTAGGCAGTCCGAGAAACTATTTGGCGGCGAGATGACGGCGTCAAAATTTTGTTCTTGACGCCGTCACCTATCAGAATCTATATATAGTTTTCTATTTTTCATTCATTAAAGAGGAACTTGGGTGGAGAAAACTAGGGCCGAACTTTGTAAACCCTAGGTCGTATTTTACAGTATTTTCAAGGGTTTTCACCCCTTGAATCCTTTCATGTTCAATTGAGATAAGTCTTCTCTTAATTCATTCAATATGTCTATGTGTTGTTTGAATATATCTTATGCTTGTCTTGATTTCAACATGTTAGGCTAGATCTATCTTGTGTTTGCTTAGATGTAATGAAACCTAGATGTTAATTATATGTTGATTACTTGTTTATGGTTGTAATGGATGAATGATTTCAATGTTAGGCTTAAGAAAACTGGCAGATCTCCATTGTGTAACATGCTTGAACGTCTTAGCAAACATGAACCGATGTGTACTAGGTTTTATTGGTTGTATTTAATGCATGAGCAAATTCTAGTGATCCCATGTTAGGAGCTTCTTAGCCGGCTCGACATAGGAATGAAGTAGGCGCTCATAGGATTGGGGAAGTAAGTACGCCACCCCATGAATGGTATTAAGGAATACAATCCGCCATCCACGCAACTAGAACAAGTAATTAACCTCTAGAAGATATTTAGGGAGTAGTGAAACCTAAGTAAACACAATTCTCCCATATATTGCTCACAACTCTAATTTAATTTAGTTTATTTTCATTTTTAGCATTTTATTTTAATTGCACCTTTAGTATTGGGTTAGTTGACTAGCAACTAATTTCGCCAAACTCCTTCAAACCCGAGATTTTTACTCGCTTTCATAAAAATATAAAAATATAAAAATACAAAAAGAATCATCCCTCATCTCTAGACCTAGTCTTTAGGTTTTCTAATCCTAGCGACACTATTCCTAGCTAAACGATCAATCCCTCGGTACTTGTCATTATATTATACTACATCGATAAGGTACAATGCCTGGTGGGGGTTGTAAGCTTCTCGAGATCCCTCGAGAGGTAAAGCCTGGTGCAATCCCTACGCATCAACATCCTTTGGGATAACTTGAAGTAGAGTTTAGGGAAGAATTTTGCAGCTATTGTTAGGGTTTTTCAACCTTTGAACTTCATGCTTTATTGAAGATAAGTTATTCGTTTAATCATTCAATATGTTTATGTGTTGTTTGATTAATTGTTTATCTTCTCTTCTCTATATCATGCTAGCTTAATTTACTTAGTATTTACTTAGATCTAATGAAACCTAGTTATTAACTATTGACTTGTTGTCTCTTGTTGAGTTGATTGCCTCGCAATAAGCTAAGAAACTTGGCTGACTTCTTATATGTAACTAGCTTGAATTTCTTACAAAACACAAACGTAGAGTGCACTATTGGTTTTTCTCGTTGTATTTTTGCCTGAATTACGGCTTGTAGATCATAGATAACTTAATAGACTTTAAGGGATTTAGGGGAGACTAAGATTCATAGAGTTGGGGACTCCAACACATCCCCACGGCCAATATTAAAGAATACAACACTTCAACTAAAACAAGTACGTGACAATTTAATAAATCAGTAAAAGATAACTAGGGAATAATTACTTCTAAGTGAACACGTTTGTCCACCATAAGAGTTACCAACAAATTTACTTTTCCTTGTCAGTAGTTTAATTTTAGTTTATAATTAGTTTTTGGGTTAGTTGATTAACAACTAATTCTGTCTACTATTTCAAAACCGAGATCTTTAATTTGCTTTCTAAAAAAATAAAAATACAAAAAGAATCATCCCTCACCTGTAGACCTATCCTGACATACATTTTGACCTGACGAATCTATTCTCCTAGAAAACGATCAATCCTCGAATTTACCTATACTACACTACAACGATCAGGTACACTGCCTGAAGGATTGCAAAACTTCTTAGTTTCCTTTGTCTTTTGGATTTTGTTTAAGATTTATGTCGTGTTATCTCTTCTTATTTTAGAGTTGGAGTTGATTTGTATTTCTTGCAAGTCATTTTGTTTCATGACTTGTATTTTATTTATTTAAGTCTTCCACTTACGTTTATTAGTTCTGATTGACACAGTAATGTGGCATTTTGACCCTTCTCTGGTTGGGGTGTTACAGTTGTTGTGTTGGTTAATGCCCAACCACCTTCAAGAAGGCAAATAAGTCAACTTCATAACCTTTTCCATTATCAGTAGTAGCATTCAGTGCATGTACCGCAACGGTCGATGACTTGGCTGGGGCAGATCTACACTTGATCCGTTTACTTACTCTTATGTCGCTAACGCGCCCCTTTGTCAAATAGCCAACTTCCGATCGACTTCTGTCGGGTAGGTTACTTCCTTCCAAAGCCCTAAGCAAGAGGTCACATATTGTCATGTCCTAAACGAGAATGCGAACTCAAACAATTGGCTTGACTTTAGCTACATGATAGTTTGACTGACCTAACGGCCAGTAAACTACAGCTAGAATCCTGTTATCCTATTTATTCCCATGATGAAGGCTCAATTGTTTGAAAAAAATTGGATGCTCATATATGTATAATATCAAAGTGATACTATTACTTATAACTCGAGTGGCCCTAATAACATGCTTAACTGATCTTTTTGAATAGATGGGCTATTATTCCTGTAACTTTTCCAAACCAAATTATTTGCAAATCAAATAGGCTTTTAAACTAAACTCGTTTCAACTTAAATGAGCATCTTTAAATTTATTCAAGCATATAACCATTTTCATAAATACAGCCACACTATGAATGCTCAAAATATTTGTACAAATCATAAAACAATTAATAGAAACTCATTTGGAACATATGAGCCAGATCTGAAATCAAAATACGAATATAGATTTAAGCATATACCATTATCCTTATCAATCAGCACTAAACCATAGAATAGAACTCTTAAACAGAAAATCTAAGAGCAATACATATTTGGAATATATGAACTAGAAAAGCAACTAGAAAATCTAAGATTATGTGACAAGCCACCAATAGAACTTCATATCGCCTATTGGAAATCCATAAAAAAACGATCGGATTTAACTTCCATTCTTAACCGCATGTCTAGAAAACAGTGACATTCTTTATCAAATATTGCAAGAAAGATAAATCGATCTGCCTGCTCACGATCCGCTATAAAATCAAGCATCCAACTTCATATTTTTGATACTTATGCAAATGCGAAAAGCTATGAATCTTTTTAATAGTCTGCTTGTTGTCATTAGCGTGCTTCAACATTAGGAGTTACAAAAGGTTGTTGCAATCACCACAACCTATATAAAGCACAAGTTTGATTCCTATATTTAAAAACAATAAATCATCCAAAAATCCTCAAAACTCTACAAAAACTACACGTGGCATTAACCACTAAAATAGCAAGTTTAGCAAATATTTTTCAAATACTTTCGGATGAAATAGTCAACTGATGGTTGAAGGAATCCCTAATTTTTCTCCCTCAAAATCTTTCATAACCTACTCCCTAAAACAATTTTTATACCAGAAATCATCAATAAAACCGTTGAAAGAAAACCCCGCCCCCAAAAAAATCGGATCTGGGAAGGAACTAAAAACATACAACAACAATGTTCTGGTTGCGACATAATGGTACAATTTTTGTTGATGATTTTCTGGGTATTGTACAATTTTTGATGATTTATGGTGGATCTGTTGATTATAATTTCAGTTTTGTTTTGGAGATGCAAATTCCGGTGTTCCGGTGGATTAGGTGTATCGATTATTGACGGCAAATTATTCCGGCCATCTTATTGGCGGCAAAATATTCTCGCCACGATGAAGAATTTGAGCAAATTAAGTAAACTAACTATTTTATCGATATGTAACTTTGATATATTATCCAACAAATTGTAACATTTATCTTGAAAATTTATATCATAAATATCGTGTTGCTGAGGGTGTGATTACATTTCGATCAATTAAATCACTTATAAATCAAGGTATTCACATAACAAGATTTATGGATTCAATTTTCAGTAAGTGATTTAAATTAGATATGTGAATTTTGTTGGTGGTGACGCACCATAGCTAAAATAAAGGTCTTATAAAATTTGGTTTGTTGTTATGAAATTAATATTTAATTTTTGTATCAATGAGTATTACTGTATTGGTTGAAGTTGTTTACTTGGTGGTGTTTTTGTTAATTACTGGTGAATAGTAAGATAGGCATTGTCTATGGAGCTGAAAGTTTTGGTCTAATAGGTATAATATCTGAAAGAATTTTTGATGGAGGCTGCCATGATCTTGGGTAAGTTTCTTTGTCTTATCATCAATGATTAAGTTTGTAAACATATTTTTTTGATTTACTTTGAGCCAACTATGTGGTTAATGTTTAAAAGGTTAACTTCACCTCAAATATATATAGTTGACCGAACGTCATATTTTAAACATATATTTAAACCAAACACTTCAGGATGATAAGATACCTTACTCTTGATGTAGTATGACACATGTGCGTAATTAGAAATTGTTTATCAAATGATCAGAAAGTGAGTTATTAGAATTGGACTGATAAAATACCTTGCTCTTAGTAGAGTAAAGGGAAAAGGCTATTGTTCACCCTGCACCCCAAATGTTATCTGCATGTTATACTTTTTCGACCGATACCTGTAATGTTATCTATTAAGAATCTGTATCCTTATTTTATTTAAACATGGTCTAGTTGCAGTTGAGCTAAGAATGAGATAGTGACCTGCAACTTTCTTGAGCCTTTATTTTTTATTTTATTATTTTTTTTTGTTATCAAGGTTGGTTTATTTTACTTGCTGTATTAAATCATATGTTTTAGTTCTGTGGTTTAGTTTGTGTATTTGCAATATTTGTTTAAGTAAAGACCCCTTAATTTAAGCTTATTTTTTCATTTTAGGTTTGCATATTGATTGTAGCCTATTGATATGAGTAAAGTTGATTCGGGTAATATTTTTGCCTTATTTGGATAATGAGTGTGTTGCAGCTTCCTATGGTATACACTTCCCAATGGTTAGACTTTTCCTTTGTGTTTATTGTCTTCGTGATTGAGTGTAACTAGGGGATGTTTGTTACTACCTCTTTTAAACTGCATATCCTCTTCTATATTAAATTTTTTAGGAGTAAGTATGTAAAATCTCGCAAAAATCCATATAATTAAAAACGTTTAATTATATATTAATCTCCGTCATTATTTTAATCACCATTTTTATGGGGAAATTTAAAATTTTTCTTATTATATTAAATGGTCACGATTACGATATTGCAAAATTCACCAAACGACAAAACAAGTTTTCGACACATTTAACAAAATATTTAAAACTCACTAATCCTAATTAATAACAAATTACAATCAAACGGGCCCTTAATCAATTTTTCAGCCCAATGCCTCGAACACTATTCATCAGCCCATGCACATCGGCCCAAACTCCAAATCTTATTATTTCATGTATTCGACTAATAATCAAGCTACAAAACGCCTCTTGTACTCTCAATTCTTACACACGACATATTAATATTTTTGCACCATCTCATTCCCCACCTAGCCAACTATTAGTGTGTCAAATCCCAAGTTCATAGGACGACTTTTGATACGTTTTTAGGAGGCAAAGTGATTGACCAAAATTCAATCCCAATCGACATGAAATAAATTCATTTCTTAACCGTTTCGACTCTAGTTTGTTTCTATGAGTTCCAAATAATAATTCTAGTATGATTCTATGTTTAAATGTCAAGATTTATCAACTATAGCAAAGTTCTACACGATTTCTCAATTTGTGTACATACTTATATGGTTGTCGACATGCATATCAAACACAAGGACCATTCCCCTCATTTCAAGCTCTCATATTTGATTTTTATATGATATAAGTTCATCCTATAAGTCTATTGTAACTGTCATAATAGTGTTTATGGTTCCCTTGCAATTTTTGAACCATACGTGTTATGAAGAGTTATGATATATACTCCTTGTTCGTTCAATCAATTTCCATCATTCATCACTCACTTTCAAAGCTTCCTTTCTTCCTAATAATTCTTTCTTGAAGGCCATAAGTGGTTACAATATCATTTGGACTCAAGAAAGGAGTATCGGGTTTAAGTTATACTATTATTACTTTGGGTATTAATCGAACTTGATCGTATCTTGTGTTTTCCTTCCTCCCTCTCGACTCTCTACCACCTTTGAAGGTGTAGTAAGTTGTTTCAAGCTCTTGTCAATTCATATCACTTGTAAATTAAGTTCCATGCATCAAGTATATATTTTTTTCGATCGTATATAGTTCATGTATATATTTACGTACGTATACATTTGTAGCAACACAAACGTGGCTAGCCTCTATCTTGGAAGGCCTAGGAGTCACGTAGCACACATATTTCACGTTCATTTCAACGTTACATGCATCAACTAAACTTATTTTGAACCTAACAAAATCACGCATGAAAACTATATAAACACTTAGAAATATTCTAAGTGTTTCACACATATATAAACGTTCCATGTAGCCCAAGAAACGCACATATACATTGAAATATTACTTAACGAGCACCCAACATTTTTATACGACTCAATAGACCACCTAGAAAACTACCACTTTCATTTAGATAACATGTAAAAATACTCACGTCTCGACACTAAAATTTAGCCGAATTGATTGACAGTTACAAGGTTATAAAATTGTCATTTCTATTTTAAAACTAAATATTTTCGAATTGGGCTTATTCAAAGCCCAACAAGAGATAACGATCCATAAGCCCACTAACATTTTTAGAATCATAAAAATAGCCCAAGTCCAGGCCCAATTTAATGAAAAATAAGCTTTTTAGCAAATAAGCTGTTAAAATAAGCTTGTTATTAATTTAATAAGCTTCGGAAATTTTTATAAAATTTTTCTTATAATTTTTGTAATCTTGGACTAAAAATGTAACGCGACGACACCTAGAAGGACTACAACTGTAAAAACAGAAATATAAGGGTAAAAATTGATAATAATTAATATTCTAAGCCTATGTTTGACTATTGGACAATTAGAGGACTATAATTGTAATTTATGTATAAAAAGGACTAACGGTGTAACGCTAACAACGTTAAAGTATAAAATGGTAAAATTGGAAAAAGGACAAGGATTAAACATACTCTATTTAACATTCTTATTTATTTTCTATTTTCGTAAATTTATTTCATATGCATTTAAACTTTCATTTTTATTTATATATATCATTTAAACGTAACGTTAATAATATATATAATGATATTTCAAAAATTAATATTATTACTTATGGTTAAAAAGGTAAAATTTCGATGGATAATTTAATTACAATATTTTGTCATATCATGCATAGCATAAGAATTACACTGCACATCATCTATTCGTCATAACGAATAATTATTATTCGTTATTCGTTCGTATTTACCAAATAGTATTTGGTCAAATTCTCAGATAAATTTATTTATCAGGTTCCGTATCAAAGACGTTTCCATAATCATTCTCATAATCTCATCCTACTTTACTTTTCATCATCCCAACGTCAATCAAGGTGAGTCATAGCCCCATTTCCAATACTTGTTTTTAACTCTGTGGGGGAGATACATGCTTACATATACTTTGATAACTTTATAAGTATATGAATAAATTACATGATTCAAATCAATTTCCTTAATAATAATTACCTGATGAAGTTTAAGAATTAAGATGTGATATATCTATGTTACTTGCAAAATACTTAACTGAAATACTGATACTCAGATGATAATGTTTCCAATTTGACTATTGTGGCATGTGATATATATGTGTTACTGGCGAATTACTTAACTGAAATACTGATACTCAGATAATACTGTTTCCAATTTGATTATTGTGGCATGTGATATATATATGTTACTGGCGAAATACTTAACTGAAATACTGATACTTAGATGATAATGTTTCCAAAGTGATTACTGTGATATGATACTTGACTATACTATACTATTCTGAATGATTCCATTATTACCTTGATATTGCCTAAGTTACCTTCATCGCCATAAAGTCCCTCAATCATGAGCCATTAATCACTATTATGTGAGCGCGAATATAGTGAACAGCTTCGAAACCTGTTAAGGATTGACCTCCTGTCCCACTAATACTTGACGGAATGCCATATGCTAATACTTGACGGAATGCCATATGCATATGGTTAGTCGTATTAGTCGTGATACATTATATTTGAACAAAAATAGGAATTGGCAAATCACCTATTATAAGAGGGCAAAATTTATCATTGACTTGATAAATCACCTCTTTTGTTAACGTTTTGCGTGTCATGAGGCTTGGTGCAATATCCATAAGGAAATGTATGTTTTCAACATATATTTAGATACAGCTGTATAACCATACTTGAATTGTATATCTGATTAAATTAGCATCATGAGTTTCCAGCTCATGTTAGGATTATTGATCCTTTATTTGAATTTGATTGACTATCTATATGAATTAACTGTGAGTATAATCAACATTACTCAATACTTGTTCCATTATCGTTTGTATTTATCATTACCAAATATTCTTGAAATCTATCAAAATAAATGGTTTTCCACAAAACTCTATGAACTCACCAACCTTTGTGTTGACACTTTTAAGCATGTGTATCTCAGGTAATTTAACGGAGCAGGACAAGACACGGAGTGGACGTTTATTACTCTGATAAATTAAAATGGTGTAAAAATCAAATATGTCATTCTTTCAAGCTTTTACATCTTTTAATAAGATTTTAAATCAAATGGTTCATCTTTTTATCAAAAATATTATTTGAATGACAAATAACTTTCAAAACGCTTCTTTTAAGCCGTTTTATGAGATTATAACTTCGATCCTCCCCGTAACACCCAAATTACTTTTCCGCTGCTACAAACTTAAATTTGGGGGTGTTACAAAGTAGCTAAAAAAACTAAGAATATCAATGAGATACCATCGTTTATGGTTTTGGGCAAAGCACCAAAATCATATTCATCACCTTAATCATCCATTGACGCATCAGGATGAAGCTCTCTGTCTTCCACTATATTCCACTTACTTTAATCTCATGTAAATAGGATTTGGTCGGTTAAATAAATACACTAAGTTAGATAATACAAACATGTCTCTTAAGTTGTTTAAACCATCGATGTCATATTATGATTCATAGTATATGAATCTTCTTACAGTGCATCATATTTTACAGACAATATCTAGTTGTATTTTTTTGGCTCATTTTATTTATTTGGAAACCTTTTGGTGCATGGTGAATAGATTTTACGTTTGGATGCATTAGAGAAATCATAAGAGGATGAGTTTTCTTTGGAATTTTAAGTTATCTTGGTTATTCAGCTTTTGTATATATCTAATTGAAATAAATTTGGTGTTTTGTGAAGTAACTCCTCGAACGGGCCTTGCAAAGAAGAAAAAAAAAAAAAAAAAAAAAAAAAAAAGGACATGGACATGAGGATCACTTGGTAAATTATGTTATTAACCCATTTCCATTATCATTTTATTTGACGTCTTTAAGGTATATCTCACATCTCTTTCATAACCTAGATGTTGCATTAAGGTAATTTCCAATCTTTTCAGTTATATTTTTAACATATATGCTGCCTAATAGTGCAAATACATTTTGAAACGAAATCTATAAGACATATTTTTTGAAACCACTAGTCCGATGGCCCTAAAGACTAGTTATATATAATCATTACTTGGGGTAAATGTATTTATTTATATAAGATACTTTTTTCATAATGTAATTTTCTACATATAATTTTATATGTTATCTAGCATACATATTCGATGCTGGACAAAGATACGAGAAAAACACTCCTTGCAAGTTGCAACCTAAGATAAAACCAGTAACTGAGCAATGAACGGAGAAGAGGAGATGAAAACAGTTCATACATGGTAAAAGATCGGGGAGTATGTTTTGCTAATTAAAACTAGCTTCACACAAATGATGAAAATGAGCAAGAGAACAGCTCTACTGCGGTTTTTCTTATTCAATTCTCAAAAGATGCACTATTACAATTTGCTTCTTATAGCCTTTAATGGACAACATAACCATGGGCAATACATCATACAAATTCTCCTAATAACCCACGAAGAATGACAAATAAAACTATACCAAAAACTGATTATTAGAATGACCCTTTTATTAAAAATGAACCGTTATAGAGGATGAATCGACCATGAGATGAAAATGTTATTGTTTAAAGGTTTACGGGTGTCTTGAGTATTCATTGTTGAATGTGATTTTTTCTTTTGCAGCATAATTTATCCTGTCAGAGGCTCGAAACAAACATGCTGAATGTTGGACAGTATCCCATTCAGCGGTGGCAGTTAAACACCCTCCAAGACAATATATTTTGCTTATTGAAAATTGAATGAACCTTTTTAATAACTGCAGCAGCAAAGCGCAGATTTTTGCGCGAGATAGCTGACATAGAAAGCATAATAAACAGACATGCGGTGCATACTGAAATAGCAAAACTGAGGGATGGTGAAAGGATAACATAACTCCCCGTGATGAATGCAACTGCCATTGATATCATGGCAATTAGAGCAAGCAAATAGTAAAACCAAAGCATGTAATTAAAACCCTTCTTTTCATCCTCGTCGGCTTCATCAAAGGTGATAGCGTAAACTTGTAACCTGATATATCCAAATAAAACACAGCAAGAACAAGAAAAGGCCAAAGCATTTGAAACAACAAATGCTTTGTATGCTGCTTTCTTTAGTAGAATAGGCATGCCTTGCTCGGCGCCTTCATTGCCATCAAAACCACCCGGTACTGTAAAAGCGGCTGCAAAAGTTGCTGTTGCTATGAGAGTCACCAGTAAAACAACACTGTCTGCTAACCTATAGAACAATTGTTTTTTTGACTCTTTTTCATTGTGGACATGATTCTGTTTTAAAACACGGGGTAGTTCTCTTGGTCCTGGGTCTCCTGTTGTATGTTTCATTACACTTGCTGTGAAGGCCTACATAAACAAAAAAATATTCTTCTCTAACTTAGAAAAAAGCATATTCGGTTTTTGAAAGCTTAAACGAAAGTAAGAACTACCTAGATAAACTTTAAAAACTATTAATTACCTAGGCGGACAACAAGAGAAAGTTACAGAGTAATACGTCGATACCTGTGACCTACTAAAAGGAATGATTTTCGCATAATAAATCAACCTTTTTTGAGGCTTAACTGAGATAAGAAGAAGAAAGTGTACCTTGAGCAGTTTCTCACTTTTTTCGACTGAATATGCCATGTTTAGAGGATTCAGATTGTCCTTGTTGCGGATGTGAATGTTGACTCTATCACTGATTACCAATTCCTCCATCTGAAGGATCTCAAGGTCAGAGGCCATATACAAATGAACAGGAGTGTTCCCATTGCTATCTCTCTGATTACTTAAAAATGTTGCTAATGATTCACATGTTAAGATCCATATAATCGAGTTTAATTTCTTATTTTCAATAGCAACATGAAGAATATTCCTCCCTTTGGAATCAGTTAGCTCTGAGGATCCAGGACATATGGACATAAGTTCTTCCATAAGATAACAATGACCTCTACTAGCTGCAATGTGAATTGCTGAAGTATTTGTGTCATCTTCGGTTGTCATTTGATACCCAATATCGGGGTCTGCCAACAGAAGCTCTTTTACTGTATGCAGTTTATTATGATAAACAGCATAATGCAATGGTGTCCAACCTTGGTTGTCGTGAATCCTTAGTAAATCGATATTTTCTTGTAGCAAGTCTTTACTATATCCTGACACATCAAACCACGATAATACTGTTATATTTCAAAGGGAAGTGGATATCATAATGAGTCATATTTGTGACAAAATCGTATATTTCACAAAGCTTGTAACATATCAATGGGAAGCAAAAGAAATCGAAGTTACCTGCTTCATTTTCGATGATTGCAGATGCGTGTAAGGCTGTTTTCCCATTTGGTCCATCAAAAGCTTTTACTCTGCACTCATTCAGCATTAGACTAAAAATATCGTAATAGGTCCTTTCCACGGCAAGGTAAACTGCGCTTTCATTGGAACCATTGATGCGATTTGCAAGTTGGGGCACTTGTTTCACCAACCAAAATACAACTCCAGCATGATGGTTCTCAATGGCAACATGTAGCGCGGTGTGTTTATCTATGCTTCTTGTTGCAAGTTCTTCCATTTCATCATGCTTCACATAGTTAATCAAAATTTCAAGAATATCTATGTGCCCCTCCCTTGCAGCAATATGTAGCGGTGTCTCTCCTTCGGAATTCTGATGGTAGACTAGAGATGGGTGATTTTGGAGAGTTCTTTTTGCATTCGTTACGTCTCCAAACCTGGCTAAAAGGTGGAGAATAGTGTTCCTTTTTGGAGTCAATTCAAGCATACCTTTATCCAAATAGTTCAATGACACTGGTATTTCATTTTCATGTGACTTAGGGTACGAGCTTGAGGTCATTGCATACTCCTTGTAGATTGGTTCTATAAAAAAGAAATACATGTTAACCCAAAACTATAACATAACTTTTAGCTAGATAAAATAGGAAAATGCTTGGAAATCTGTAAAATTGAAATCATGTTTTCCCTTTTATCAACCATGGGAAAAACATTGCATATACACGACAACAGCAACATTATTACCCAATATTGAACGTATGCAACATTAACTAAGGGGGTGTTTGATAGGCTCTTAATGGGCCTTATCATGAATCATTAAGTGGGATTGATTGTTTGATAAACATTTTTTCTTTGGGAGAATTGCATATATACTCACTAAAACTCAAAAACTTGCATATTTCCCCAAAATACAAGTTTTCAATGCATGATGTACAATGCAAGTCAAGCATGTTTTGGGTATATATGCAAATATGCAAGTTTTAGTGGATATATATATGCAATTGCCCCTTTTCCTTCTCTTAATCATTCCACTAAGTGCTGAAATCTGAATTGGTCAGCATTAAAGACATGCAAAATGATTTAGCACCACAAAAATTACATAAATGTCATCTTCGAGTGTGTCTAACAGTCAACTTTTATATATGTTTTTGATCATTTCTTTAAGAGTAAACTAGTTCTAGTGATTGAGTTATTTTTTAAAAGATAACAAGTTTTTTTTTTTTTTTTTTTTTTTTTTTTTTTTTTTTTTTAAATTAGTTTGTAATTAATATTGTTTTATGATCTTTTGATAAGTCTATTTAAATTTTATTGCTTACTTTAACATTGTTTTCTTTATATTATATTTCTATTCGAGTCATTTTTTTAATTAACTATATATTTTGCTCAGTACAAATCTAAAAACAAGGTTAAATTAGTAATTTAAGGCAGCTCAGATTGCTCATTCAGAATAATTATCAAATAATAATTTTCACACAGAATCAGTTTTATTCAGCATTTTAGAATCATTCAGCAGCTTTGATTTATTCAGTGTTAAATCATACTTTTTTTTTTTATCAAACAACCCCTAAGGTGGTACGGTTCAGTCTCAAGGGACGGTTTAGAGGAGATCATTATCCAAAGTTAAATAATTAATTTATTTAGTTTCCTAGTTTATTTAGTTTCCTAATAAGTTTATGTTTCTAAATAAAGGTAGCGTATTATATCAAACTCAAATTGGGTTATTTTGAGTCTGTGTAGAAGGGTATAAATAAACCCAATGGCGGAGCTAGAAAAAATTTCTTGGGAGGGCCGACACAATTTTTTTTTTCCGGAATAACATTAGATGGGAGGACCGGGATGGAAAAAATAAAATTTTAACACATGAAATCGCGAAAAAAACACTAACAGGCTTAGGCCTAGGCCTAGGGGGCCGAGACCCTTCCCGGTCCCATAATAGCTCCGCCCATGAATAAACCCATTGGGTGCGTCCAAGTTAGGTTTTATGTTTTATTCTTCTTTTCGTTGTGAACGTAATGAAGTTTTCTAACAAAATAGAGTTGCTCGTGTGTTGAGCAAAATCTCCGTGTGTCGGTGTTCGTTTGGTTGTTCTTGATTTCACCTGTTCAAATTCTACAAGTGGTATCAGAGCCATCCTTGTTAGCTATGGCCAATCTTGGAGCCGTGAAGAAGCTTAACAATTCAAACTACAATTCTTGGTCTACCTGCATGATGTCGTATATGCAGGGTATGGATCTGTGGCAAGTTGTTAATGGTGATAGTACGGCAGAACCCAGATCGATACTAATGGGGCTGTTAACAGGTGGAGGATTAAAGCAGGCAAGGCTTTATTCATTTTGAAAAAAACCATAGAAGACGATCTCTTGGAGCAGATCCGTGACTTACAAACGCCTAATGCAGTATGGAAGGTGTTAGCTGATTTCTTTTCTAAGAAGAATGATGCCAAGCTTCAGCTACTAGAGAACTAGTTATTATTATAAATAACTAAGAAAGAACTCTCGATCCCTCAGTACTTTCACAAGATTAATTCTTTGTGTAGAGAAATCAGGGAACTTAATGAAGAAGCTAAGATTGGAGACGCACGAATGAAGCGAATTATTATACATGGTCTTAAACCTGAATACCGCTGTTTTGTAGCAGCCATTCAGGGCTGGGCAAAGCAACCTTCTCTGGTAGAATTTGAAAATTAGCTTGCGGCTCAAGAATCCTTGGCAAAGCAGATGGCTGAAGTATCGGTTGCTGATCCAGTAAAGAAAGAAGAAACAGCAATGTATGCTCATTGTGGCAAGAGTAAGATTCGAACATGAGGGATCAAAGAGTTATTATAGCAAGAACAACAAAAATGATCACAAATATGATAGTGGTGATAAAAAGAAGTGCCATGGGGCTGACTCTGGCGAGAAGAAGAACCGAAACTATGGAAATAAATTTCCATTCAAGTGTTATAATTGCAACCAATGCGGTCACATGGCTAAAAACTACCCCGAAAAGAAAGAAGAAAGCAACTTGGCTGGCATGCAAGATGAAGAAGAATGGAACACGGAAGCATACTTTGCTCAAACTGAGTCAGAAGTCTTTGCTCTAACTACCACGAGTGAAGGCAAAGATAATTCACTTGATGACTGGATAGTAGACCCAGGATGTTCCAACCATATGACTAGAGATAAAAAGCTTCTTAAAGATCCAATTAAGTATGAAGGCAATCGAGTCGTGGTAATAGATGATAACCCACAACACAATATAGCACATGTGGGACAGGTACAAATCAGTCCAAACAAAAATTATCAATATGTTCTTGATAATGTTTATCATGTTCCAGGGATGAAAAAGAATTTGGTGTCGGTTCCTCAAATAATCAAGTCTGGTCAATATGTATTACTTGGACCAACTGAAGTACTAGTTTTTGATGAGGTTGAGACTAGTTCAAAGCCGATTCTAAGGGGAAGAAAGAATGACACGGTGTACGTGTTATCGGCCTCAACTGCGTATGTAAAGAAAGCTAAAGGGAATCAAAGTTTTGATGTGTGGCATAGATGTCTCGTCATGTAGGATATGACAAGTTGGAACTCATGATCAATAAACGTTTGGTTAATGGAATTCCTGGTGTCGAAGTGAAGAAAGACGTTGTGTGTGGCGGATGCCAATACGGTAAGGCGCATCAATTACCATTTGAGAGCTCTAGTCATCGTACATCAAAACCCGTAGAACTTGTGCATTCTGATGTGTTCGGATCTGTCAAGCAAGTGTCGTTGAAAGGTGAATTTATAATATATTTATCTTAATGTTTATATGTTTGTTTTTTTTCGTGTTTATATTTACTTTACAATATATCAATACTTATGTGACAATGATCATATTATGTGTAAATTCACTTGCATATGTGTATCTCATCTATACGTTTGTAATGTAGAATTATGAGATAAGTATTATTAGGCTTATCTTGACAAAAAAGTAAAGAAAAATAACCAATTTTCTATGAAAATCAAATTTTTTTGGTAGAAATTAGCTACACACAAATATAAGCGGTTAAAAACCAAAAAACCGAATCGCAAAAAACCGAACCGCCAAAAAACTGAACAGCCAAAAAGCGAACGATTTTGGTTTTAGATTTTATAAAAACTGAATATTTCGGTTCGGTTTCGGTATTAGCCAAAAACCGACCCAAATCGAACCGTGCACACCCCTAGATTCTTATACCATTTGTACTTTAACGAGGTAGGTTCCCCTCGCTTCGCAACGGGGTGAAGCAAATTTCGTTTAAGACATGCTGAAATCAAAGCTTCATATTTGATATCGTTAAAATGTCAAAATAAATAGTTTTAAAAAATAAATCAAAAGAAATAGTTTTAAAAAATAGGTAATCAAGTTTAAGGACCACAAAGTAAAAACCCATTTAAGGTTAGAGTGAACGAAAAAAAAATTAAATTAAAAATGGCGGTACTCTAATATGAAGTGACTTATTGAAATGTCCTATTTGACACCTGTAGAAAGACGAAAGAAATATGTATGTATGTATGTATGTATGTATGTATGCGTGCGTGCGTGCGTGTGTTCGCGTACGCACGGTGTGTGTGAGACAGGAAAAGTTATTAATTAAACTCGTCGGAACATAAATGAAAGCTATTTAGGGTTTGAAATAAAAATTTTAGTTAACATTTACAATAATAAGAAATGGAAATAAAAAGTAACGAAATAAAGTAAAATAGGGAAAAATTAAAAGTTTGACCAGGGAAAACAAAGATTTTATTTATTAAAAATGTTATGATATGTTGTACCGTAACCGCAATGAAAATTTCTTTCCATTATGAATAATAAAAAAGCAAGTAATAAAGATAGAAAGTAAAAACAGGAAAAACCTTTGAAAGTTTCAGGGCAAAACAAAATTTTATGTGAAAGGCAGAAAATTATTAACCTCTGTTTTTCTAATGATTTATTTATTTTTACACATGGTGATGTTCTCTCTGCTAGTGTGGTTATGGATGCTCTTGATGAGTTCAAGAATTTGTCAGGCCTGGTTCCATGTATTCCTAAGAGCACGGCTTTCTTTTGCCATGTGCCGGATCAGGTGAAGTTGTCTATTTTGAATTCTTAGTCTTTTAATGAAGGTACTCTACTTTATCAAATATCTGGGCGTTCCCCTTATATCTTTAAGGTTGCTGTACCGGGATTTTAAAGTTCTTGTGGAATAAATTTTTATCTATGGCGGGTCGTTTGCAGCTCATTATCTCTGTTTTATCATCTATGCATATATATTGAGCTTCTGTCTTTATCCTTCCAGTTCATGTTATTCATGATTTAGAACAGTTAATGCGTGGTTTCCTTTAGTATCAAGTTGATTTGAAAAAGGGGTAAGGCTAAAGTGGCATGGGAGGATATCTGTAAGCCAAAAGAGGAGGCTGGTTTAGGTATCCGTAGTCTTCATGAGTTTAATGTGGCACTTATGGCAAAACATGTTTATAGTATTTTGACCCATAAGGAATCCCAATGGGTCAAATGAATTCATGCTTATAAACTTTGTGGTAGAAGTTTTTGGGATGTTCCGTGCTCAGGTGATATAAGTTGGGGCTGGAGGAAATTGCTTCTGATTCGTCCTACTATTCGGCCATTTTTCTGGTTCCATATTCGTAATGGTAAGAGGGCATTTATATGGTTTGATAATTGGTGTTCCTTGAGCCCTATTAGGAGTTTACTTACCGCTAGAGATATATCTCGTTCTGGATTCTCTTTTAATGATTATGTGGGTGATCTTCTTATTGATAGTGTTTGGAGATGGCATGTTTAGTGGACTGATAGGATTCCAGCGCTTCTGCTTATTAACCCACCGACATTAATTGAAGGTGTTGATGATGAGCTGGTTTGGAGAGTGCCTAATGGCGAATTCATGCCGTTCACTATTTCTCGTGTTTGGGATTCTATTCGTGAGAGTGCGAACTTGGTTTCGTGGTTTCATGTTGTGTGGTTTCCTCAGTGTATCCCAAAACATGCTTTTAATCTTTGGCTTGTCGTTAATTGCAAGCTTAAAACACAAGATAGGCTGAGGCAATGGGTTGTCGGTCCTTCTATCGACTTAAACCTGCTTCGGTGTCCATTCTGTGATAATCAACCTGATTCTCATGCTCACCTCTTTTTTGAGTGCCCTTTTTCTTCACAGGTTTGGACAAGAATTCGTGCTTTAGGTGGTATGGATAATATACCTCCTAGACTTGATGATGCTGTTGCGTACCTTATACCTTTCTCTAAAGGAGGTTCTTCTGGTAGTGTGATTTCTCATATTCTTCTTGCTGCTACATGTTATTCTATTTGGCATGAACGGAATTCGAGGCTTTTTAAAAAGAGGCTCAAGTCATATACTTAGGTGTTTGATGATATTGTTTCCATTGTACGGCTAAAGATCCTTTCCTTTCGGTTTACTAAGAACTCTTTACGGATTAGAGGGATCTTGGATACATGGAGGCTACGTGGATCGGTGATCATTGCTAGTGATTCAACGACCTGATGGAAGATTTCAAATGCTTGTCTTATCCATGAGGGGAGTGCCAGGTAAGGGTTGTACTCTTTTTCCCTACTCCAAGGTTTTCCCTCTGGTTTTTTCTTGGAAAGGGTCTTTAAGGAGGCAAGCTTCCTGGGGCGCCTTGCTCCCTTCGTGCTTACGGTGGATGCGGGATGTTCGCTTGTTTCAGGATTTATTCTTGTTGGTATACCTAGTTAGTTGATTTGTAATTTAGCTAGGCTTGTTGTGCTTATGGCCTGTCATAAGTACTAGTTTATCAAGCATTTTACTTGAAGTTAAAGTGGTACTTTTGCCACACTCCATTTGTACTTAACATTATTTTTTTGGTTATATATTGACCAGGCTAATTCCCTTTACCCAAAAAAAAAGGTCTAGTACTCTACTGTGGAGGAAGATTGCAGATGAACAATAAAAACAAGGCGGAGCCAGGATTTGAAGTTAAGAGGGCCGAAATTAACATATAAATTATAGCGATAAAAATAACCCTCGAAAAATGAATCTATAGTTCTTTTAACCCATGATTCAATTTAACACTACAATAATTAGGATGTAAGCTAACTTAGAAAGAATAATTGGACAACGAAATTTATTTTGATGTTGTATACTTGTGTCAGACTGGTTAAGTTATTCAAAATCTCAATAGGAATAACGGGGCTCGTTACAAATATTGTTAAGAAACGAGCTTATGGGTTATATAACTAATGAATAAATTGCGTTTATTAGGAGTGACCCAGCACCCACTAATCACCCTACTAGCTCCGCCCCTGAATAAAAAAAGCAACTAAATAAATTTAGATGACAAAAAAGGAAAAATCTTAAAAAGTTTGAGAACCTGAAACAGAAGTTTTACTTAAAGTGTACGTGAACACGTTGCAACATACCATTGGATAAAATTCCCTATGAACAATAAAAAAAGCAAGTAAATAAAGCTATAAAGAAAAAATAGAGAAACCTTTAAAGTTTGAGGAGCCAAAGAAAAAGTTTTAGTCAGGTAAATGAAGATTGGCGTCACGCTTTAAGTTAACAAGAGATGCCTCAAAAGAATTTTACGAGTGACGGCCTAATATCCCTTTCTGACACCGTCAGATCAGCGGTTTCGTCTTACACAGACGAAACCTTAATTCAAGACGAGTTGAAAACGTCAGCTATATATATATATATATATATATATATATATATATATATATATATATATATATATATATATATATATATTTCTGACGCCGTCAGATCGGCGATTACACAGACGAAACCTTAATTCAAGATGAGTTGACGGTGTCAGCTATATATATATATATATATATATATATATATATATATATATATATATATATATATATATAGTGTAACTTTCAAACGAGAACCATTTTAATTGCGAGAACTGAGAGAGCCACCAAAAACATACATGCACGCCTTCAATAATTGTATTTTTGCACAAATGTTTTAAAAAAAACATAGTTGTTCTAAAGAATTTGATAAGAAATTGAAAATACAAAATTTTTCTTTGAAGGTGTGCATGTATGTTCTTATAAGACGTGCAACGACAATATTGTGGCCGTGTGTAAGGTTTTTGTGAAAAAAGAGGATGAGTTCATAATGATATTGAAGAACATATGTGGATGCTTACGATTATTGATGATTTGCATGTATTTTTATTTTATTTGAAAAGGCGTGCATGTATGTTTTTTATGGTTCTCTCAGTTCTCGCAGATAAAATGGTTCTCGTAAGAAAGTCCCCATATATATATATATATATATATATATATATATATATATATATATATATATATATATATATATATATATACACACGTACGTATACGTACGTACGTACGTAGGTATATATGTATACGTATGTATATATGTATATATATATATATATATATATATATATATATATATATATAATCTAATTCAAATAAGATCAATCTTAAAGTTGTAAAAATAAGATCCAACTAAAATTGGACAAGTGACACTCTTGTTTAAAGTAAAATTAAATTTTTTATTGAGTACAACTAAAATTGTTAAAGTTTCGATGTTTTTCTTTTTTAAATTGACGAAACTAAGGTGATACACTTTGATTCGACACGTAATGTATCAGGTTAAGGTGATACACTTTGATTCCACATGTAAATTTATAGTTGTGTATCACTAATCCAAACTCATGTATCAGTTGGTTATTAGTTGTTAAAATGTTAATTCGTATTAATACTTTATTTTTTGTATATTATTGCTAATATGGTTATTTATAAAATGGCTTTAGTGGTTATTTAGACTAGATCTTATTTTTACAACTTTAAGCTTGATCTCACATTAACCCTCCGTTATATATATATATATATATATATATATATATATATATATATATATATATATATATATATATATATATATATATATATTCGAATGTTTTCATCGTAATGGGTAACACTTTGGAGACATCTTTTGGGATAACTTGAAGTAAAGTTTAGGGACGAATTTTACAGCTATTGTTAGGGTTTTTCAACCTTTGAACTTCATGCTTTATTGAAGATAAGTTATTCGTTTAATCATTCAATATGTCTACGTGTTGTTTGATTAATTGTTTATCTTCTCTTCTCTCTATCATGCTAGCTTAATTTACTTAGTGTTTGCTTAGATGTAAGGAAACTTAATTATTAATTATTGACTTGTTGTTTCTTGTTAAGTTGATTGCCTCGCGTTAGGCTAAGAAAACTGGCTGACCTCTTATATGTAACTAGTTTGAACGTCTTAGAAAACGCAGCCGTAGAGTGCACTATTGGTTTTTCTCGTTATATTTGTTGCATGAATTACGACTTATAAATCCTAGATAATTTAATAGACTTTAAGGGATTTAGGGGAGTCTAAGATTCATAGAGTTGGGGACTTTGGCACCTCCCCATGACCAATATTAAAGAATACAACGCTTCAACTAAAATAATGACGTAACAATATAATGAATCAGCAGGATATAATTAGGGAGTTGAAAAAACAACTTTATTGAAGTTGGGGAAGTGTGAGCCATTGGATTTGATCCAATGGCTCAAATCAAAAGAAATTCTTTTGATTTGAGCCATTAGATCAAATCTAATAGTTCACACATTCCCAACTTCACTAAAGTTACTTTAGCGGATCCTCCTCTCCCTTTTTTGGTCCTGCATCCCTTTTTTTTGGTGGGTGGGCCCCCTTTTTTCCTCTTCGTACCCTCTTTTTGGCGGGTGCATAAGACGCGTAATGGACAGTTTTTTTTTTTTTTTTTTTTTTTTTACAAATGTATCTGTAGGTAATATATGCATATAATTGACAAAAACAAAGCTTTATAAGACATTACCTAGAAAAAAACATTTTAATAAATTAAAGTCAAGTTTTCAAAATCCGGGTCAACCCGGTCGGTAGAACTGGGTTAAGAGAATTGGTCGGGTGATCGGTTCAATGATATTCGGATTTTGGTTTGGCCCGTTTTCAAATATCCGGCGGGGTTTCCGTTGAATCAGGTTGACTGGACCGGTTCAAAAAGTTTTTCCCAACTTTTGATATAGTTAATTATTTGCTTATATATATAGTATTTAGATTTGATTATATATAGTTTGTGTAATATTTCTAAATGTTTTTTTTGAAGTTTAAAATTTTTCTTATTGGTTTTTAGTGGATTGTAATTGTTTAACATTTAAATTTGGCTTTTTTTTAATTAATAATTTTGTTTTATAGTTTACATTTTATTTTAGTCCATATTTGCAACAAATTTCATAAGTTAATTTTTTTTTTTTTAAATAAATAAACTTTTCTATCTAGGAAATCTCTACAAAAATTTAGTTTAAACTCAACCTACTTGAAATTAGACTTTTCTATCTAAATAATATCTACAGTTTTATTAAATTTATCTTGAATTCAATTTACCAAATATTGGATTTTTCTATTTTAAAAATATCTACAACTCATTAGATTTAATTTATATAAAATAAAATAAGATTGAACATAATATGGATACAAATCATTGTTAAGGTTGTATATGCATGCCTAAACTGTCATTATCCATTAAAAAGAATAAAAATAAAAAAATAAATAAATAAATAAAAATAACACTTTTAGCTATTTTAATATCGTTATTTTAATCTAATGTGTATATACACGGGACTAAAACTTAGTATATATGTATAAGATCCTAAATAGATGTCATGATGATGAATACATAGTTTTCCGATTCTTAAACGTTTTGTCAAAGATTTTATGTTAAAAAAAAAAAAGTTAAAAAAATATATTTTTGTAGAAATGTCTTTATATTAATAAAAGACAGTTGGCGTAAAACTCGACTGACCAATCAGAAGCTTCAATTTACTAAAATCAGGCTTACCCTTAAATATTAAACCAACAAAAACAAGCTATTTACAACCATGCCATTGAATTACTAAAGATAATTATTATAATTTAATCTAATTTTAAAATACATTAAAAATATAGCCCCGTGTATCAAAGATGAGAAGTGCTAAACTCACTCACATTTTACAAAATTTCTCCCACACAATGAGGTGAAATACATCTTAGCCACCCAATGCTCTCACTTGGTCAATTAATGCTCTTACATGAGTAGCTAAGATGCATGCCACCTCATTGTGTGAAAGAAATTTTGTAAAATGTGAGTGAGTCTAGCACTCCTCATCAAAGATTGATATATGTGTGTAAAGATTGATATATCAAAGCATAAACAATTATTAAATTAAATTTAAATATATGAGTATACAAAAATAGAAGGCAATATCAATTCCGACTTATTATTATTAATCTGACATATGTGATAATTGATGTTTAAAATTTAATTGTAAACAATCATTATTTTATTATATTATTTTTGTTTGTAAAATAAACTCCTTTCTATTTTTACAAATATAAAAAATGTCCTTTTTCATGTTCTTACGAACATAAACAATTTAACAAATATAATGGGATCAATCTATCTCATTTAAAACATTTAATATAGTTATATAACATACTAACTAATATATAAAAAAAAAAAAAGTTAATCCAAAAAACTTGATTTTCAAAGTTTATTTTAAGATTCTAACTAATTAAGATGCTCTAACAATGAAAAAAAAAACTTTCCTCTCCTACCCCAATTATTAGATACAATACAATACAAATATATTAAGACGCCTCGTTATTATCAACAATATTAAGACACCTTGAACAATACAAAACACTCTGACAGTCTGATTTAGATGGCTTCAATAAAGAATCTTCTATTTTTAGTATCCTACTATTCTAACTTTCTTTTTTACTAGGGAAGAGGTTCCACTAATTTAATAGTATTACAGTACTTTTTTCTCACAAAATAACTTAATGTCTCCCAAATAAAAGTATTATATAGGAGTAGGCCTACTACCATTCCCCATCTAAAAAGAAACACCCCTAATTTCACTAACTAAACGTAAGTTAGTCCCTAAAATAACTCAACTTAGTGAGCTATTTTTTTAGAAAAATACGATTACATACAAAATATTTACGATTTATCCACTATGAAACTAGAGATTGATTTTTTAAAAACGTTTTTCTGCTCGAAAATAAAAGCAGTTTCTGAAAGAGTGTTTGTTATTTCTTATCTGCTTAAAAAAAATAAGCAATAAACAGATAAGCAGGAAAATAAGCAAATCCCAAACGCCCCCATGATACTTGTGGGTCATTTAGTTGGAAGTTGTTTTGCAAGTTATTTTTTCCAACATTTTTACCACTCAAATAAAAGAAATGCAGTTCAATGTTCAAATACTAGATATGAATGTATTACAGGCTATGGATTACGAAATGTTACTAAAGATTACCTTGATGTTTATTGACATCAATCAATATCGACGTTGATGTCAGTGGATCGACCTCTCGATTTCCTTTTCCTGCAGCCACCATTACATCAAAGATGTATGAATCATATTTAGGGTGCCTTAATAGGGATAGTGGAGTTTTGCCCTTGTTATCTCTATATGAAATTAACTGCTGCACGGATACACCCTTCAACAGCACAAGTACAACCCTGTAATGATCAAAGCCAGCTGCCACGTGCAAGGCAGTTCGGCCAAAAGAGTCTCTATATCCCAAGAACTCGCTTAAATCTAAAGTTTTTCTTGTTTGAAGATTTGTATTGGTTTGTTTTGCACATTCTATGAAACCCCAAACTATATCTGCATACCCCAGACGTGATGCAGTCGTAAGCGGTGTCTCTTCACCGAAGCTTTTTAGCAGCAAACATTTTTGATAGATATCTTTTAGTGTCTGAATAAGAGTAGCACTCAACGGGATTACCCTTGAAAAACATATTCTCTCTCCTTCTTGCAGGCTAGACGTGGCCACAAGTTTGTCGTTGTCCATAGAAGATGATCGGCTTTGATTTCAGAGTAGAATGAATACTGATCAAATTATGCAAAGAAATTAATTGTGTGATGAATGTTGTTTTACAATATCGTCAGGGAATCGAGATGGAGAATAATATATAATTCGTGTGAAAGAGAGGAGTGAAGTTAGGAGAAGTAGACTTATTAAGCAGAAAACCTATTGTATCTACTACTATAAGAAAATTGGAAGACCTATGGATGAAAATAATAAACTAAAATTATATTATATTTCAAAATATAGGTTCATAAAAAAAACAAAGTTCAACCATAAACTAAAATATGAGTTTACAATGTTAAAGCACCAACATTATTTAGTACAAGGTCCAAAGTCAAAAGCTAAAGTAACTGAAAATAAAGTCTCCCATAATCTCTAAGGTCCAGCTAGCTCTCGTCACACATCCTCATTAACCCTAAGTACCTGCCGCAGAAGAAAAGAAAAAGAGATGTAGATAACGAATAACAGTACACGATATATATATAGGTAAAGAGAGAAATGCGAAGATAATCAAAATAATTTCCCCATCATAGCAACACCTCAACACCAGAGTAACCAAATAAATAGTTTTTTATGTTTTGTGGTGGCACATTTGGTCTTATCGCAATAAGAAGATTTTTGGAGTGAAGAATCCTCATAAGGCGAATATCTTTGAAGATGTGGTGTCAAGGTCGTTTTATTGGTGTCGATATAGATGTAAAGCGTCTTTTAGTTGGACATATTGGATCAAAAATCATCATCTTGTTTCTTTGTAATTTCTAGCTCCTTGCTAGTTGTTTAATAAAATTCGCCGTTCAAAAAAAAAAAAAAAAAAAAAAAAAAAAAACCAAATAAATATAAGGTTGAAGGAAAATGTTTCGGATATTTATACCGAGTATCTTACATCATATCATATTAAGTGTACTACCACGTGCTAAAATCATATCGCATCAAAAATCATAGTGATACACTGGTCGCGACTCTAGTGCATCAAACATATCATATCATATCATATCATAGGATGCACCTATACGCCTCCCCCAAGTAGTCAAATCATCATAATACTCTCGCCATAAGGCTCCCACGCAAGCAAATATAATAATATCACAATCAAAAGGGGGAAACGTCGTGGACTGATCACACCATCACAGAAAGTGTCATGTCATTTGTGCCTCAATGACGCGGCCATGGTACCTCCATGGTTAGTTGCTCGGTATTCCTAACTCCTGTCTACATATCTAGGGTTCTATGATACCACAATGAACATATAAACCAACCAAACACCAGAGATTATGTTCACCATGCATATGAGTCCTAAGAGAAAAGAATCAAGAAATGCTCGTATAAAAGTGGCAATACATCGTTTTCACAAAAATCACTTTTAACATAGTTTGCCCCAAGATTACCAAGTCATATTTCAATAATTATTTTCACCGTTCATCATCATTATAAAATGCATTTGTCAAACAAGGGGATCATCATCATTAAATGTGTTTCTCAACAAAGGGGATCATATAGCATAGGGATGTAAAAAGGATGTAAAAAGGATGTAAAAAAGATTATCATATTATCACAGGGAATTTAACGAGAGTATATGACGCAACGGCGAAAGAGAAAACGAGCATAAAAAATACGAACATATCAACGATTCGGTAGAACGTGAAAAGAACATCCGTACCTTAAGTAGTCTAACGCACACTAAAAGCTCGACCTATTTCTTCTGATTTGCACGTATGAAGCATGCAAAGTAAACCATGCACTAAGGTAACAATATGTATATTTTACTAGATGATTTGCACACTTTCAGAATTTATTAATACACTCAAATTATGAGTGTTTTGACATTTATACCATTATAGAATGAAAATAAGTAAAAATGATATGAGGGTAAATGTCAAGTCACTCATAATTTGAGTGTGCCAATCAATTATAAAAGTGTGCAAATCACTTCCCTTTTACTAATAGCTTTTGTCTACCTAAAAAAAATGAAGCAGTGGCCAAGGGACTCATCCTTATATTAACAGTAACGCTTACTCATATCTAGCTGCCACTAAGCTTCACGTGGCACCGTATGTTGCATTAGTCATGAAAGCTATTCCTAATAGATTTGATTAGTCACAAGTTAATGTAGTAACCATGCATGACACGTATGATATGTATCTTTATATTTTAGTTGTCATGATCTACTTTAGAAAATATAAGAATATTAATCATTCTTGCTAAAAGATATCACGTATATATGAAACAAGAGTATGGATAATATAGTGCAGGAGTATAGTTTATCTTGTTTTATATCAATAGTTTAGCGATTAGAGGGTATAATTTGAACCCGATAATTACTAACGTTAAGCTTTTAAGTCACGAAACTTAAAAAGGGGCAAAGTAAAAATATAATACTTATAAAAATGTTAAAACTTATCAATATATTATATATTAGTATATTAAATGAGTGGTAAGTTTAATATCCGTGAATTAATAATCGTTCAATGTTTTCATAGAAATGAAAAAATAAAAAATGTAGCTCGTAAAATATTTACAAAATGAATTTATTTATTTATTTTGACCTGAGTGAACCTTTTTTTTCTCTTTCGGGTCATTATAACTCATCCTCCATAAAATGATTTCATCCGCAAAATCAACAAGAAATTCCTATGTCTTTATGTATGGGTCATTATAATTTATCCTACTTAGAAAGATTTACCCCCCAAAATCAACGAGAATTAAATGGTACCACGAAAAGAAATGGTACCTCTAATCAAAAAGTTTGGGGTATCGCTCACGAATAGATTCCTCGAGTTCCTAAGTAGCCTCACGTTCAGAATGATCCTTCCATAGCACTTTCACAAAGGGGATTGTCTTCCTACGCATTATTCGTTTTTCGCGAGCTAAGATCGCTTCTGCTTCTTCGCATGATAGATCTTCTCGTATCTTATCAAGTGGGTATTCTACAACATGAAGCTGGTGATAGTTGAGCCTCGTAATGTAAACATGTGGAACACATTATGCACATGAGATAACGCCGGGGGCAACGCTATGCGATATGCAACCTCTTCTACTCTTTCCAACACTTCAAAGGGACCAATAAACCTCGGACTAAGTTTCCCTTTTATGCCAAAACGCTGAACACCTTTCCATGGGGAAACCTTAAGAAAAACATCATCACCAGGTTTGAAGTCTAGGGTCCTACGATGCTTATCGGAATAACTATTCTGTCATGAGCGAGCCTCTTTCAACTTCTCTTTTGCAACCTCAACCTTCTCGATAGTAATCCTGACCAGCTCATGTCCTTCAATAATCTCTTCACTAACTTCATTCCAACATATTGGAGATCTACACTTTCTCCCATACAACATCTCATAAAGTGCCATGTCAATACTCGTAGGCCAACTATTATTATATGCGAACTCCACCAAGCAAAGATAATCTTCCCAATTTCCCGTCCATTCCAGAGCACAACACTTCAACATATCCTCCAATGACTGAATAGTTCTTTCAAATTGGCCGTCTGTCTGAGGATGAAAGGCAGTACTATAATTAAGCTTCATACCCCAAGCCTTTTGAAATCCCTTCCAAAACTGCGATGTAAAACATGGGTCACGGTCTGAACAATTGACACTAGAGTGCCATGAAGTCTAACAATCTCCTTTTGAAATATTTCTCCTAACTTGCTAGCAAAGTATCCTTCACGAATGGGTAAAAAGTGGGCTGATTTTGTAAGTTGATCAACAACCACCCAGATTGCATCATTCTTCCTCAAGCTCTTAGGTTCCATGGTAATATTTTCCCACTTCCAAACGGGAATTTCCAACTGTTACAAAAGTTCACTAGCTTGTTGGTGCTCTATCTTCACATGTTGGCAAGTAAGACACTTTGCCACAAATTCTGCTACATCTTTTTTCATTCCACTCCACCAAAAGTTTTGTTTCATGTCCTGGTACATTTTCGTTGAACCAGGATGAATTTAAACTGGAGAACTATGTGCTTCTGATAATAATGCTTCCCAAATCTCCGTATCATTAGGAACACAAAACCTATCACCGCACCACAATACTCCATGATCATCCAGACGAAACTCATCTTGTTTACTATCCTCTAAATTTTGCATTATAGCCCACAACTCACTGTCATCTTTCTGGGCTTCCTAAATACGCATCAATATGGTAGGTTCAACTTTCAAGTTTCAACTGAGCTATGATGCCATCTGCCTTACCAATGTATATTTCCACCTCTAAACGGTCAAATCGGCTACAATCTCCGGTTGAGTAAAAGACATGCTCCCATAACTCTTCCTACTAAGGGCATCTGCAACAACATTTGCCTTGCCCGGGTGGTATTGAATATTGGCATCATAATCCTTTAGGAGCTCTAACAATCTTCTTTGCCTCATGTTCAGTTCCTTTTGTGTAAAAATGTACTTCAAACTTTTGTAATCGGTAAAAATATCACAAATTTCTCCGTACAAATAGTGTCGCCAGATTTTGAGTGCGAAAACAATAGCTGCTAGTTCCAAGTCATGTGTAGGGTAGTTCTCCTCGTACGGCTTAAGTTGTTGAGAGGCGTAAGCAATCACCTTCCCATGTTGCATAAGAACACGCCCCAACGCATTCTTAGAAGCATCACTATAAATCTGAAATCCCCCGGTTCCTTCTGGCACAGCAAGTATCGGAGTCGTCACCAATCTCTTCTTTAACTCCTTAAAGCACTTCTCTCGCTTATCATTCCATTCAAATTTCACACCCTTTCGTATCAATTGGGTTAGAGGCAATGCCAAAGACAAAAAGCCTTCTACAAAACGTCAGTAGTAACCGACCAAACCCAAGAAACTCCTTACCTCTGTAACTGATTTAGGTTGGGGAATTGGTAATAGCCTCTACTTTGGCAGGATCTACTTCAATTCCTTTAGCAGATACCACATGCCCAAGAAATGCAACCCGCTCCAACCAGAATTCATATTTAGAGAATTTAGCATATAAATTCTTTTCTCGAAGGATCCTCAAAACTGTGCGTAGATGTTGCTCGTGTTCTTCTTTTGACTTAGAGTATACCAAGATATCATCTATAAAGACCACAACAGATTTATCTAGGTAATCATGAAAGACACGATTCATTAAATCCATAAAGACAGCTGGAGCATTTGTCAAACCGAAAGGCATCACCAAGAATTCATAATGGCCATAACGAGTACGGAATGCGGTCTTAGGAATATCTTCTGCTTGCACTCGCAATTGATGATATCCAGACCTTAAATCTATTTTTGAGAAGTATTTTGCTCCTTGAAGTTGGTCAAAAAGATCATCAATTCGAGGCAAAGGATAACGGTTTCGAATTATAACTCGGTTCAGTTCTCTATAGTCTATGCATAACCTCATAGATCCATCCTTATTTTTCACGATCAAACAACTCATGTAGTTGCTCCTTCAATTCTAGTAATTCCAACGGTGTCATACGATAAGGTGTCTTAGAGATGGGTTCAGCACCAGGTACAAGTTTGATGGTAAACTCGACCTCTCTCTCTGGTGGTAACCCCAAAAGTTCCTCGGGAAATACATCTGGGAATTCATTCACAATCGGTTGGTCTACAAGTGAAGAAGCTTCCTTTGAAGTATCCTGTATGGCCGCCAAATATCCCTTACAACCATGACGAATAAGTTTCCTCGCCTCCATAGCAGAAATTACTTTAACAAAACCACTAGTCGGAGCTCCCTGATAAACAAATTTTGGTCTCTCGAGGTTTCCAAAAGTGACGTGTTTGGATTGACAATCAATGGTGGCTTAGTGTTTACTAAGCCAATACATTCCGAGGATAATATCGAAATCACGTATTGTCATTGGAAGTAATTGAGCTAAGAAAAAATTATTTTCGATTGTTATAGGGAAGTTGTGATAAATAGTAGTAATAGTCATAGGAGTAGTAATAGACACTGGCGGATTTAGCAATGAACTAGGCAAACAAACACGTTGAGAAAAAGAAGAAGAAATAACAGAATGTGTAGAACCCGTATCAAATAACACATAAGCCTTGCAACCACATAAGGTAAGAATCCCAGAAACAGTACCTGAAGATGTGGCTTCCTGAAGTGAAGTCATTACATAGACCCGACCAGTAGCACCCGGATTATTGCCACCACCATTTCGATTCGTATTCTGTTTAGAATTGCACTCCTTTGCCATATGACCCACTTGATCACATGCAAAACATTGCCCCGTCTCAAGATAACAAGGTTTACCCTGATGGTTACGCCCACATTTAGCACATGAAGGAATTGGGATTTTATTTGGGTTTCTTGTGTCAGTTCTACCTGAAAACCTTCCCTGATCCTGAATTCTTGGTCCGTAGTTGTTTCCTTTGGCTTAATATGATTTCTGACCCTGCCACTGTCCCTGACCATTCCCGAAGCCCCTGTTCTGAATTGGCCTTTGACCTTGCCATTGCCCGTGATAACCACCACGAGACCTATCATCAAAATTATTATTATTCCCCGAATGAGACTTACCATTCCGATCAGACACCCCAACATGATCTTCCATACCTCTCTTCCTATTAGACTCTAACCTAAAGGCAACAAAGTCAGCGTGCTCCATCTCCAAAATTTTAGCTGCATTTGCTACATCCGAAACTTTCTCAAACCTAATGTTGATGAGGTCTCTCCTATACTTCAAATCAATTGCCCACTTAAACTTCCTAGCTTGGTCTTCAGCATCCCCAGCCTTATTTCCCGCAATACCAGCGAATCGAATGAATCGCTCCATAAAATTTGTCATAGACTCATCAGGCTTCTGTTTAATGTTTGAATACTTACAGATATATGCTTCTCGATCAACATAAGAGAAATAGTGCTGGTAAAATACTTTGAGAAAATCACGCCATGCAAGAGCTTCAACAAAACCTTCCCCTTCCGCTTCTTTCAAAGTTTTCCACCATCGTTGTGCATCCCCCTCTAACGCAGGATTTACTGACCAGGTTTTAAATTTATAAATGTCTCGTCTACCTAAGGTCTACTGATTCGCCTCAAACGGTCAGATAATTATTGATCAGCCACTTGTGAATGGCCAACTATAATAGTCAAACAGCTGAGGCAAATGCTTCCGTGGAATATAGTGTTTCCCCGGGTCGTAATGTCCCAACGAGGTTGTGATGGTATTAAAAACGAATCTGTGATCAGTGAATGTGAACAGGAAAGGTATAAAGTGTGTGTGAGTGATTTAAACTAGGGTTTTATAACTTAAAATAACTTAGGAAAACTAAATTAACGATTACGTGAAACCTAGATATCTAAAACGTTAAAACGTAAACCAATTTAAAATCAGACGCGACTGCGTATTGAGAAAAATGTGAGTTTTAAAGAAAAATAAACTATAGGGGTTAAAAATGAAAATTCTATAAACTTAAACTTAAAATAAAATTAAATTAAAAAGAAAACTATTTTTTAGATTATTATATTATTTATTATTAATTATTTAATTAAAAACTATTTAACTATTTAATTAAAACTAACTTTAAATAAAACTTAAAAATAATAAACACTACAAATTAAACTAAAAATTTATAAAAATAATTTCTAAAACTTAAAATGAACTTGAAGAAAGTATAAAAAATAAAAATAAATCTTTTTGTCTTTTTATGGATTTTCTATTAATTAAAAACTATTTATATTAATTAAACTAATTAAACTATTTTAAATTACAAATAATACTAAATCAACTTAGAAAATTATGAAAAAATTTATAAAACTATTTTATAACATTTAGAAGCTAGGAAAAATATAAAAATTAGGTATTACTTTATAAAAATTAATTATGCTATTTAAAACTTAATTATTGATTAATTACTAATAAAACTATTTTTAATTCTAATAAATACTAAATTACAAAATAAAAATCTGAGAAAATTATTTAAAATACTTTAATATAAGAGGAAATTAATAAAAATATAAAATTACAATTTACTTAATAAAAATATAAAAATGAAAATTAAAATTAAATTGTATTAAATAGAAACTATCACTTATTTTTATATTGTTTTTTCTTGAATTTTCTTTTACAAAACTATATTATACCTAAAAACAAGCAACTTTATTAAAAACAATAATTTTATAGCTTATTATTAAGCACTGTGGAAAGCAATAAGCTCCACAGTTGACCAAGTTTGACCAAATAAGCAAATAAGCTCTACTGAGCTTATGTGGGACCCACTATGGGTTTTTCTGATTCAGCTAAGATAAATAAACAAATATAAGCTAGAAAAATCACAAGTGGAACACTGAATAAGCCAATAAGCCACAATAAGCACTTGCTTATTGTGGATTGAGACAGAAAAATGGGACAAGGTTCAAGGCTGATTCAAGGTGGGTCCCAGTGGTGCACAGGTCAAACTATGGGTCAATTTAGGATCTCTGGTAGGAGGGGGTTGGAAGAACCTAATTATGGGGTCTGGGGCCCACTGAGGTGGTCACAAAACCACCACAAAGTGGGTGGTGTGAGCTGAATCTGCTGGTGCAGGGGAATACCCTCTCCCTGCAGTTGTGTTTGGGAGTGAGTGGGGCCCAGTAAAAAAATTCCTAAAAATAAAACAAAGATGGGATACTAAATTTGAGGTGGTAGGCTAGGATTAGGAACAAGATTCAAGTCTTAACTCCAAACACAAAATTCTAATAAATTACTTGAACTTTTGTAAAATTCTGAAAGAAGCAAATTTGACTTTCTAAGAAACTTGAACTAGTTTGACTTTATTGAGTTTTAACTTGATCCTACTGACTGAATGTGGTATTATAAGCTACAATATTACTTAATTAAGCTAGAATACCTACTTGTGATGTGAAATGAAGAGCTTTTGGTTGAGAAATCCTAACAGTGAACCTGGTTAAGCAAATTAATATGGTTGTTGACTATTTATACTATAACTAGTGATTTTTATGATTTAACTAACCTAAACTAACTTAATATGACCTGACTCAGTAATACATAACAATTCAAACAACCTCAATATAGGCTAGATCAGTTAATCCAAACACTCCTTAAATAGGCAGTGTACAAAGAATTTTGAACAAAAGAGTACCAAGGCTCAGTATACTGCTTTAATATTATTCTAATAAGCTATGATCAATCAAATTAAACACAAAGAAACATCATACAACCCTATTATTACTAAAAGAGTTATGATCAAAAATTTGACTTACAAATGGTATGTGACTGAGATGAATGAACCAAGACCAAGATTACTTCCTACTAACTTCCACAAGTCTATTAACCCAAAAGCAATCCAAAACACACCTTCTTTAATGCTCAAACTTCTTTACCACTAATTTTTAATTTTCTTTTTATTTTTCTTTGATTTTTAGTATTTTTATTATTTTCTAAGCACAACTGTGTTTTATTGATTCTAAAAGCTTAAATAGGCTTTGTCAGAGCTTATACGAGCTTAAGCTTTCAATAACAACAACAACTAACAACATACAAACCTTGTGAAATTTTTGAGAATTTAAGAAAATGCATAAACTGAAAATGATACTGAAACTTGAAATTGATTCTTAGAAAAGGTTAAGATTACACTGACTAAGCTTAATACAATGCTCAAAAGCCAAATATTACACTAGAATTTGATAATTAAACTATTCGACACTATTCTAAACTAAACTAATCTAATAATCTTTACCCACTGCTTCCTTTCTTCTTTATAACCATCTTCTGAGTTTGTGGGACCCACTGGGTCATTTCCCACCAATCCCCAGCCCTTGGATTGCTCAAATGAATCATAACCGTTTAAATTGTTTCTTGGCGCCAAAGTCTCCACAGGGTACTGTAGTTAACGTGGGGAGGGTTTTAAGGGTTTAATGGGGCTTGGAGGGTTGTGTGAGGTGGAGGAGAGTGGGTAGACAGCTGGGTGGTGAGCTGGTATGGTGGTATGGAGCAGAGGTGAGTCTGTGTGGTGGTATGGTTTTGGGAGGGAAAAGGTGGAAAGGGTGGTATTGGTTTGACCGGGCGTTGACTGAGGGGTGGACTGGGCTGGGATTGGGCTTTGGGATAGTGGGTGGGCTGTCGGTGTTTGGGTAGTGGATTAGGATTTGGGTATTATAATAAAATAGGGTCCGGTTGGTTTTTTAGTTAGAAATCACAAGGACCAATTTTTGTAATTTGGTGAAAGTTAAGGGTGGCTGATGTGTGACTTTCCAAAGTTATCATGAGGGCCTATTTTGCCATAAATGAATAATACACGGGTATTTTTGATATATTTCATTTATTTATTACCCGGGGACTATTTTTGCCAATTTACCAAACTTCAGGGACTAACTTGTAATTTTCTGATAATTGAAGGGCCAAACCTGTAAATATCCAACAATTAACACAAAGGACCAATTATGCCATTATATAATAGTACAAGGGTTATATTTAATATTTTTCCATTTTAAATAACCTAGGGACTGATTTTGACACTTTTCAAAGTTGAGGGACCAGAGTTGTAAATTTATGATTTTTAACTTCAAAGGACTTTTCCTAACAACTTATGAATCCCAAGGACCTAAAATGATATTTGAACAAGTTTTGAGTGACCAGGGACTAGTTTTGCCAATTTATGAAACTTGAGGGACTGAAACTGCCAATTATGCAAACTTTGTACGTTTTTCATCTGTTTTTGCATATTTTGCATTTGAAACATATAAAACACACTTCTAAGATATTTTAAGTATTATGATGCATATTTGAGTGTTTTTGTATGTTTTGGCAGTTCAGATTAGTATAAAATGATGAGTATTTAGACACTCATCATCTACCTAATGCACTATCGGGTAGTGTACCCGGTCGTGTATGGTATAGTTGTCGGTAAAGCTGAGGTCGTCCCAAGAGCTATGCGTATAGATTTAATCGAAGTTCTAATGTCACTGGTTTTAAAAGTGGTTTTTATAATTGATTAATTAAACTAATGAAATGAAATTAATTAAACAAAAGCAATTAAATGGAAAGGAGATATGAATAGGGAGAGAAGTGTTAACCTAATTACTACTCTTGTTATTATTATGACTAGTTTTCTATTAGATGCATCCTATCGTTTCATCTGAGGATTCAAGTCGAATAGACTCGGTCAAATCATCTAATCCTATCTTTTACCTTGCCCCATTCCGTCACCTAATGATTACAAGAGTTCGCATGTCATACAAGATGAAAGAGTCAATAAATGCTTCTACTAACTTAGACTTATCTAGCGGGATCCAGCCGGTCGGAACTTAGATCCCCCCTAATTTCTTAAGCAATTCCGTTTGGTAAGTGGTTGTTCGTTGACATTCCTACACGAATAGTGATATTCCTATGGTCAATTCTTATCACTAAATACAACCTTATTCACTATGGGTCCTATGATCAATTCTCCTAGCTTCATAGGTACTACCAAACTTCAATGCTACCAAAACAAGGGTGTCTCAAAATATGCTAAGAAAGTATGCAAATAATGTAACACCCCCAATTTCGTGATACGCAGCGGAATTCAAACTGGGTGTTACTTCATGGCACAACATTTATAACAATAGAAAACGAACTCTAATGGAGTCGTTTTAGAAGATTTATCATTCGATTTATATAAATATCAGAGTTTACAAAATGAGGTCTCAGATGGTTCCATCTTTACAAATTACATTAAATGAGTTTTTGAATGATAATAAAATTTATAGCCCACTCGAATATTTGTGCTCCTCCGTGCCAGTCTCTAACATCATGGACCTGAAATACATGCTTAAAACTTTCAACACAAAGGTTGAGTGAAATTCGTAGGTTTAGTTAAATCGTTTGAACACAATAATCGTAACGTGAGGTAATTAATCTCACATTCATAGTTAGAAAACAAAACCGTTATTATTGCACTAAGCTCATGCAACCAAAGCATTAACATCGAACCAAAAATTGGCATTATAGAAGCCCTACCAAGGTAATATTGCCATTATACCTCTAAATCTCAAATATAGTGCATTTGTTTGAACTCGTGGTTGTTCAACACAAACGGGATTCGTCAATCCCAATAGGCCTATTCACAATATTCGCGCTCGCTAAGCTAGTGACTAATGGTTCATGATATAGGGACTTTGAACATGGCAATCGCTACTTAGTGACAATAAAACATAGTCGGGTAAGCATACAGTAGAAAGCATTGTGTTCGAGTAGAAAAATAATAGCATGTATCCCCCCACGGGTTTGTAAAATGGTTAAACAATAGAGAGTGGGGCTACGAACTCACCGTGAGTTGGATGATGATTTAGTGCTTAACGAATTGGATGGATAAGCCGGGAAACTTCTAAGTGCAATCTAAAATAGAATGTTGCGACTTAGGTTGGAATAATGTTTAAGAAAACATAAACGTACCTATATATGTCTTTATATTGATCATGATGTAGTATTTGGTATGTTGTGTATGTCGTTGTATAAAGATGGTTTATGGAACATGTTTAGTTTGTATATCTTGTACTACCGTTCGGGCCATCATAATTCAGAGGTCATGCAGTAAACGTTCGAGGAGCTAGGACACTTTAATTCATAAATCTAGCAACTCGTCGATCCGTTTACCCAAATGAAACCCCTCACATGAAGCTCCCTAGTTTTGTAGTGCTCGATATGGAAAATATAAGTTTTGCTTGTTTGGATCCATTATATAAGTGTCAAAATAATCATATGTTTTGGAAACACAAGTTATAAGGTTGTTTGTTTATGATTAGGAAATCATAATGGTTATTACAAGTTATGAGTATATTTTCACCGGTGAAAACCTTATAAGTTAGGATTTATTATTTCACTTGTGAAAAACTAGTTTTCAGATGTGAAAAACACTATTCCGAAAGTAAAGTAAGTGGTTTTTATTTGAAAAAAGCGATACTTATATTTATATGATGAATGTGGCGAAGTTTCATAAGCTATTGGAGTCGGGGAAAAAATCCTTTTGTAAATTTGTTTTGTATATATTTTGGTTTGCCAAGGCTAAGGCCTTGGTTAACGGTCTCGGCTTAGGAAGCCTTGAGGCCTTAGCTGTGGCTTTGGTCTCGGCTGCCAAGGCCTTGAGACCTCAGCCTTGGCCTTAGCCGCGGCTGTGGTCTCGGCCTAAGGCCATTCGGTTTTACCTTAGATGTGACAAAGTACACAGTCATTTTAGATATAAAGGGGATGTTAAGAATTCGAAGAAAATATCATTTTTATGGGTTTTCAGGACACGTGGCCCCAAGTTTTTGAAGAAAACGTCGTTACGGACAACTTTCGTGTTTTAACTTTTTGATGAATCGGACCAGAAATGCCTCTTTTCACGTGTTTAATGAATCTGTCACAGAAACTTGACAGTTTCATGACAAGTTTTTCGGAAATTTTATTTGGTCGTATCTTTTGACTCGTGTACTCGTTTTGAGTGATTCAAAAGCCAAGATTCTTGTTTTTATTTCTTCTAACTGATTTTTAAGTTTATATAGGCTCATAGTCAATAGCTTGATGTAGAAACTTAATATAATACAAGTATTTTAAAGTAATATCTTAACTTTAACATGTAAATTATAAGTTTTAGACTTGTTTTAATAAACTAGTACATCATGATCCAATATAGAGAACATATATACTATATAGAGATTACGAAACTATAGTAAGGATGATGAGTATCAGATAAGGCTTACAACTTTTGGCCTTTAAACAAGGGAAACAAGAACAAGGACAAGGACTAGAACTCTTTTCCACTCCTTTAGAATCCTTCAACTCTTCTTGTGATCTTGCAAGACTTGTGATGGAATATTAGTGATTTGAGTGGATTAAAACTCAAGAGAATCACCAAAGATTGCAAGTAGTTGTTGTAGCTTTTAATCTTCTTTGAAATACTTGAAGTAGAGAGCAAATTGAAGAGTGTGTTTATGTGGGATGAGAAGGAGAGAAGGGGAAGAGGGCTTTTATAGCCTTTTGAGGAGGTTAAGTCTAACATGAGTCACAATACTTCTAAGTTAAGTATTACAAGTGTTTCAAGATTAGGCAATTCTTAAGGCTTAAGGTTGCTAAGTATAAAGATCTTGGAAAGGTTGTTTTATAGAAAGACATGTGTTGATGACTTCCCATTCTTGCTAGCTAAGTCAAAAACATGTGTGGAGATCCTAAGCTTGATTGCATAAGATTATGCCAAAAGGTGTAGTGACTCAAAGAAGTAGCCAATTTGGTTACTTCTTTGTGTTCAAGACTTAGTAAGTAAGTTTCAACACATGGACTCATCTTAAGTGATCAAGGCTTATCACAAGCCAACAAGGCTTGTGACTTAGCATAAAAATTCGTTCAAGGTCTATCTTGGATGATTAGATATGAGTTTTGATAATATCTTGCTTTTACGGAGTCAGTTTTGGTCCCGTTAATCGCTAATGGTAAGTCTTTAAGTCACGAAACTTAAAACCGGGTATCCTAACAATATGAACTTCTAAGAAATGTTAAAACATATCAATATACTCTAAAAAGTATATTAAATGAGTGATAAGTATCGGGGTGCTTAATTGTCGTAAAAACCTAAAACCGGAATTGTTAAATATCTAGTTAAGATATTTAGGAAGAGAATTTCAACTTGACTTCTCTTATTGAGATATTTTGAAAGATATTATCTAAATAATATCTAGTTGATGACTAGTATATGACTAGGCAAGGAAATTTTTAAATGTATTAGTCAAAAGGTGGTGCGGATATCGGGAGTGAATAGTAAAAATGAATAGTGAGAATAAATAGTAATCCGAAAATGCCAATTGTTACAAATAAAACGATAACGATATGAGAAAACTAAATATTGATAATAATAATTTCATAACAAGGCTAACACCAAAGGTACTTAGCCACTCATATTAAAATATGCAGAAAAATTAATGTTCAACATTGTAAATGAAGACATGAATTCAATACACAAATGTAATACTAGAATGGTAAAACTTATGATTGTGATGAGTGAATTCTCCTTTGGATATGACTTGTATGCTTGCAGAACTTCGTCCTCCTTGATCCCTAATTCCTCCTCTGATTTCTGTGTGTGAAAAGAAATGTTTAAAATGTAGAATTAGGGCTGGTATTTATAGTCTCAACTTTGCTACGACGTAACCTTTAGGGTTAACTACGCCATATCCTTTGAATCTGATCACTACGTCGCAGCTTGATGAGTTGCTATGGTCATAGAACTCTCGTACACCATTCTACGGCGTAACCTTATGAGTGCTTACACCGTAACTCTATCTTGGATCACGAAATTCAGTCTTCAGTATAAAATGATGCTACGACATAGGTTGAGAGATGATCTACGCCGTAGTTAGTGTTAAATCAGCATACTTCAAATATTTTCATTAATAATATTCAAAATCCGCGTCTCTTCGTTCAAATGCTCATTTTTATCCTGAAAATGAAATATAAATAAATAAGAGTATATATTCTAATAAATTGATATAAAAGATGAGCATCATAGGGGGAAATTAATACTAAAATCTCAGAACTATTTGATGTTATCACCCTCTAGCTTGTATACTGCTAAACGAACTTGTTGATTTTCAAAACACTCCAAAACCTCAAATATTTTATCTAAATGAGCGATCCAGTTCTCAGCATCTATCGGAGTAGGTGCCCCACTAAATGAATTCGGTTTCTATTTTTGGGAACATCTCTAGTAATAGTTGCATCGGTTTTTGATTGTTGTTAGCATCATTCCCAGTATTATTATTATTATTATTGTTGTTGTTGTTGTTGTTGTTGTTGTTGTTATTATTATTATTATTATTAGTCTCACCACCATTATGATAAGCTTGAAGAGCCTCAGCCAGCGCTTGGGGTAAACGCTGAGCAACGACGGTGGCAACTGCCTAATTCACTGCGTTCAACGTAGCTGGATCGAGAAGTCCAACATTCCCGTTGTTGTTTGATACGTTAGAGCAACTAGAGGTTTTTCTCTTTGGAGGCATCTATAAGAGGGGTGATTCAGACAAATGTATAAGGAGGGCAATAAGAATAAGGATCAAGGAGGTACGGTAAAGTACAAAATGAAGGAAAAAGAATCATATCCCATTATCTACCCAAAACTCATAGGTCAAACCTAAGGGTTTCCTACAAAATCAAACCTAAGTATGATACCATTAGTTGTAACACCCCCGTCCCAACTTAGGAACGAGAGGTCACAAATAATGACAAAGCAACTAAACCTGAAGGACCAAGCTCATAATAGGTTCATAAAAAAAATAATGTTCAACCATAAACTAAAATATGAGTTTACAAGGTTAAAGCACCAACAGTATTTAGTACAAGGTCCAAAGTCAAAAGCTAAAGTAACTGGAAATAAAGTCTCCAAGTGCATAATCTGTAAGGTCCAACTAGCTCTCATCACACATCCCCCTTAACCCTGAGTACCTGCCGCAGAAGAAAAGAAAAATGCGGCTGAGTTAATTGCTTAGTGCGCGGATGTAGATAACAAATAACAATACACGATATATATAGGTAAAGAGAGAAATGCAAAGATAATCAAAATAATTTCCCCATCATAGCAACACCTCAAAACCAGAGTAACCGAATAAATATAAAGCTGAAGGAAAATGTTTTGGATATTCACTATGTTTAGTAAGTGAAATATCCTCATTCTGACTACTTGCAATATCTTTAATTATAGCTTTGTGATCACCTTCTATAATTATATACCAAAGATCTATGTATTTTGATTTCACATAAGTTTCAAAGCAGTTTTTCCAATAGATAAAACCATTTGGTTGAAATAGTAGTGGTCTTTGCATCGATTTCCCTTCTTTGAAGTTTTCAAAATCCATGGATCGTTCCAAGTTTTAAAATACAATATATTTTAAAAAGCTTGAGTAACGTAGCTCTTGATGCCAATTGTGGAAAACTAGAAGGAGGGTTGATTAGTTTTACCATTTTAAAATTTAACTTGCTTTGAAAACTATAAGTGAGATCAACTAATGCAAATATTAAAATGATAAGTAAAGTGCCAGTAAAGAAAGAAACGATCAAACCATAACACATATGTTTATAGTGGTTCGGTCTACAAGGACTCTTTTTCCTTGCCCTACTCCACTCCCCGAGTATCAAACTCGAGAGTATCCTTCACTAATCAACAAGCTCCTTTATCTGGTGGAGAAAACCTTACACGTCACTTACACAAGATTACCGATACAAAGCTAGATGTCGAGTTCTTTTACAAGGGTACAACTACTCCCATCACTCTTTGTATTTTGAGGACTAAAATACTAACCGATCACTACAAAAGATTTACGATTGTTTGGTACAAACAATGATGTATGAATAACAACAATTCACACAACAACAAATGAACAAGCCTTGCAACATTTTGTTGAAGCTTGTAATGCTTTGATCTTCTTGCTACAAAGAAGTTCACTAAAATGAAATATGAATGAGTTAGATATGAATGAGAGAAAGTATGATGTTATTTATGCTTGTAAGTGATGAGAAAACATCAATGTGTGACTTGATATTTATAGGAAAAACAGCTTGAGCAAGCCACGGATAGGGCGGAACCAATTCATTGGTTCCGCCCTTGTTGTCGTTTGGTTCCACTGGAACCTGTCAACAAATCTTCAAAAATCTTGATCAAATCTAACCAAAATATTTTCATATCTTTCCAAGGATCCTTTGAGTGATGATCTTAACAAAATATACATGATATCTTTCAATGATATTCAAAATCTACAAGAGATATCAAAGTGATGCATGCCATGATGTAATCATACATTTCCAATTTTAAAATTAAACTAGTATATGAAAATGTATTTTTGTAAAATGTATATATTACATAAGTGCTGTTTAGATTGTGTTTATAAAAAACTTGTGACTTTATTAGTAAAAGACTTAACCATATTTATGTTTTGCTAAAATAAATTTTATAATTGTCGTTAACAAAATTTAGCAAAGATCGTAAAATATAAATAACGTTTTTAGACGATATTTGTATTAACAGTTTTCTTTAAGATCGTGATAGCAAATGTGAAGTTTTTGGATTTCTTGATCCCAAATTTCCCTCGCAGTACTGCAAGGACTTGTTTTACAACTTGTATATTGAGAAAGAAACTATGTCGCGGAATCCAAGAAATGGCAGAAATTTGCAAGATTCAGAAGAACAAATTGGAATGTTACGACAAGAATTGGCAATGTTGAAGTCCAAATCCAAAGTCTATGATAGGATTGTGATAATAGCAGCAACTGTATTTGTTATCTTTGTAGCTGGAATTTGTGCTATGATTGACTTCTCTTAAGCAGAGGTATAATATGTAATGCTAATTTCATTTCATTCATGTTGCTACAGTTAATATGGATGGTAGTAATTGTCCTTTAAGACAGTAAATATGTAGTCTTGTGTAACCGTATATCTATTTGTCAATTTTTTCTTATAATGGTTGTAACTGTCCTTTAACAACAAAGGCGGTTGCGTGTAGTTGATAACCATAACGATTGAATCCATTTTGAATATACACGATGGTTGAGTGAAGTTACTAACCATAACGGTTAGGAATTTGCAGTATTTATAGGAGGCTTCAACATCCATGAATTATCATCCTCACAAACCATAAAACACCCATAAAGTAAGACATGAATCAGGAAACTCTTGAATGCCAATCGAAAGGGATACCAAAAGAGACTTTCAAATAGTGAGAAAATTGTATGATGTTGTTAAAGATCTGCAAGAAAGCATGGAGACGAGGTAGGGTATTATTGATGCCTTGAGTGCCAACAAGAGTCTGCGTGTCATGAGAAGTACAAGATTCTTCAGGGAACTTCAAGATAAGGAGTTGGCCTTGAATATTAAACTGGAAATTGATGTAGAATAATAGAACCGTATGTATTGAATGAATAAGTTCGGTACATGTGAATGAATAAATAAGATACAATATGGGCCAACGGGCCTAAATACCCAATACTAATCATCTAACACTCCCCCGCAGTTTGAGCGGGAGGAGACCGAACACTCAAGCTGTCACGAAACTCAGCAAACAAGGCAGACGGTAAACCCCTGGTAAAAATATCAGCATACTGAAACCGAGAAGGAACATGTAGAACTCGAACTTGACCAGTAGCAACCAATTCACGAACAAAATGAATATCAATCTCAATGTGCTTCGTCCGGAGATGCTGAACAGGATTAGAGGACAAGTACACGGCACTCACATTATCACAATAAACAATAGTAGCAGAGGACAAAGGTGTATGAAGCTCACGAAGTAAATTCCGAAGCCAACATGTCTCAGCAACAGCATTGGCAACACCACGATACTCAGCCTCAGCACTGGAACGAGAAAGCGTAGGCTGACGCTTAGAGAGCCAGGAGAGCAAGTTGTTGCCATGAAAAACACAATAACCTGATGTAGATCGTCTGGTAGTAGGGCAACCCTCCCAATCAGCATCCGAATAAGCAACCAAGGACTCAGTAGTAGAAGAAAATAACTGTAAACCATAATCCAGAGTCCCCTGAACATACCGTAAAATCCGCTTGAGAGCATTGAAATGAGGCACTCGAGGATCATGCATATATAGACAAACCTGCTGCACAGCATATGTAATATCAGGTCTAGTAAAGGTGAGATACTGAAGAGAACCTGCAAGACAGCGATATAACTTAGGATCAGAAACTGGATCACCATCATCACCCAATTTAGACTCGGTGTCAACAGGAGTCCGAGAAGGATTACAACCAACCATATGTGCACGCTCCAAAATCTTCATAGCATACTTACGTTGTGACAAAAACATCCCAGAAGAGTCACGCGTAACCGACACACCCAAAAAATAGTTAAGAGCACCCAAATCAGTCATAGAGAACTCCTTATGCAAGGAAGCAATAATCCGCTTTAATAAACTATCAGAGGAAGCAGTGAGCACAATATCATCCACATATAGTAATAGAAAAGCAGTATCATCACCCTGTCGGTAAATAAATAAAGAAGAATCACACCGACTCGGAGTAAACCCAACAGTAGTAATGTAAGTAGCAAACCGCTGAAACCATGCTCGAGGTGCCTGCTTAAGACCATAAAGAGACCTCTGTAATAAACAAACATAATCCGGATGCTCTGGATCCCGAAAACCAGGAGGTTGATGCATATAAACAGTTTCGGCTAAATCTCCATGTAAAAACGCATTCTTGACATCAAGCTGGTGAACAGGCCAATGTCGAGAAATAGCTAAGCTAAGAACAGTCCGAATTGTACCCGGCTTAACAATCGGACTAAAAGTCTCATCAACATCAACTCCCTCAATCTGTGTGCTACCATTGGCAACAAGACGTGCCTTGTACCGACTAAGAGTGCCATCAACCAAATACTTATGGCGAAATAACCACATACAACTAACAACATTAACACCCTCAGGTCGAGGTACACGTTTCCAAGTTTTATTCTTAACAAGTGCATTATACTCATCATATATAGCATTTCGCCAATTTGGATCATTAAAAGCATCCTTATATGACCTAGGTGAAGGAGAAACAGTAGACACATGACCAGCATACTTAGGATTAGGACGAGTTGTCTCGACATGAGAACGTGTGACCATGGGATGAGTAGATACAATAGGTGGAGGTGTAGGAACAGGAACATGATCGTTTGGTGGAGACGGTGGAGGTGTTGGTGGTGCAGGTGATGCAGGTATGGTGACAGGTGGAGTTATAGTTGGGTTTAAATTAGGACCAATAGGTGTGGTGTTGATAATAGTGGAAATGAGATTGGAAGAATCTTCCAAAAAAATCATAGGAGGGGGTGGGCTTGGATTGGTTGAATTGAAACGGAAAAACCGTCTCATCAAAGGTAACATGACCAGATATGATAATTTTATTGGTGTTAAGATCAAGGCAACGATAGCCAAAATGATTGGCAGCATGTCCCAGAAATATTGCAGGTGTAGCACGTGGTCCTAATTTATGGTTGGTATCTATATGTGGGTAACAAAGGCATCCAAAGACACGAAGAACACTATAATCAGGTGTAGCACCAAAAAGTCGGGTAAAGGGTATTTCATTATTAATGGCATGGGAAGGTAATATATTCAATAAATAAGCAGCCATATTAAGAGCCTCGGTCCAATAGTTTGGTGGTAGGTGTGCTTGAAACAACAAAGTACGAATAAGATTATTGATGGTACGAATCATGCGTTCAGATTTTCCATTTTGTTGAGATGTGCGAGGGCAAGAAAATCTAAATTGGATGCCATGGGTGGAAAATAATTTATGAAAGGCAGTATTATCAAACTCACCACCATGATCACACTAAAACGATTTAATTTCACACTTAAACTGAGTACGAACATAACTACGAAACAACTGAAATTTAGACAAAACATCATATTTATTCATTAACAGATAAACCCAAACATACTGAGAGTAATGATCCAGAAACAAAACGTAATACTTGAAACCAGAAAGACTTGGAATTGGGGATGTCCACAAATCCGAGTGAACAATGTCAAAACAAGAAGTAACAGAACTAGACGAACTAACAAACGGAAGCTTCACATGTTTACCAAGCTGACAAGCATGGCAAAGAATGGGAAGCTTCTCTTTATTACAAGAAATAGAATCACTAGACACAAGACGCCGTAACACTTCACTCCCTGGATGTCCAAGTCGTTGATGCCACGTATACTGACTAGTAAGATATGCTTGAGGAATGGGAGAAGGCTTCGTAACAGGATAGAGATCACCCGTGCTATCACAACGGAGGAGTACCCGTCGAGTTAGGAAGTCCTTCACAGAAAAACCAAAAGGATCAAATTCAACAGTGCAATAATTATCACGAACAAATTGACGCACATAAATTAGATTTTTTACAATGTGAGGAGTGATTAAAACATTATTTAAACGAAGAGGACGAAAAGGGGTAGACAAAATACTATGACCAGAGTTAGTGACGGGAATGAAACGCCCATCACCAACCGCAACAGACGGATAAATGCACTCATTAAGAATATAACTAAGACTATGTATAGAATCATTAAGGTGAGAGCTCGCACCTGTATCCATATTCCAGTTGCCAGCAGCCGGTTCCTGAAGAGTGGTGGTATTAAAAGCATTTGGTAAAAGAGTCTCTTGACTCAAACCCTGTAAACCTGATGCTAGTAGTTGACCTTGGTGAAAACCGACAGGTGATGGCCCTTGCTGAACCATACCTGGACCGAACTGAACCCCAGGTTGTGAACCTGTAAACTGAACCCCCTGTGAGAGACCTTGAACCCCCTGCAACGGCTGAGAACCTGCAGCAAATGGAACCCCCTGCGCAACATGAACCCCCTGTGGAAATGATGAGGCGAAAAATGATCCGTTTTTAGGGGGTCATTTAAGCCCGAATCCGACTTTATTTGATCAAATATTGCCCTAAATCATTCCTTTTGTGATTTTAGGTGTTTGGAGAGTGAATTCTGGAAAAGAGGCTATTTTGGACGTTTTTGGAGCATAAAGTGAAGAAAACGACAAAGTACCAAAAATCCAAGCTGAAGATACAAGGTGACGGCGTCAAGACTTCCTTCTTGATGGCGTCAAGACTTCCTTCTTGACGGCGTCAGACATGAAGAATAATTTACCGTAGCTGGTGACGGCGTCAGATGGAGAGGTGACGGCGTCAAAGTGGCCAAGAATAAAATACCGAAGGTGGTGACGGCGTCACATAGGCCGTCACAAGTGGATCTAGGGCGTCCGAGGAAGTATATGGCGGCGAGTTGACGGCGTCAGATTTAACTCTTGACGCCGTCAGAACGATTTTCCTATATATAGTTTTCTAGTTTTTTCATTAAAAGGAGAGAAGTTTTGGTGAAACCCTAAAGACGATTTTGGTGCCTCTTTTACAGGTTTTTCAAGGGTTCCAAACCCTTGAGACCTTGCATTGTAATTGAGATAAGTGTACTTTCAATTCAATCAATATGTCTATGTGTTGGTTGTTTATCTCTTGTTCTTGTCTCAATTCTACTATGCTAGGCTAGATCTCTCTTGTGTTTGCTTAGATCTAATGAAACCTAGATGTTGATTATGTGTTGATTACTTGTCTATTCTTGTTTTGAATGAATGATTTATATGTTAGGCTTAAGAAAACTGGCAGATCTCCAAATGGTAACATGCTTGAACGTCTTAAGAAACATGAACCGAGGCGTACTAGGTCTTTATTGGTTGTATTTAATGCATGAGCCACTGTTTACAATCCCTATAGTTGTGCTGGGTCATGGTGTAGGAGGAGATAAGAGCTCATAGAGTTGGGGAGTTATGTATGCCACCCCACGAATGGTATTAAGGAATACAACCCGTCATTCATACAAGTGTAACAAGTAATTAACATGTAAAAGATATCTAGGGAGTAATGAAGTCTAAGTAAACACAATTTCTCCAATTACTGCTCACAACCTTAGTTTAATTAGTTTAATTTCATTTTTATTATTTTATTTTGATTGCATCTTAGCTTTGGGTTAGTTGATTAGCAACTAATTCCGCCCACTCCTTCAAAACCCGAGATTTTACTTGCTTTAATAAAAATATAAAAATACAGAAATAATCATCTCTCACCTCTAGAACTATTAATTAGGTTTTCTAATCTTAGCGACACTATTCCTAAGCTGAACGATCAATCCCCCGGTACTTGTCACTATACTATACTACAACGATCAGGTACACTGCCTGGTGGGGGTTGTAAGCCTCGCGAGATCCCTCGAGAGGTAAAGCAAGGTGCGATTCCCACGCATCAAGTTTTTGGCGCCGCAGCCCGGGAAATAGTTATTGTCTAGGTTAGGATTTCTTTTTATTAGGTCTACTTGCTAGATTCCTTTCTAGTAAGATTTTTATTTTTATTTTTAGGTCTTCTTTAGTCTATCTTGTTTCTTCGTGCCTTTGTTCGTAACTCTTTACCATCCGACATCATGGAAGGTGGTAACATCTTTGAACCCATCATCCCACCACAACAAAACCCACCATTAGAACCCCTTAGGCCCCGAACCTTAGGAGAGTATTCCCGACCTAGACACCAAGGCTACCGAAACACCATTGAGCTCACCGGAGCCAATGTGACCCCCTTGCGATCCGACACCATCCGGTTGGTGCAAAGCGGATGTGCATTCCATGGACTTCGTTCCGAAGATCCAAACCAACACCTTAAGGACTTCCTCAAAATCGTAGATTCCATAGACCTAGGTGTTGAAACTAGAGAGACTACCCGTTTACGCCTATTCCAATTCTCTCTACGGGATCAAGCTAGTCAATGGCTTGAGCGTTTACCCGCGGGATCCATCACCACATGGGATGATCTCACCACTCGTTTCCTTGCTCAATTTTTCCCACCGGGGAGAACTACTAAACTTAGGAATGACATCTTGATGTTTCAACAACGTCAAAATGAATCTCTTTATGAAACATGGACTCGTTTCAAGGACTTACTCCAAAAAGTCCCTCATCATGGCAAAGATCTTTGGCTCCAAGTCCAAATCTTCTATGACCATATCGACATCTCCACGAGGCGAACCATTGACCAATCGGCCGGTGGTAAGCTACGTGATCTTAGTGCGGAACAATCATGGGAACTCATAGAAGATCTTGCTCTCTATGACAACGAAAGTTGGAATGATCCCCGTGATTTGAACAAAACGGTCAAGGCAATATCTTTGCCTTCGAATAATTCAAGCACTCCCGACCGTAGGATCATGGAACTTGAGGACCAAGTCAAGTTTCTCATGAAATCTTACGAAGCTCCGAAGCATTCAAGCCAAGTGAACAAAATCACTTCTTCATGCGAATTATGTAGTGGTCCCCATGACACTCGTGATTGTGTGGAACTCCCCGGAACAGCTTTTGCGGACTACGCATCCACGCGTACCGACGAAGCGGGAGATAAGTGGTACACTTTCAAGCCCGAGCCAAACACATACGGTGATTCATATAACCCCTCATGGAAAAATCACCCAAACCTTAGGTGGAAACAAAATCAACCAAATTCTTCCAATCCGCCTAATCGTTACCAATCAAACGGTCCACCATCCAACCGTACCTTCAACAACAATCCTTCTAACAACTATGGTAGTACCAACAATCTTGAAGGATTGATGTCAAAGTTCATGGCATCTCAAGAAGCCCGCATAGCTAAGTTTGAAGCCAATTTCAAACAAAATCAAAGCGAGATGACCAATAGAATTGATGCATTGTTGAAAGTTCTCAATGACCGAGAAATGGGAGCACTCCCAAGCGACACCATCAAGAATCCGAAACTAAACGTTAATGCCATATCTTCAGTTTCGTCACCCACTTCGTGTCCACAATACTACTCGGTTAAATCAACGAGCACGTGTTTCAAACAACACCAAGTTCCCCAAAAGGACCAATCAACTAAAACACCCACTATAGAGCCGGTCAAAAGCATAGTTGAAACACCTCTTACGCAAGACCTTGACGATGAATTCAAAGAACTTCACCTTGAACGCCCCGTCATTGATGTCTTAGCGCGTGCTCCTTACTATAGTGCCCTCCTAGAAAAATATGAGAAGTATAAGCTAGGTAAAAATGGGACCGCCTTCGTTCAAAACAAGTTGCCTAAAAAGCTTGATGATCCGGGTATATTTGTTTTGCCTTGTAAGATAGGAAGATCCGAAGCTTTCGACACACTAGCCGATTTAGGGTCAAGCCTCAACTTGATTCCCTTATCCTTATTCACCGCTCTTAAGCTAGGAAAGTTAGAAGAAACGGAGGTATTGATAGGGCTAGCGGATGGAAGTATTGCCCACCCGGTTGGAATGATTAAGGATGTAGTTGTTCACGTAGGAAGGTTAACTATATTAGCGGATTTTCACGTCCTAGACATGGTTAGTGACACTACATGCCCATTATTGGTAGGAAGAGGATTTTTAGCAACCGCTAGTGCCATGATAGATTGCAAGGAATCCAAGATAGCGGTAGGAGAAGGCGATACTTGGTCGGTGTATGATGTTAAGAAGCATAGTTATGATTGTGATGATGAACCAACACCGCATTAGGTAGAGATGAATAGGAGACCATCTAGATATGGACCTTGGATAGAAAGGAACTTTATAGGACCTCAATGCCCATTTTATCTAGAAAAGGATTTCGTTGAGAAGACACATTCGGTAGAACAACTCATAGCTAGGGATGAGGAGCTAGATCCCTTTGAGGACCCCTTAGTCTTTAGAAAGATGATTGAGTTCTTGAGCGTAATTCCTATTAATATAGAGTTGAATAAATGGAAAAGAGATGGAGATAAGTATAAATGGAGGTGGGACAAGCCACCTAAAGAAGGTGACGGGTCATGGCATATTAGAATGACCTTGTATGATCCGGATGGAGAAAAGTTTGAAAGGTCATACCACACTAAGGGAACCAATAGAAAGTTGAAACCTAAGTTCGATCCCAAAGATGTCCTCAATGAGGAACTCACCCGAATCACGTAGTAACCCACGACTTTGAGTCTAGCTACAAGACTCGTAAATAAAGAAAAGCGCTTCTTGGGAGGCAACCCATGTTTTGTGTGATTTTTATTTGTTTGATTGTTATTTGCTTCCGTATGCATGTTTTGTTTTTATTGTTGGTTGATCATGTTTCTCAATTAAAATGTGAAATACTTTATTATGTTGTTTAGCCTAGTCTTAACTTCAACCTAAAGGTATTTTTGCAAAAGATAAGTGTAAGGGGAAACCCCAAATATGTTTTTAAGAAACAAACCGATCATGATTATCCACAATATTTAATGAACATGTATATTCGTATTTGTTAGAGTCAAATGCTTGTATTGAGTTATAATGAAGTTTTGCAGGATTTTCCAGGAAGTAGGACAAAGTTTTTCCAGAAATTTTCCGGAAACTTAACATAAGAATTTCTGCAGGTCCATTCTGACGGCGTCAGGGTATTGCTCTTGACGGCGTCAGGAGTCAAAAATCTGGAAATTTTACCGATTTTGTTTTTCTAACGGAGTCTTATAGTTTTTGTGAATTATTAAGTTTTATAATCTCCAGGAAATCTTCAAACTTCATTCCACAAGCATTATATCTTACTTTGTTTTCTAGGATTTAGTAACTTATATAGGATGCCGCCGATTTTACGCGAGGTTGCCTTGTCTACTTTTGTCAGGATTTACAGGTTATTTGTGACAAGAAGATGATTTATATTCTGAAAGGGAAGCTTTTGATTGTTCGTTTTCTTGGAAAAAGATTTAACCTGGCCAACAAAAATCCATACCGAGCGAATCAGGGGAGTATTTGATTTCATTCTCTTTACTTTTTAACTTTTACATTCTTTACTTGAACATTGGGGACAATGTTCATCTTAAGTGTAAGGGGAGGGTAAAAAGATGATACCTTACATATGCACTTTCGCTTGAGTTTGTTTTGTTTGATAGTAGATGAGTAATAAAACTACGAGAAATACTTGTTAGTGTAATTTTAGCGCCAAATTTAAAATTTTTTACAACATTTAGGAGTGAAACTTTAGCCATAGCAAGCGTCTCATGATAGGAGGTTGTATGACTAGCACATAACCGTATATTCAGAAAAATTTTCCACCCAAAAATGTGAGGTTCGCCTTTAGATTTGATAGGAAAAGCATTTACTATTAGTGCTTATGAGTGTACCGGTAGCATTTAGATTCTAGAACTTGCGTTAGTGATGCATCCCGAGACCGCTAGTGAGACTACATTCGTGTGGTAGGATTTACTACATGATAAGAGGCATTAGGATCACCCTTGTGTTAAACCCGTATTATAATTACTTGACCATTTAAGTCATATTACTTGGCTAGTTAAGTCAACTAATTTTTCCCACACCCTTAGCGTTGTACTCATTTTTAGTACACGATACCCCTAGTACACCCCTCCGAGCCTATCTTTTCGTTTCTAACTTTAAGCATTTTACTTAAAGGAAGAATTTGTTACACCCCACTTAAATGTACAACCAAATCGCCTTAGCCTTCCGTGTATGCGCTCATTTTTAGTGCATTATTGTTATTTGTTAAACCCTAAGTTAACTTTCTAATTGATTACATGGTTGCTAAGTCGAGTCATATCATTGTACATATTGTTTTGGGACGATTGGGACTCATGGGTAAGTACTTATTTTATGGAGTAATGGGGAAGAACATCACTTATTACCCCCATATGTACGTTAATCTTAAAAGTGCTCCAAGTGTTTTGATTTTCTTAATTCGAGTCATTAGATTAGTTTAATGTAAAGTATGTAAAGATTCAAGTGTAAGGGGAATTCTCATCCCCTATGATGTATTATTTTGGATGGTAGGGTAAGAGTGTATGCACAAAAAAAAAAAAAAAAAAAAAATACGGACTACCATCCCGTTTTCATTCTATGTTTATTTTATGTTTTTGTTATTTTTCATTTATTAGCGTAAGTCGAGTCTAGTCTTGGCTTAGCAACGCCATCTTGTACATGTAATTAACTAAGATTGTTAACTCGCCACCAGTAAAACTTCCTTTATCCAACCAAACCGTGTAATTCATATCCCTATACCTAACGTTATAACCCTTTAAAAAGACCTCTTTGATAGTTTATCCTAGGTGCTTACGCCATGTGGTGGAGGTTTGATCCTTCCCCAAGCCTATGGTAATCTATTTTGCTATGACAGGTAGTGAGAGATATCTTCCATTTCCATAATGTTATATTACTTTATTACACCTGAGAGATGTGAGTATCTAAACACTATTTGTGAGGTGCTTGTGTATAACCTCCGTGCTTGTCTATTGGTCTTTAGTGGAACGATTATTTGTTGTAATTACTTTTATATTAGTGTTAAATGACCCCTAACTTGTCTTTTGAGTAGAATAAAAGCTCATTTGCTTGAGGACAAGCAAATCTCAAGTGTAAGGGTATATGATGAGGCGAAAAATGATCCGTTTTTAGGGGGTCATTTAAGCCCGAATCCGACTTTATTTGATCAAATATTGCCCTAAATCGTTCCTTTTGTGATTTTAGGTGTTTGGAGAGTGAATTCTGGAAAAGAGGCTATTTTGGACGTTTTTGGAGCATAAAGTGAAGAAAACGACAAAGTACCAAAAATCCAAGCTGAAGATACAAGGTGACGGCGTCAAGACTTCCTTCTTGACGGCGTCAGACATGAAGAATAATTTACCGTAGCTGGTGACGGCGTCAGATGGAGAGGTGACGGCGTCAAAGTGGCCAAGAATAAAATACCGAAGGTGGTGACGGCGTCACATAGGCCGTCACAAGTGGATCTAGGGCGTCCGAGGAAGTATATGGCGGCGAGTTGACGGCGTCAGATTTAACTCTTGACGCCGTCAGAACGATTTTCCTATATATAGTTTTCTAGTTTTTTCATTAAAAGGAGCGAAGTTTTGGTGAAACCCTAAAGACGATTTTGGTGCCTCTTTTACAGGTTTTTCAAGGGTTCCAAACCCTTGAGACCTTGCATTGTAATTGAGATAAGTGTACTTTCAATTCAATCAATATGTCTATGTGTTGGTTGTTTATCTCTTGTTCTTGTCTCAATTCTACTATGCTAGGCTAGATCTCTCTTGTGTTTGCTTAGATCTAATGAAACCTAGATGTTGATTATGTGTTGATTACTTGTCTATTCTTGTTTTGAATGAATGATTTATATGTTAGGCTTAAGAAAACTGGCAGATCTCCAAATGGTAACATGCTTGAACGTCTTAAGAAACATGAACCGAGGCGTACTAGGTCTTTATTGGTTGTATTTAATGCATGAGCCACTGTTTACAATCCCTATAGTTGTGCTGGGTCATGGTGTAGGAGGAGATAAGAGCTCATAGAGTTGGGGAGTTATGTATGCCACCCCATGAATGGTATTAAGGAATACAACCCATCATTCATACAAGTGTAACAAGTAATTAACATGTAAAAGATATCTAGGGAGTAATGAAGTCTAAGTAAACACAATTTCTCCAATTACTGCTCACAACCTTAGTTTAATTAGTTTAATTTCATTTTTATTATTTTATTTTGATTGCATCTTAGCTTTGGGTTAGTTGATTAGCAACTAATTCCGCCCACTCCTTCAAAACCCGAGATTTTACTTGCTTTAATAAAAATATAAAAATACAAAAATAATCATCTCTCACCTCTAGAACTATTAATTAGGTTTTCTAATCTTAGCGACACTATTCCTAAGCTGAACGATCAATCCCCCGGTACTTGTCACTATACTATACTACAACGATCAGGTACACTGCCTGGTGGGGGTTGTAAGCCTCGCGAGATCCCTCGAGAGGTAAAGCAAGGTGCGATTCCCACGCATCAGGAAACAAACATGTCACCCCAATCTGAACCCCCTGTGGTAAACCGTGAACCCCTTGAGCAACATTATGACCTGTCCCATGTGGTAAACCCTGAATCCCCTGTGGAAGGGCCGAATAGAGAGGTTGGGGTTGGTATTGCAGTTGAGCCGGTCTATAAGGATGGTTATTCATAGTATAGGCAATATGAGATGTATTGGTAGTATAAGCAATAGGAGGAGTTGTTTGGCTAGGCGTAGAGGTAAACCCCAACTTAGCCAACAATTGTCGCAAGGTATCCATATCCGACATAGGAGATGATGAACCGGAAGTACGAGCGAGTAAAGTAGACTTACCATGAACACCATTGTGAAGATACCGACATGCCTCACCAAAACGACAATGACCTTTAACAAAAAGGAAACAAGGTTTGTTCACTTTTTCCAAAGGATTAGATGAGCGCTGAGCATTATTATTTGCCAATAGAACCATAGGAGAAGCAGATGTAGCAGCCACAAGTGGGTCTTGAACCTTAGATTTCATACGCATCTCTTGCGTGGTCAATAAAGAACGAACCGTCTTGAGATCAGGAAAGGGTTCCCTACTAGTAATAACTGTAGAAATCACATCATACGTGTTTGGCAAGCCTTCAAGTGCAAATGTAACAATATCGTCATTGCTAAGAGGAGAACCAAGACCATTTAACACGGAAGCAATTGACTCAATTTTCTGAAAGTATGCATCAATTGTTAAGTCCCCAAGCTTCAAATTCCGTAGCTCCGCCTTCAAAGCCATAGCTCTTGGGCGTTTATTGTCTTGAAAAATCGTTGCAAGAGACACCCACGCCTCTTTGGCTGTTTGGGGATTAAGAACAACCAACCGCTTTTGAAGATTCACTGCAAGTGTGGAAAAGATCTAAGACCGGATAATGAAATCAACCTTTAGCCATTCCGGATCCCTAGTTGGTGGTGAAGAAGGTGGAGCAGAGGAGGATTCGGGTGGATCAACAAGATGGTCCAAGATGCCATAGCCATGACAAAGGTGAGAAAAATAATACACCAATTGGAAGTAATTCATCTCATCAATATCAAGTTTGATGGGAACAAAAGTGGTTAGGTGATTCATAGCCATAAGTTTATCCGATAAAGTGAGGACGGGTGCGGGGGGAGGTGTATCATTAGTCATGGTTGAAACAGTATATTATTGCTAGGGTTTAATGATGTGAGTAGAACAGTACTAAAATAGTCTAATGATGTCGATCGTGTATATGTCTGCTCTTTGCTTTTGTTTGCCATGTACCACAACAATCACCAAAGTGAATAAATATACAATCAAAAGTATGACTAATCTGGTATCATAAGTAGGTACGAGGTAGGATTTGACTCAACCAATCAAATAATTGGTCCAAAACTTTGTATTGATTGCGTAATGAATACCAAAAAAAAAACTTAAAAACAAGTAAAACCGACAAACCTCTCTTCTCCACCAATAATAAAGATCAGTACTAGGTAACTATATTAATCAAGTCGACAACACACCCGGTCGACAAACACTTAAACACACCTCGACAACACACTTGGTCGAGAAACTATTAAACGAAAAACCAAAAAAAACAGATTGCGGAAGCAGTAGGGTAGATCGAGGTTAGGGTTGATACCATGTAGAATAATAAAACCGTATGTATTGAATGAATAAGTTCGGTACATGTGAATGAATAAATAAGATACAATATGGGCCAACGGGCCTAAATACCCAACACTAATCATCTAACAATTGAGAGCAACGAAGCACAGTTGTGGACCTTCCAAAAAAGGGAATTTTTGAAGCGATAAAGAAACTTTAGATGTATCTTGATGGTTGATGTGGCTTGCTATGCGATGGTGTATTTATTTTCTAATATACGGTGTTAGTAATGTTTATTACTTCAGATTGCTTGGATAGTTTGTATCAATCATTTGGTTGTCCTCAAAGTTACTCATATTTTGTGCTATGTTTGACTTCTCTTAACTTGGGTAAACTTTGTAATGGTAAGTTAATTTCAGTCATATAATGTTAATTTCATATCCTAACCAAGAGCGAAATAAATAAATAAAATTACTAACAAAGATGGGGTTGAATAATAGATCAAAATTATAACCTCGTACAAAATACAAAGCTTACAGTATAAAATGCCCAAACTATACAAAAGAGTGGCATACAGCAGCTACGGGGCATATTGTTTGTTGTCATACAGATTTGCTAAGATAAGCCATCAGAATGTCATGAAATAATACAATGGTTTGTTACATGATTTGATCACCACCATATTTCAGTGAAACACACTCCTCCTTGTTATTCCAAAAGTAGTCAAGCATCTCTCACGATAGGCTAGTGCTACGTATAGAGGAGGATCATCAAAAGTCAATGGAAGGTTTTGACAAAACCTGTACAAAAACCCATACGCCACAGTCACCATACGTATGATGTTGACTTGGGACATCCGCATGCGTTAAAGTGATTTCATACCCATCAAGTGGTATGCGTTTATCCTTCAATACGTAACATTCATTGAGATACATGAAAAGCTGATATAGCAACCTATTCCTCATCTTTTTCCACCATTCCCTTGGGCTGTGCTCAATTCCGAGAAATCGACAAACCGAGCCGATCCATATGATCCAAAACCGGGAAAAACCGATAACCAAACTATCGAAGAAATCAAAACCGAAAGATCCGTTTATTAAGGATCAGTTTCGGTTTTCATTTTCTTGTAACCGCTGTTATCCGAATCAAACCGTGTATGATATATATGTATTCTTTAGATATTTATCATAGTATGTATCGTTGCCATAAAAGTCTTCGGCTGTACTATGAAGTATGAACTACTACCTCCGTCTCAAAATTATTGTCCTGCGACAAAAAACACGTAGTTTAAGAAAACATAATCATTACTGCGTTCTCTCTCTTACTTTTTTGCAAAATGTCACTTTTACCCTTATAGAATTAATTAAATCATTGAATGATGTTTGTAATTTTTAGAAACATTATGTACAATATGGTAAACTTGCTATATTCTTCACAACCATATTTGGAAGTGGACAATAATTTTAGGACAACCCGAAATGAAAAGAGGAACTATAAATTTGGGACGGAGGGAGTACATCTAAACAACCACATTATGTCTTTAAGATGTAGCTAGGTAATCTAGGTTGTGGCGTTCCTTGATCGAATCTTTGATTTCCTGCATTTTTTGTCGTTGTAATGGGGGCAAAGATGGGTCAATTGGTGTGTAATAGAATATGACGTGTCTTTGATATTTCTTTTGTCGCTCAAATTCAAGTTTTTGTTCTTCTATTGCCAATCTTCTGTCATCTTTCTCCGCTTTCTTTCGCTCCAGCTCCAACTCCTTATCCCTTTGCTCCAGCTCTTTTTTTTTCAAGTCGTAGTATCCGTCTGCCAGCTGCTGCTTCTTTCCTAATGCCATTGACTGAATGGTTTTCCATTTGTCGGCTACCTCATCCAAATACGAAGACTTGAAATTCTCCAACGATTTCCTCTTAGTAGCCTTATTTTTCTTAGCGGCATCATGACCAATTGGTCGCTCATTTTGAGGCTCTTTATTATCAGGCACATCTGAGCCGGTTTCAGAAGTCCTTGGTTTTTTTCGAGCCGCATCTTGGTTTAAAAAGGCCGGCATCTCATTTCTCTTCCAAGTCTGATTTCCCAACAATGATCCAATACAAAGACATGCTTCATCATTATTTCATATTCTTCACATGCTCGTTTGTAAATAATGAGATCATTCGCACCACTTCCAAAATTGGTATAACAATTATCGTAAATGACACAAAATGCACCAACTCTAGGACGAATCCTATTTTTCCACTTGCTGACAATTGAGTTGTACGATCTCCCTTCACTAACCTCTTTTTCAAAGTTTCTAATCACTTTCTTCCAAAATCCATTAGAATTTTGGTTGGTTCCAACTAAGCTATCCTCCGACGAATCACACCAACCCATGCACAACGTGATCTCTTCTTTTTTGTCCAAATAGCCGAATCATTCGTGGTGTCTTTCTCAACCGCCTTCTTCTTACCCTTTGTAACATGTCTCTTTGGTTTGACCAGTGACATCTCTTCCGAAAGAGTGTTGTCGTCGTCATCATCAAGAAGATCATCATTTGAAACCGAATCATGATACGATCCATGACCCGAACCTTGATAACCCGGTGAATAATTTTGATAATTTGATTCATAAAATCACAAGCATCAAGATTGATGTGGTTAACTGGAGAATAATTTTGATAATTTGAATAAGAAGACGTTGATGAGTCCATTGTTGGACGATACACCGATTCGGGGGAGCCATACATAGATTGTTGGCTTCGACGGGAGTGACTTTGTTGTGGTTGTTGGTTGTTTTGATACGGTGGAATAAATGGACGATTAATATTACGATTCATAGCAAATGGATTGAATATTTGTTGTTGTTGAGGTTGTTGAGATTCATAATCAAAACTACGGGGTTGGAAATTCATGTTTGGTGAGACACCGGTTAACCGGAAAGTCGAATCCGGTGATACTTGCGGGATGTTTTGTGGTAATCGGAATTTTCGGCCTTTTGTTTGTTGTGGTGTTTTCTTAGACATTTTGAATAGAGATAATTGTGAGATTGTGTGAATTGGAGTGTGTTTATGTTGTGTATTTATAAGGTAATTTAAAAGTTTTTTATTTTTTTTTTATTTTTTTATTTTTTTTATTTTTTATTTTTTTGCCAAACGGCTATAAACATAAACACCAACGGTAATGTTGGGAACATACTTTAGTATTTAGTCAAGTCTCGGTCATTACCTTATGTAATAGGTTGCTTAGTTATTTATTTCATTATGTTTAAGTTACTAGGCTTATGTATTAATGTCCAATGGGCCTTGAAGCCCACGTTTTAGATGAATGAGGGAGGAAGGGAGTGTTGCCCTACTCCTCCCCTATATATACTAAGCTTATGTAAACTTTAATATTGTTGGTTATTTGAATATCTAAATGAAACTCTTGTTCTTTCACTCTTCATAATCTTATAATCAACCATCTCTTATTCTCATCTCATTTCTTATACTTGTGTTTACTAAATGGTGACCTAACAAGTGGTATCATTCGCCTAATAGAGATTGAAGTGTTTTTCTTGGTATTAACGTGGGATTAAGGGTCTTGTTCTTCACATTTTTGTTTTTTTCTTTGTTTCTTACACTCAAGTCTTGAAGCTTGGACAAGTTTTAAGGTTGATATAGTGTTTAGAAGCTTAGATTTTGCATAAAGTATTGATCTTTGATAGATTTTAGTACTTTTTCACCTAGTTTATTGAGTTTGGTAGCTTCTTTGTTATTGGAAAACTAGTTTTTGGTAGCAAAATCTTTTATATTTAGTGTTTTCTAAGTGTTGGTGAAGTTACTTGATCAAAAGAACCTTATTTCTACGCATTTCTCTTCAAAAATTTGTGATTTTTCAAGTTTCTGACCATCTTACGCGTAAGATTTGGTGAATAGTACGATTTCCAAGCTGTCAACAGTGTTTTTTGTCCTTTCTACGCATAACTTTGGTCAAAACCCTCTTTCTACGCATAAGTTGATACTCTACGCTTAAATCCTACGCGAAAGCTTAATTCCTACGCCTAAGTTCTACGCTGTAGTTTCATCCTACGCAGAAGTTGGCTTTCTACGCAGAAGTTTGATCTTACGCATAAGATTTAATCTTACGCGTAAGTTACTGATATCTACGCTTAAGTTTCATCTAAGGTCTTCTCCTCGTGTTACGGTGACTCAGTACTTCCCTAGCTTGGATTAGTTAGTGGAATACTTCGACTACGGATATCTTTCAAGCTTGGATAAGTTTGAAAGATTTGTTTGGTCTTTGAACCTTACGCATAAGCTTAAAACTTACGCATAAGGAAAATATTACGCATAACTCACAAGTTTACGCATAAGATCAACCTTTACGCGTAACTTTGAAGTCTACGCATAAGTTAAGTATTACGCGTAAGATTTCAACTTACCCCAAGGATTTTGATCTTAACCAAAGGAACGTGCATTTCAATCTTCTACAAAGATCCATTATTACACAAGTGTTCTAAGATGTCTCAACCACCACATTACTACTTCTCTAATCCTCAACAACATCAACATCAGCAGTATCAGCAACAACAATACCATCAGCAACAATCATATCAACAACCTTCACAATCACACTTTCATCAACAACCGTTTAATCCACAACCACAATATCTCATGATGCAACAACATCAAATCATTCCTCAACAACAACCATATCAAATGTCACAACAAAACACTCGGTTTTCCTCCAAACAACCTCACTGGTTTGATAGAATGTGTGAAGTTATTACAACTCAACAATCCAGACATGAGGCGGGATCACTTGAAACACCTCCAATGCTAACACCTGGGAACTATGTTCAATGGTCAAGTCGATTCTTACGATTTCTTGAACTAAAGAAACCTCATGGGAAATTCTTGAAACAAGTGATACTTGAAGGACCATTTGAGTGGCCAACAAGACTTGAAATTGGTGATCCAACTGCTGATCCTCCACGTGCTCCTGCAAAGAAACCTCTTCCAGAATCTCAACTCACAGAAGAACAGAAATTACATCGTGAAGCTGATGAGTATGCAATGGCCTATATACTTCAAGGAATACCTAATCCAATTTATCGAAGTGTCGATGCTCAGAAAATAGCCAAAGCTATGTGGGAACATGTTCATCTCCTTATGGAAGGCACTCAATTGAACAAAGATGATATGGAATCCAAACTCTACATGGAATACACTGACATCACAATTGAACCTGGAGAGTCACTTGAATCCTACTATCATCGTTTCACTAATGTGGTAAATGATTTGGAACGACACAAAATTACAGTACCAAGGATCGCAGTGAACTCCAAATTCGTTGGTAGTCTTGGTCCGGATTGGCATAAATATGTGACATTCGTTCGACAAACCAAAAATCTTCATGATGCACCATATGGATTGTTGTATGATTTTCTGAAACACCATGAACCTGAAGTGGAAAAAGATCGAGCTCTTCGAGGAGGATACTCACCATCACCAACACCAAATTCTTTGGCACTCGTAGCTCAATCTCACTATGCTCCACCACCAATGTCAAATCATGCATATGTTCAAGAGCAAAACTACTTCAGTTATCCACAATCTTCTACCTCAAACCAAATGGTCCCTTATGATTCATCTCCACAAAATACTTCTACTCAACTTGTTCCATACAACAATAATGATGCAGTGTATTACTCAAACTCCAATGAAGATGACGATGAGGACTTTAATACGTTGAATCAGGGACTTGCTCTTATTGCTCGTGCTTTTAGCAAATTCTCCAACAAAACAAACAACCGTCAACGTTCATCTTCTAACACAAGGAATCAAGCTGTTGTAAATGATGGAATGGTGGAAATTCAGAATCGTAACTATGGTAGATCTGGTTCAGGAAGTTCTTCAGGAAATTTTGGGAATGGTCAGAGGTTTAATAACAATGGAGGGTTCAGGAACAACTCAGGTTCTTCTCAGCAAAGGTCTGAACCAGATGAAACTAGGAACTCAAACTCTGGGAATGCAGTGTGGTGTTATAACTGTAATGAAAAAGGTCATATAGCGACAGCATGTCCTAAACCGAGAACTCGGGGTAGTAAGTTTCACAAGCAGGCATTACTTATGGCTCTCCAAGATGAAAAAGATGGACATTTCCCTGAGCAGGAAAACAATTTCATGGCAAATGTGAACAATGACGATGACATGGAAGATCTGGAAGCTAATGCAGCTGTGATGCTTATGGCCAACATGCAGGAACTTCAGTTTAATGATTCAGGTCCAGTGTATGACACTGACGGCTTGTCTCAGGTACATGACCTAAATGCATGCCTAATACATGACATAACCTCACCCTCTGCTTCTGAATCAAATATGGCGCAAGTTGTTCCGTCTGACTCATCTTCATCTTCTCAAGCAGATGAACAAATAAGCACAGTTGTCATATTTGATGATGACACAGTTGTTTCATTTGATGATCCTATGGAGAATGATAAACATGATCATATAGAACAACATGAACCATCGTTTGATCCAGACCCTGACCTCATATTGTTATCCAAACAACTGAATGCTCAACAGTTGCAAATCATAAAATGCAACGAGAAAAACAAAGCCTTAAAAGAAACAAATGAGTCACTTGCAAGAGATATTGAGTGTTATAAAATACAACTTTCAAATCAGGAAGACAAGGTTAAACACGCAAAAAGTTTTGAAAAAGCTTTTCAAGAATCTTACAACAAAGAGCAAGATCTTCAACATAAAATGCAAGATTTAATTGAGTCAAACCGAAAGTTGGTTTCTAAACTAGAAAGTGAAAAGTGTGAACTGAAAATACAAGTTGAACAACTTCAAAAAGTACTTTCAAAAACAGAAACAGAATTGTCAAGTTGCAAAAAGGATTTTTGTGAACATAAAATACAAAAAAGGAAGTATATAGATAACTTACTCGGTGAGATTGTTGATCTTGAAAAACAACTCAAAGAATTTCGTAATATAGTTTACAAAACCGGGGGCTCTGTCACAACAATTCAGAAATTTACTTTAAAACCGAGACCCGATAAAGGATTTGCACTTGGTGATTTCAAATCAATGTTTCTTCACACAGCATTCAAAGAAAACCCTAAAATTTACAGTATGGACCATATGCTTGATAATACGATTGTGCGTACTGTTGTTTATGATACTGAGGAAGAGGAAGAACTTGAAGACGAGAGTCGATCAAAAATGAGTCAAGTTGAATATTGGACACCATATGATTATTCACAAGCTCCTCATATTTCTAAATCTTTTGTTCCTCAAAAGGAATTACCTGAGAAATCATGGTATGTCACTGAGTCATATGTTTCATCCTCTAATGCGGCCCCTGTCCAAACTGTAGCACAAATAAATGGTCCTTTACCATCATCCGGTGAAGTTACACCTTTACCAAAAAGTTGTCGTGTCTTAAATTATTACAAAACTTTTATGGAAGACATCGAAATTTTGGAGGAAACAATTGAACGTAATTCTGAAATAAAAATTGAAACTTTTCAATCCGCTTACGAGCGAGAAAAGAGAGATATTTTTCATAAACAAATGTTGCCAATTGTCAAACACCTCCGTCTCTGTGCTACACGTTGGGAACAGGAACTTCAAAACGAGGTCAAAACAATGATAAACGTTTTCAACTCAACTGAAAATGCGATTTTGGATCAAAAGCAAAGAAATAGAATTTTAAAAGATGATGTTGATCGACTCTTGGAACAAGTTCTCAATGCTGATATTTTGTCTGTTATCATGAATGATCTCTATAAATCTGGTACTTCTATGCTTATGGATGATCTTTGTGTTGATAATAACTTGTTGAATGTGGAAATAGAGACACTTAAACATGAAAATGACATGCTGAGAATAAACAATGATGATGTGACAAAACAATTTTCTAAAGAAATTTGTCTACTCAAACAAAGGCTTGAATGGTGTCAAGCTCAAAGTATTGAAACGGAATTGAAACTTCAAAGTCAAAATAAATCAAACTCTTGTCAGCTTTGCAAAAACAATGAGTCTTTAAAAGCTTTGCAAAAACAATGACACGCTGAATGGCAACAAAACCGCGATGACATTAATTACTGCAACGTGAAACTTGAGTCTGAAATTCAAGATAAAAATCACATCATCATTGACTTGAAAGAGAAAATTAAGCTACTTCAAAAAGGAAAGTTTGTTGACACCACGGTGATAGCACCAGGATTGTATCAATTAAAAAAAACCTGCTAAAGGAAATTTTGTTCAAAACACTAATGTTGATAACTCCACTTCCACAGGACTAGTCGCCACTAATAGCGTTAGTAGACCCAAGCGAAAAAGTAACAAGAAGAATAGGATCTTGCAACGTAAAAGAGGACCACTAGAAGCTCAAGAAGTAGAAGATCAACTTAGGACTTTGAATAAATCTCATGTTGCATCAGATTTAGATTCTAATCTGGCAAATTGTAATCAAAATCTAAATGTAACAAATGATGAACCTTTGAATATTTTGAATATTAATGCATCTTGTGTGTTTTGTCGTAAAAGTGTATCATCTGGTGTTCATACAAAATGTATAGCTAATTCTCTTCTAAATCGTCATAAGAAACGTAGGACAAGCATTCCTTCTAGGCCAACTACTGCCTCTAAGTCTATATTAGGAAAACCGCCTTCTACGATTTCTAATGAAGTTGAAGTTACCCCCATAATTGAAGAGAACAAATCTAGGAACAAGCCCATTACTAGTGAATTCACCAAAAAGAAAGCAAGAACTTGTTGGAATTGGCAACGTTGGTTACAATATGAACCAGACTTTAAATAGATTCCTAAATTATTGAATACATGTGCTTCTAACCAACAGGAACCCGCACTTTCTTTGGGTTCCACCCTTACTTCTGTTCCATCCTTGTCGTCTTCTTGTGATGCAGGTGGTACAGATTGTTCTCTGGATTGTTGATAGCGGATGCACCCGACATATGACAGGCAATCTCAAACTGTTAAACAACTTTGTTTCAAAGTTCATTGGTACTGTCAGATTCGGGAATGATCATTACGCTTTAATCATGGGATATGGTGACTATGTCAGTGGGAACATTGAAATCAGTCGTGTTTATTATGTGGAAGGCCTTGGACACAACCTTTTCTCTGTTGGTCAATTTTGTGATGGGGATCTAGAAGTTACATTTCGTGAGAAAACTTGTTTCGTTCGTGACTTACAAGGAAACGATCTAATGTCTGGCTCACGTGGCTCTAATCTTTATACAATATCAATGTCAGATATGATTGCTACATCTCCGATATGTCTTCTCTCCAAAGCGGAATCGCCTAAATCTTGGTTATGGCATAAACGTCTTTCGCACTTGAATTTCAAAACTATGTCTGAACTTGCTCATCACAAACTTGTTGATGGTTTTCCAAGATTCCGTTTTACCAAAGATCACTTATGTTCAGCTTGTGAACAAGAAAAAAGTACTCGGGCTCATTTTCCTTCTAAATCTGAGCACAGTACGAATCATGTTTTACAATTGCTTCATATGGATTTGTGCGGACCGATGCGTGTTCAAAGTATCAACGGTAAACGCTATATACTTGTAATTGTAGATGATTATTCCAGATGGACTTGGGTTTATTTTCTACGAAGTAAAGATCAAGCTCCTTCAATGATCATCACCTTTCTCACTAAAATTCAAGTTCAGTTACGCAACACGGTACGAATAGTCAGAACTGACAATGGTACAGAATTTAAGAATCAGACACTTCGGTCATATTATGAGAAAGTAGAAATTGAACATCAAACATCTATTCCTAGAAGCCCAGAACAGAATGGAGTTGTTGAAAGACGCAACAGGACGTTAGTGGAAGCTGCTAGAACCATGTTGATAAATGCTCAATTACCAGATTACTTATGGGCGGAAGCTGTTTCAACCGCATGTCATACCCAAAACCGTTGCATGATCACAAAACGCCATCGTAAAACACCTTATCAAATTGTTCACAAAAGAAAACCAAACATCGATTACTTTCATGTATTTGGAGCACTTTGTTATCCAAAAAATGATCGTGATGATTTAGGTAAACTTAAAGCAAAGGCTGACATCAGAGTGTTCATTGGATACTGTGAAAATTCTAAAGGTTTTCGGATATGGAATCGTCGAACAAGAGAAATTCAAGAAACCATTCACGCTAATTTTGATGAACTCACACAAATGGCTTCTGAGCAACACAGCTTAGGACCCGAATTCAACCGTCTTAACTCTCCGGACTCTTCGGCTGAACCATTGCCCCTCAACCGCAAAAATTGGAAACCTTGTTTGCTCCATTGTTTGATTATACAATTGAATACCGTTCTACTGAGGTCTCACCCAATTCCGTTGCTCAACCTGAAAATATTCAAGTACCTGACTCACCTCAACAAACTACAACAACTGTTGAGAAAGACGGTCCTCCAATTGCATCACCATTTACAGCAGAACAAACTGCTTCTAACTCACGACAATCAGCTGAAGCTCCTACACCACAATCAGTTCCACAACCCGCAGAGTATGATCCTAATGCGTTCTTTAACCCGTTTGCACCGGCTCCAACATTTCCTGAAGTAGCTGAGTCGTCCACACGTAATTTGGATCCTGCTAACATGCGAGATACTTATCTACTACACCCTTCGACACACAAATGGACTCGAGACCATCCCCTAGTTCATATTATTGGCCATCCTGATGCACCTGTAATGACAAGACAACGACTTCACACTGATGGTGAAACTTGCATCTATGCACTCACAGTTTGTTTAGAAGAACCTAAGAACATCAAAGAAGCAATGACTTGTGATAACTGGATTGAATCTATGCAAGAGGAATTTCAGCAATTCATACGATTAGAAGTCTGGGAATTAGTTGAAAGACCTGACGGAGTCTTTGTCATCGGGTTAAAATGGATTTGGAAAAATAAGCTAGATGCAGAAGGCAGAGTCATACGTAACAAATCACGCCTGGTAGCGAAAGGATACTCCCAACTAGAAGGACTTGATTTTGCAGAATCCTTTGCTCCAGTGGCTAGACATGAAGCTGTTCGGATCTTTTTAGCTTATGCAGCACATCGGAACATGGTTGTTTATCAAATGGATGTGAAAACAGCATTTCTTAATGGAGAACTCCGTGAAGAAGTTTATGTAAGCCAACCAGACGGCTTCGTTGATCCTGAGCGTCCCAATCACGTTTACCGACTCAAAAAGGCACTCTACGGACTTAAGTAAGCCCCAAGGGCGTGGTATGACAAACTGTCAACTTTCTTGCTGGCCAATAAATTTTCTAAAGGTTCGGTGGATCCAACACTATTTACAAAAACCTACGGGGTGGACTTACTAGTTGTTCAAATCTATGTCGATGACATTATTTTTGCTTCAACAAAAAGAAGTTACTCTAATGATTTTGCAACATTAATGAAAGATAATTTTGAAATGTCCATGATGGGTGAACTTTCGTTCTTTCTAGGACTACAAGTTCATCAATCACCCCGTGGAATTTTTATAAATCAGTCCAAATATGCTCTAGAAATTTTAAAGAAACATGGAATGATGAGTTGTGATACTTACAATACACCAATGAGCTATACCACAAAACTAGATGCTGACTTACATGGGACACCTGTTGACCCTACCAAATACCGTAGTATGATTGGGTCACTCATGTATCTCACAGCTAGTAGACCTGATATAGTATTTGCTGTTTACATGTGCTATTGCTATCAGTCCAAACCAACTGAAAAACACCTCAGTGAGGTTAAAAGAATCCTTCGATACATAAAGGGAACCATTAACTTGGGAATCTGGTATCCGAAGGATTCTGGTTTTGAACTAATTGCTTTTTCAGACGCTGATCATGCAGGATGTTTAGACACACGCAAAAGTACATCTGGTGGATTACAGTTTCTCGGAGATAAACTTGTGTCATGGCAATCAAAGAAGCAGGACTGCACATCACTGTCGTCAACAGAATCTGAATATGTAGCTATGTCTGCTTGTTGTGCTCAAGTCATCTGGATGAGATCACAACTTAAGGATTATGGCTACCTGTTCAATAAGATTCCGATCTACTGTGATTCCAAAAGTGCCATTGCTATTTCCTACAACACCGTTCATCACTGCAAATCCAAACACATTGATCTCCGATATCATTTCATCAAAGAGCATGTCGAAAAGGGTACCGTCGAATTATATTTTGTTGGAACTGAGTACCAATTGGCGGACTTACTTACCAAAGCCTTAGCACCATCAAGGTTTGCTAGTCTAGTTCACCAAATTGGTATGCGATGTTTGACTCCAGATGATCTGAAAAAGTTTTTAAAACACAAATGATCGTCAAACATCAAAACTATCTTTGTAAATGTTTTCCAAAAACAAAATACAAAATTATAAAACCAACAAAAACACAAAAAGATTTTTTAGTTGTTCTTTAAAAATTAAAAAAAAATGCAAGTACAACCACTCTTTTCAACACTATTTTTATAAACATGATCAAAAACAAGTGTTGAGGGGGAGGTAAAGTATTTTTCAATTTTCTTAATATTTTCTACGTACTTGCATTTTACCAAAAATATTTTGTTTTATCTAATGTGATGCTTTAAAGATTTTTCGGGATACTCTCCTTGACAATTGAAGCAAATTTGTTAAAATTAAAAGGACTTCGGTCTAAGGTCAAAGGGGGAGTAAATTTATCCAAATTTGTTCTTTTCTAAGACTTGGTGTAGTTAACGAAAGTTAATATGTGAGTTAGTATGTATATTTGTTGAAACAAAGGTTAAGGTTAAAGGACTTAAAGTGACAAAATCTCAAACTTGATTTAAACTTAGTCAAAACCTTTTGACCCTAGCATTTACTACACCTGCTAAACTCATTTACTATATTCACCAAACACATCAACGATCCATAATCAACCAACTGATCCATCCATTGTTCTTCAAATCTATAAGTACTAAGATGTTTTGATCATGTTTCTAAACAAGGGTTTTTAATTTCATCTTAATCCTACGGCTCGTTTTTCCTTAATCGTTAAAATAAGCTTTAGGGTTTTTGCGTAAAATTGGACCCAGAGATTTGATGTGATAATGGCTAAATTAGTTAGTGGGAAATGATCTTAGAATGATACTAAACATGTTCCAATACTTCAATCATACCTAATAACATCAATTGATCGATTTCGAAATTTAGGGTTCATCGTAGGTATTAGGGGATTTGAATGTGTGTTATTCTGAGATGATTAAATGATTAGGATACTGTTTATACATGTTATAGAACATGTTTTGATGGTTTAATTGTTTCAGAAACATGTGTGGATCTTGAATAGTTGATTTAGGGTTCATGAACACTAGCAGTTTTGATCATGTGTTTGTGTGGTTAATATATATTATAAATTGGTCAAATGGTTCATCAACATGTACTAATCACTCGCCCCACCACTACTCACACCCAGAATCATGTTTATGAGTTTTATGTTTTTGTGTTCTTGTGTTTCTACGCAAAAGATGGGATAGATGCATGTCTACGCATAAGTTTTAATGATTTATGTGTTTTGGATGCATTTGATTAGTGATTTGATCAGTGGTGTTGTTTATATCTTTCAGGAGTCAAGTATACTTAACGATTGAAGGTGATTTTTCAAAAGAATACATTCCTACGCAAAAGATTACTCATCCTACGCGTAAGATGATATCTTACGCGTAAGATTCGACAGATTTGAAAAACTTGTCTTGGATAAGACAATGTTTACGCAAAAGATAATATCTTACGCATAAGTTATTTCTTACGCATAAGTTATAAACTTACGCATAAGTCAAAACTTACGCATAAGTTATATCTTACGCATAAGGCTCAATCCTTGGCATAAGTTCCAATCTTACGCATAAGATTTAATCCTACGCATAAGATTGAGCCTACGCAAAAGATTGAACTTACGCGTAACATATAAGTTAAGCGTAGTTTTTGGTATCTTACGCATAAAGTTATGATTTACGCATAAGAAATGTTATGCGTAGGTTTTCTCAATCTTACGCGTAACATTGTCTGATTTCTTGAAAATTTGTCTAAGTGTTGTAATTTTTCAAATGTGTAATCTCTTGTATTTGTTAATACATATTGTGACTTGATTGTTATGAGTTTTCACTTAGTCTTAACTTCTAACATAAAAGTTCATAATAAAACAACATTTATTAGACACAAAAACACCCACTGATCAATCAAGTTATGCATAATAATGTAATTGAATGTCGGAGCTAACAAAGTATATCATTGCTATGTTTGTGTTTGTTTAATGATCAATTCAGATGGCACAACATAATGACATTCCATATGGACCAGAACCTGAACCAAAACTCTCCTGGGAAGAAACCTTTCCCGAGAATTACTCAAGAAAGATAGGCAAGAACAACTTAAGGATCAACTTCAACAAAATCACGTGCAATGAATCTTCATGCATTGTAGCTGTGGATGCTCTCCTCTATCACCCGAACAAAATCCTATTCACCAAATCAGCATCTGTTGCTTGCTTCTACATACACCAATTTTGGCACACACTTCAACTAGACCTTGGGGAAGAGTCCTTTACTTGTATGCTTCATAAGAGACAAGTTACTGTGGACATAGATACTCTTCGAAATGTTCTTGGTTTACCCGAACTTGGCCCAGATGAAGAATACGATCCAGTACCTAATGAGGAAGAGCTGATAGAATAGTTATGGGATATTGGCTACGATGAATCAGAAGAAGTGGTGACTAGACACTCAAAGGTCAACATCAGATTTCTTCCACAACCATGGAGAACGTTGTATATCCTTATTGCTAAGTCTTTATCTGGCAGAGACACTGGTCACGAACACCCCAAGCTCCAACATCTCAAACTTTTCTGGGCTCTGGCAAACGTCAAAAAGGTGGATTATGCTAGCATTATTTGGGAAGATTTTGTGTGGCACATACAACACAAGACTACTAATATTCCATTCATTCGCTTCACCAAACTACTCATCGAAAGCTTCCTTCGTGAGTATGACGATATTCCTCAAAGACTGGATGATGAAGCTAAGAACACATTCAGAAATGATGACACTCTCAAACAGATTAAGAGACTTGACACCAGCACACGTAAACAAGGAAAACCATTTCCCGATTGTCTCTTGAATGATAAAGTGAAACTTTGTAAGAATTACAAGTACTACATTCAAGCTCTCAAGGAAGACAAAGTTGGGTTCTTAGACGAAGTCATTCTTCCTTCGTTCATGCAGAAAAAGGGGAAGAAAGGTAGCAAGTCTGGGAGCTCTGGAAGTTCTACCAAGTCTACACGAAAGAGGGGAACACTTAAGTTCACAATTCCAGTCAGGAAACCTGAATCTATTCTTGAATCCACACAACCACCTTCTCCAAAACCGTCTGACTCAGAAACCGAATCCGATGAAGGTCCAGTTTATAGGGAAGCCTATGCACACATCGACAAGGAGGTTAATATTAAAGATCTTGATGATTTGGACATGTCTTTCGAAGATTAGGACAGAAGTATTGATGAATTTGCTGAAAATGCTGAATACCCAACTACGTTCAATCAAAGACCTTTAACTGAAGCAGACACTAAATTGGAAGAAGAAAGGTTAAAGCAAGAGAAGCTGAAGGAACCAATGACTGCTGAACAAGAAGCTGCTCACTCTAACATAGGCCTCTCAGTGGAAGAAGAAAATGAAAGAGCTCTTAATTTAGGTCTCCTCCACAGCAAGTTAGATGCCTTCCAAGCTGATCAACCTCCACCTCCTATGTTTTCTCAAACAAGCGAAGCAGGCGGATCTAGCAGAATTCCTGAATCCACTACAGCTGATCAAACTCAAGATACAGGAACCAATGCTGCTATGATTATCTACGAAACTCCCACAGTATCACCCACAGATGTAGAAATGCTAAATGCTTCAGCAAGAGGAGAAGATGAAGAGGAGGACCATATGAATACTGATGTTCCATACCTGTTGACCAAGGAAGAGATGGAGATCAGAGAAAGAGCTCAAGAGGAAGAATTAAAAAGAAAACAAGAAGCTGAAGAGGCTAGGCTTGAGGAGATAGAACAAGCCAAATTGGAAGAAGCAATTCGTATGGAAGAAAGCAGAAAAGCTGAAGAGGCAGCCAAACTTGCAGAAGATAAGAAAAGACAAGTAGAAGAAGCCAAGCTTGCAGAAGATCTTAGGCTTAAGGCAGAAGCAGCCAAATTAGCAGAAGAACTAAAGCTTAAGGCAGAAGCTGACAGACTGGCTGAAGAGCAAAGATTACAGGAGGAGGCAGCCAAAGATAAGAAAGTTGATGCCATGGATAAACCCGAATCACAAAGAGGAGATGATAAGGACATAACCACACCCACATTGAATCTTCACAATCATCACCTCCAGCATCTGAATCTACACATGACGAATCAATCAAGAAACCCACAAGTACAAAAGCCTCTGCTGCATCCAAGTTGATTAAGAAGGCTTTTAGGAGAGTTCATGAAAAGAAGAAAAGCAAATTAGAAGATCAAGTTGAATCACTAGCAAGTCAAGTTGCTGAATTGACAAAGCTAAATACGAATGTCCAAGAACTGCAAGAAAAGGTAGATACCTTCTTAGCTAAGGATGTACAAGAGAACTTGGAAGCTACATTAGCTGCTCAAGCACATCAGTATATGGAACAACACTTAGTTGCTGAATTGAAAGATTTACTGGCACCAATGAGAGGTGAACTCACCAAGATTGCAGAACAAGCTGTCAAGAAAGTGATCAGATCTACCTCATTTACTCTTCGAGCAGACAAAACAACTCTACCACAACCAGAGTTGTCATTGGACGAATTAGAGACCCAGCTCTTAGACAAATTGGCAAGTAAATTCACCTTGTCACCTGATGAAGCTAAAGTCCTGGAAGCTTTAAAAGCCAAGATGTCTAAAGAGTCCTGCAGCACTGAGGCCGACAAACTGAAACGTCCAAGAGATGATGAAGACAAGGATCCTAACTCACAGGCAAAGAAACAAAAGCAAGCCGAAGGACCCTCAGCTCAACCCAAAGAACCTGTCATTCCTCCGACCACCACAACGTCTACTCAACAACCCAAGGGATCGGGTTCCGGTCCTAAAGCCCATGACCACTTTGAATACACCGGCGGAGACGAGATTCCTTAGACCGATGAAATACCAGAACCATCATCTACAACCACCACTTGCCGATGATCAAGAACCTCTCGATGAAAAAAAGGAAACGAAAACATCATCAGCACAAACCGGACACCTCTTCAAAAGGCACAGAACCTAAGAAACCGAAAAACATTCTCAATTGGCTGGACGAAGACAAAAATGCCGATTACTCCTGGTTTGACAAGATGATTAATTCACAACCACCACTTGCCGATGATCAAGAACCTCTCGATGGTCGAACAGTGGAATACGCTCAGGTGATTCAACGTAAATTTCACATGAAAAAGATGAATAAGAAAGAGTTACGAAGAATCAAGAATGATGCGTTCAATCTTCTAAAAGATCGGTCTGCTAACTCCATTGAACTTGAATACCATCTAGAAAATATTGCTCGAGCTATGTCAAGCAATATTGACTGGATCAATCCTGAATCTCACGTCGATCCAGTCACAAGAAAGACAGCACCATACATAACCGACTGGTCTAAACCACTGCCTATGATTGGAAAGCCAAAGGAGCCAAAGATACCTTATGTTTACTTCTTCAACACTGACCTGGACTTTCTTCAGCATGGCAACACCGTCGAGAAAAGATATGTTACTTCACTCACACTTTCCATTCCTGCTGCTCGTTACTTAAACAACGCAATCGAAGAAGAAGCTACAATGTTGTTTAGTGACAAACTCGTGCCTTATGACAGAAATGCACTTTACGGGATTCACCACTGGCCCGATAACCGTGCATAATTCTACCAGAGCAGCAGACTTAGTCAAACAATGGGAGAAGTAATGAGTGACTTGAAGATTGTTTCCATTCAGTTCATCTCCACCATCACTCACTTCGGGTACTCCTTCCTCAATAAGATCGTGCTCAAAAGACTTGATGAACAAGAGTACGTGATTTCTGAGTCAGACTTTCCTCGACTACTTCTTAATGACATTGAAGACATGTATCTACTCAAAGTCCAAGGAAAGTTGTGCAACCTACCCAAGGACATGCAGCTTGCCTTCATCACTGCTCTACTTATCTTCATGAGACACATCGTCATCAAAGAAGGAGTAGAAGATCTTCAACTTGGAGTAGAAAGTTATCAGAAGAAGCTGAATCTCACAAAACCTAACCTTTACAATGTCCCCAACCTTCAACACGAATCTCAATACACTTTGATCAAGCAGCCAACCTTCGGATTCACATATCGCAGTGTCAACCAACGTAACTGCTTCATGGCATATGATGAAATCCACAAGTTCTGTGATGAAACACTGAAGTTTGTCAGAGATGGAATCAAAAGCCGACTCAATGACGTTGAACTGCACTACTCCAAAAGGTGGAACACCAATGAGGCCAGACAAGCTCGTAGATTCATCACAAGGATTGAGAACCGGTTAAAGTGAAGGGATCAGATAAGGAGATTTGAAAGCTATGTGGGAGGCAGACCTGGATTTCCGGTGTTGACGTTTCAGAGACCAGAATGGTAGAAACTTGTAAGAACTTGATTTGATTTGTCAATGCTATTATTCATAATGGCTTGTGCACGCATTACAGTGTACAACCCGAACATGTAAAGAAAGGACCCTGAGGTACGCATCAGTGCCTCAATCCTAATATAAGGAGCGAAGGCTTCTTACTTTTGAGTAGAATTAATCAAATATTTTATGATTTTTATAATTCTGCTCAAAAGGACAAGTATTTCACCTCAATAAGACCTAATCACTTGTTGAGGGGGAGCACTTGTCAAAACCAAAATACTTTGTTCTAAAATGAAATCAAAAGTTCTTGGTAAATCTCCCCATAAGACTCAAAAAGACATATTTTAATCTAAAAGATTGTCAAAAACATCATTTTATATGCTATTTTTGAGGGGGAGAAAATGGAAAAGTGATTAAAATATAAGTAGTCTAAAAAGCTAAAAGTTGTATCTTGTGCGAGCTAGACTCAGAATTGACCCAGGAATTGACGAGACAATAAAAGTTAGTAATCTCGAAAAGACTTATCCTCGACGAGTAATAACATCAAGTTAGTTACTAGAGCTAGTTGTCACCTAAAAGCTGACAATGGAACTCTTTAACTAGCCACGTAAGCGTGTCTCGAAAAGGATTTGTCTTAGTAGAAATGTACCGTCTCGAGAAACTTTCTGTGGACTTGACCAGGCCGGGTAATAACTTTAAGCTAGTTTAACTAGTGATGTAAGCGTGTCTCGAATCGGTCTTGTTCACTGAAAGTGGATCAATTCAAAATGCTTGCTCCTCCCGCATGTGCAAATTTATTAAATACTCATGAGCACATGTGAAGGGAGAGCCCTTCATAAAGTGTACACAAAACTCTCAAAGTGTTAACCAAAATATTTGATCATCACAAACACTTTGAGAGATTTTCAATCAAAGGTTTCTTGGCTACTGTCGGTTAATCAAGGAGTTATAAGGTGATTAAGATAGGAAAAACCGTCCTATGATCCACCAGAGCCGGAGGGATCTACCCAAGGACATCTCCCATAGTTAGAATTAGAAGTCCTTAGGTATGATATGGAAAAAGGAGAAAAGAATGAAAGGGAAAGAAGGAGTTGAAGAATTAAAAAGAAATGTAAAAGAAAAAGGGTGAAAAGAAATAGCCCTCCATATGTTCAACCTTAGGGCAGACACCGGGTTCAACTCGTATGCTACTGGTCGTTGCTAAGGCAACATCGGTATTGAAGATAAAGTCATCATGGACCCAGTGACGCAATGCACTAAACCTTCTTAACCACTCAAGTTCTCTTAAAAGAGCTTGTTTCATTCTCACGGGGAACCAGTGTAATCTATCAACTTATCTCTTAGAGATGGTTGATATTGAAGCAGGAGACCCCTCCCTAGTCTCCGCATAGGAAACATAAGTGTGCACTTATAGAGTCTAGAGCCTTGAGATACATCAAAGATCTCTTAGGAACACTTAGTATTTCTACAACTGGTGTTCTACATCAATGGACGCCAGCTGTAAATTATCGAGTCCTTCGCAGATCTTAGCAATCTGCCGAGAACGTTTATGAGAGAATTACTAATATAGTTCTCAATGATTGAACGGAAATTCCTGCCAGGGTCAACATCAAACAGCCCTGACAGCAGGTCACTTCGGTAACCCCACAAGGGTTACGCTTAGTGTTCGCGGTGGTTCCATAGCGGTCTACAGTCGTGGAGTGATCCCCAGCGACTCACCCAGTCATTGAGCTACTTAGTAGGTCTCGTAAGCTCCTTCGGGAGTATCTGACATGGGAACGGCCTTGATAAGGATTAGAAGGAGTCTTCACACTATGCTGTTGACGAGCTCTAATTCCTTATCTGTAAGTACCGGTTGTTTATTGCTAACTGTTTACTTGCAGGTACATCACCTCCATGATGATAGATTCCAACATGCTCATACATACATCTTGAAGCAAATGATAGCTCCCCAAAGATCTTAGCCCCACAAAGTTCAAAGAAAGATTCTACGCCAATAAGAAGAATCTACAAAGTATAAAGACTAAAGATCTTAGAGTAAGAAAAGGAACTTCGTGCACGTGAAAGAGTAAGTCCAAAGATGTATGAGTATGTTGGAATGGCGGACAACCACCACAGACGCAGGAGTGACGAACGGCAGACTACTTCATAACACAATCACTACATCATCACCAATGAACAAAGACATAGAGCAAAGCACATTCATTACACTACATTTTTTTAAGACGTCTAAAGTTTTACATGTCACAAGTCAACGACAAAGATGAAGACGTCAAGCAACCGTGATGGCCGACCTTTAGGGGGAGATTGTTGGGAACATACTTTAGTATTTAGTCAAGTCTCGGTCATTACCTTTTGTAATAGGTTGCTTAGTTATTTATTTCATTATATTTAAGTTATTAGGCTTATGTATTAATGTCCAATGGGCCTTGAAGCCCACGTTTTAGATGAATGAGAGAGGAAGGGAGTGTTGCCCTACTCCTCCCCTATATATACTAAACTTATGTAAACTTTAATATTGTTGGTTATTTGAATATCTAAATGAAACTCTTGTTCTTTCACTCTTCATAATCTTATAATCAACTATCTCTTATTCTCATCTCATTTCTTATACTTGTGTTTACTAAATGGTGACCTAACAGGTAATATGGATCAAAAAAGGAAAATGAAATGGAAATGTAACCGGTCAAGCTTGCGACCTATTTGCTTTTTTTACGTCCCTCGACCGAGTACCCACGGAAAAGACGGTCTCAGTAAACTTCATGCAAGTTTTTGCTTGACACTCCTTGGCAAAAGTCTTATATTGAGCTATCTTTTGTTTTTGTGTTATCAAAATGGCGACAATTTTAGGAAAAAAATGTCATCGCAATCTTGTCTAATTGCATTTTACGTGTTGGATTATGAAACTTTCTACTCGGTTCGACTCAATAAATGCTTTAGATGGGTGACCCGAATTGCTAGTAATCGCTTATTTTGGTACCACATGCCTGGGTAACCGCCTACAGCTGTTCGGTTAAGGATGGTAAAATTAACTACCCGCCCTGTGAAAAATGATTTTTATATTTTGACTAATCGAGCCGAACCATCTCGTAAACAACCCTTGGTGGTGGTAATGCGGATTCACAATATCATAGTGCATTTAATTTATTTATTAGCCGAATGTGTTGTGAAAAATATGATTTCCATTAACTTTTAATAACATTAATTGTTTTAATAAGTTTTGTAACATCTTTGATACAAATTTGTTTAATATGCAGTTTATTTGTTTAGTTAGGCTTATATGGGCCTTGGTTGTACGGTACACTTGGGCTATTTGTTTGTCCAACTCATCTCAACATCTTAATGTAGGGGTGATTAGAACACCCGTAACTTCACGTAAACATATTTTTTTTTTTTTTTTTTTTTTTTTTTAAATCTTATAAGAACCTAATTACGATGATGTTTGAACTTTGAACCTGTTTAATGAGAATTACTAATCAAAATTTCCTTCAATGCAAGAAAAGTTACTGCAAGACTTATTTCAAACTTAAATAGAGATGTGGGTGAAAGACTAAAAATGAACTTACTTTTTTCAGAACTATAAGAATAAATAACGCGTTTTTTTTTTTTTTTTTTTTTTTTTTTTTTTTGGTCAATATGAGTACTTGCATTTTAGAGTTAAGCACAAAAATCATTCTTGTGGTTTATTCACTTTTGCACTTCCTCCTAAAAGTTTAAAAATTACACAGCTCGACAGCTCGACCATGTACCTGTCGATTTGTAACATGTCCTTTCATCAAACGGCTGTTAAAAAAGTAACGTTAGTTCCCACATATGCGAGTCACATGAGGGTAATTTTGTCTTCTCACACTGACTTCATTTTCAACCCTAGATTATTCTTGAGGTTTTTTTTTTCTTTTTTTTTTTTTTTTTTTTTTTTTTAAATTAAATAGATAAACATAAACCCTAAACCAATAACACATTATTTTATTTTTATATCAATCAAAATAAAACTCATAACACATAAGTGTAATAAATTGAGAATAATGCTTTATTTAAATAGATCAAGTTGAGATACGACACTCTAACCACATTCTTCCCCCAATTCATGTTCTAATTTATTGAAATTTCCTACAACACTGTAATTGGACCAATTGTGTTACTTTGGACTTTCCCTGCCAACTAATGGCGACTTGACTTACCAACATGAAGTGTGAATAACTTTTATTAAAATTCATGCAAATTCATCATAGCCTAACCCAAAACGACGATTTCACCCGCAAAAGAGGTCGTTTTGGGGCCGCCCAAAATGACGTCGTATTCCACGGGAAATCAACATCTTCATTAAAGCTGGTTTAAACTTGTCACAGCCTATACCGTTTATCACTATGTAGACAAATGAAATAAACAAATATAAGGCTGAGGCTCAGGTAGGTAAGCAATGAACAACATGAGAAACATCATTTGCCGCTGCAAACATAGTATTTTGCCCTGCCCTCATGACGCTTACTGCAGCTTTATTCAAACGATTCAAATACATGACATCCTATCTATAAAATAGAACGCACACAGTATGGCTGCTAACATAGTCCATTGCCTTGCCAACTTACATCATGCGTTATTTAAAACAAACCCCACTCAACCTTTTTAGCGTTGACCAAGAAGGAAAACACCAAAAAACAACATTCCCCCCCCCCCTCCCCCTAAACGACGTTGTTTCTTGCCTTCCACAAAAAAGGGTAAAAACATTATACAACACATGGCTACATACTTGACAAATCCAAGTGTAAAATGACTTACAGTAATAGATAACGTTGTTTCATACAATATTTCACAATAACGCAAATAATTGGCAGCAACAAATAACAGCAAAGCATACAATCTTTAAAACTTAAAGAACGCCACATAAACAACAGAATAAGCATAAATTGTACATATGAAACACTGGTTGGACCACCTGATATGTCACTTATTTCAGTTGTTTTTGTTTACGGCAAATATGAGTGATACACCAGGTGGCCTAACAAACGTTTCATGAACCCACCACGCATCTAACAAAGTCAGTAAAAGCATATGGCAAAAAAAATTCACTTAGACATGTCACCATATACATGAAACCTAACATATGCATTAAAACTGTCTACTTCTAATAGCAACATATGCGGTAAAGCTTCAATCGAAAGAAACATAAAATATGCAGTACATCTCATCATTTATCTAACAAATAGCAACATAAAATATGATCATATACCTCAGATTCTACATGAAATCTAACATATACAATAAAGCTCGTCATTTGCCAAAAAGTATCAGCATAAAATATAATCATATATCTCAGATCTAACAGATACATATCATATAAAAATATGGAGTGTTGTATCTCAACTTGATCTAATTAAATAAGGCTTTGATCAAAAGAAACTAAATCATTTATCTAACAAACACCAACATAAATTATGATCATATACCTCAGATCTAGTGTACGCATAATCTAGACTTGCGTACATCGAAACAAAGTAAATCATCTAACAAATACCAACATAAATTATGATCATATACCTTAGATCTAACAGACACATAGCATATAAAAATTCAGATTTCCGTTTGTCAACTGGATCTCGATTATCAACATAAAAAAAACTTTATACCAACGAACATCGACCTCTAAAAAGTGTTAAAAAAAGTGTACCGTGCTACAAATGTGTTTTGAGAGAGAGGAGAATGGAGAGTCTGAGTGTGTGTATTTTGGTATCGTTTATGCGTGTGTTTTTATCTATCAAAAACGGCAAATACCAGAAGTTTTTAGGTACAGGTTAAAGTGACCCAAATGATGCCATTCAGGAAATGAACTAAAGTGAAAGTCAAAACAGCTATATTGTTGCATTGACCAAGAAGGAAAACGCCAAGAAATGACATTTCCCCCAAACAACGCCATTTTTTGGCCTCCCAATACGACGTCGTATTCCACAGGATGTAGGATGTAGTATAATAAAAAAAACCCACATAGAGTAAACCAATATCAAACAAGGGTCGTTGAATTTGCGACGATGGTAAAATAATAATCACCATCATTGTTAGAACAACCGTTAACACTTCGATTACTTTAACGATGGTGATGATAGTGGTTGAGGATTTGGGTCGGCGAGTTGGCGATGGTGGTAGACGAAAAGCTCGTTTGGCGAAGAAGTTGCACATTGGTATTCTTCTTGTTGATTATTTACTTAAATGCTTGCTTTGTCTATTGAAGTTGTTGACGGGTTTTGTGAAAGTAGAGAAGAAGATGCTAAGATAGTAATGTCCTAGTGGGGAATATGATTATTTTTATATTTAGACAAAAATACATCGTTGGTCCCTAAAATTTCCACGAAACATCGCCATGCACCTTAACTTTTGAAAAACGTCTCCGTGCGTCCCTCCTCAAGTTTTTTGAGGCCGATTGCTTCCTTTGACCCATTTTCCATTGGTCAACGACGTTTTCTACCGTTACATTTTGTTTTTAGCAGAAGGGCAATACCGTCATTATGTAATACCATGTATAGCAACTCCGTATTACTTCCACATGTCATATCCCTCTTCCCGCCCCATAAACACATAGACGGCCTCTTTTATTCGTCCCAAAACTTTCGTTACAATAATTATCACAATTCACAAACCCTCATTGCATGTTATTGTGAAATTTTTGGTAATTTCAAAACATGGATTTTACTCTATGGAAAGTAAGAAGAGATCCAGGTTATCGAGTTGATGATACCGTTCTGTGCAACTCGGCTAAGAACAAATACGGTACGTTTTGTTGCTATAATCCTTGGAATTTCTAATTGAGGTATATTTCAATTTGTTATTAAGGTTTGATAATGTACTTTGCTCTGTTGATATGTTTCAGGTAGTAGATCTAATATGTTTAGCATGAGGGTTCATCACAATGGTGTTTTTAAATACTGGCCTGGTAGATTATATGATGGAGGTATGGAAAGTTTAGTTGATTTGGTTGACGTTGATAGTGTGTCAGTTGAAGAGTTGGATGTTCTTATGTATGAATTGGGTTATGACCTAGGTCAAAAAAATTACTATTACTTTGTTAAGCCTGGTAGTAATTTAGACGATGGTTTGTATAGCTTAAGTGAGGCTGCGAATTTAGAAATATTGAAAGATGTTGTTGAAGAACATAAGATGATTGAAGTTTATGTTGAAAATGGTAAGACAAGTTTGGATGTTGATGATATGTCACCAAAGTCAATTAGGACTGTTATTTCTTAGGTGGATGCATCAAAGAAGAATGCAGCCCTTGCTATTGTGCCATATTGCTCAAAAAAATTGTTCTTAGAAAGCATAGTTAAAAAGCCTGTGGTAGAGGGTTTAAGTGAAGTCAGACAACCACCTTTGGAAGTCAATACTTTGGTAAAATCTAGTGAGGTGCTAGAAATTGAACCCTTGCTCATCATAGATACACATGTTGATCATATGCAAACAGATAGTCCTGTTAGTGTTGAGCATAGCCAAACAGATAGTCCAGTTAGTGTTAACCATAGCCACAAAGGGAGTCCTGTTTCTATTGATCATAGACAAAAATATAGTCTGGTTAGTGTTGACCATAGCTAAAAATATAGTCCTGTTTCTGTTGACCATAGCCAAAAAGATAGTTCGGTTAGTGATGACCATAGCCAAAAAGATAGTCCGGTTAGGGTTGACCATAGCCAAAAAGATAGTCCGGTTACTGTTCACCATAGCCAAAAAGGTAGTCCTATAGAGGTATGTGAAACTAAACAACAGTTTGGTCATCTAGATGAGGAAATACATACACCTATCGATCGTATGCAAAAAGGTAAATCTATAAACTTATGTGAGACTGATGAAGAGTTAGGTGATGAAAACGTGAGTGAAATAGATAATTCTGAGTCTGATGTCGATAATATTGAGAACAATCAAGATGGAAACATTATTGTTGATGAAGAGAATATTTTTGATGAGCCTGATGTTGAGTTTGATATGTTCAAATTGATTGAGGAGGTACCTATACCCAATATACGTAGTTCTAGCCAGATACCAGATGATTTTTTTTAAGAAAAATGAGATACAAGAACTCTTGACTGATGCTGACTTTACAAGTGGTTCTAAGTAGAGGTGCACAAAACGGTTAACCGGTCTGGTTTGACCCGAACCGGTTTGATTAGGGATTAGCACGGTACCGGTCCCGAACCGAATTAGTAGTACCGATTTTTTCCCGAGCATAAATTAGTGGTACCGGTACCGTACCAAACGGGATTCGGATATCGGTACCAGTATCGGTACCGGTACCGGGAAATCGGGTTTTTCCCATTTTTTCAGGAATTTCCCGATTTGGTACCGGTCCCGTACCGAATTAGTGGTCCCGGTTTTTTTTTCTCCTTATTTCATAGTACCGGTACCGTAACGTATATCGGGAATCGGTACTGTTTTTGTACGGTTCCGGGATTCAGTTCGAAATGCTCATCCCTAGGTTTGATGGTTCGGTTTGAGTCAACAGAAAAAAACCCGGTCGTGGTGGTTAACTGGTTCGGTTCCTGATGCGTAGGGATTGCACCAGGCTTTACCTCTCGAGGGATCTCGAGAAGCTTACAACCCCCACCAGGCAGTGTACCTGATCGATGTAGTATAGTATAATGACAAGTACCGGGGGATTGATCGTTCAGCTAGGAATAGTGTCGCTAGGATTAGAAAACCTAAAGATTAAGTCTAGAGATGAGGGATGATTCTTTTTGTATTTTTATATTTTTAAGAAAGCAAATTAAAAATCCCGGGTTTGAAGGATTTGGGCGGAATTAGTTGCTAGTCAACTAACCCAATACTAAGATGCAATCAAAATAAAATACTAGAAATGAAATTAAACTATATTATACTAAAGTTGTGAGCAATATATGGGAGAAATGTGTTTACTTAGATTTCACTACTCTCTAGATATCTTTTACATGTTAATTACTTGTTATAGTTGCGTGGATGACGGATTGTATTCCTTAATACCATTCATGGGGTGGCGTACTTACTTCCCCAATCCTATGAGTGCCTACTTCACTCCTATGTCGAGCCGGCTAAGAAGCTCCTAACATGGGATCATTAGAATTTACTCATGCATTAAATACAACCAATAAAACCTAGTACACATCGGTTCATGTTTCCTAAGACGTTCAAGCATGTTACACAATGGAGATCTGCCAGTTTTCTTAAGCCTAACAATGAAATCATTATCCAATACAACCATAAACAAGTAATCAACACATAATTAACATCTAGGTTTCATTAGATCTAAGCAAACACAAGATAGATCTAGCCTAGCATGTTGAAATCAAGACAAGCACAAGATATAGACAACCAACACATAGACATATTGATTGAATTAAGAGAAGACTTATCTCAATAGCACATGAAATGATTCAAGGGCTGAAAACCCTTGAAAAAGCTGTAAAATACGTACAAGGTTCGGCCCTAGGGTTTCTCCACACAAGTTCCTCTCTATGAATGAAAATTAGAAAACTATATATAGATTTTAGAAGGTGACGGCGTCAAGAACAAATGTCTGACGCCGTCATCTTGCCGCCAAATAGTTCCTCGGACTGCCTAGATCTGGGTCTGACGCCGTCATGTGTACTCCTTATGCAGGCGCGTCACGATTTTAACTCTTGACGCTCTTCTTGTGACGCCTTCAGGTTTCTTCTGGGTCGTCATGGATTTTACTCTTGACGCCGTCAGGATTTCCTTCTTGACGCCGTCATTTACTGTTCTCAGCTTTGGAAAATTAAGTCTTTGGCGTTTTCTTCACTTTTATGCTCCAAAAACGTCCGAATTGCTTCCTTTTCCAGATTTCACTCCCAAAGTACCTAAAATCACAAAAGGAACGATTTAGGGTAATATTTGATCAAATAAATTCAATTCCGGGCTTAAATGACCCCCTAAAAGTGGTTCATTTTTCGCCTCATCATATACCCTTACACTTGAGATTTGCTTGTCCTCAAGCAAATGCGCTTTTATTCTAGTCAAAAGACAAGTTAGAAGTCATTTAACACTAATATAAAAGTAATTACAACAAATAATTGTTCCACTAAAGACCAAAGACAAGCACGGAGGTCATACACTAGCACCTCACAAATAGTGTTTAGATACTCACATCTCTCGGCTGTAATAAAGTATAAATTACAATTTGGAAACGAAAGATATCTCTCACTACCTGTCATAGCAAAATAGATTACCATAGGCTTGGGAAAGGATCAAACCTCCACCACATGGCGTAAGCACCTAGGATAAACTATCAAAGAGGTCTTTTAAAGGGTTGTAACGTTAGGTGTAGGGATATGAAATACACGGTTTTGTTGGATATAGGCAGTCTTTACTGGTGGCGAGTTAACAATCTTGGTTAATTACATGTACAACATGGCGTTACTAAGCCAATACTAGACTCGACTTAAGCTAATAAATGAAAAATAACAAAAACATAAAATAAACATAGAATGAAAAGGGATGGTAGTCCGTATGTTTTTTCTCCTTTTTCTCTTCTTTTTTTTTATTATTTTTTTTTTGATTATACACTCTTACCCTACCATCCAAAATAATACATCGTAGGGAATGAATATTCCCCTTACACTTGAAAGTTTACATACTTTACAATAAACTAATCTAATGACTCGAATTAAGAAAATCAAAACACTTGGAGTACTTTTAAGATTAATGTACATATGAGGGTAATATATGATGTTCTTCCCCATTACTCCATAAGATAAGTACTTTACCCACAAGTCCCAATCGTCCCAAAACAATATGTACAAGGATATGACTCGACTTACCAACCATGTAATCAATTAGATAATTAACTTAGGGTTTAACAAATAACAATAATGCACTAAAGATGAGTGCATACATGGAAGGCTAAGGCGATTTGGGTGTACATTTAAGTGGGGTGTAACAAATTCTTCCTTTAAGTAAGATGCTTAAAGTTAGAAACGAAAAGATAGGCTTGGAGGGGTGTACTAGGGGTTTCGTGTACTAAAAATGAGTACAACGCTAAGGTGTGGGAAAAATTAGTTTACTTAACTAGCCAAGTAATATGACTTAAATGGTCAAGTAATTATGATACTGGTTTAACACAAGGGTGATCCTAATGCCTCTTATCATGTAGTAAATCCTACTACACGAATGTAGTCTCACTAGCGGTCTCGGGATGCATCACTAACGCAAGTTCTAGAATCTAAATGCTACCGGTACACTCATAAGCACTAATAGTAAATGCTTTTCCTATCAAATCTAAAGGCGAACCTCACATATTTGGGTGGAAAATTTTTCTGAATGATACGGTTATGTGCTAGTCATACAATCTCCTATCCATGAGACGCTTGCTATGGCTAAAGTTTCACTCCTAAATGTTGTAAAAAATTTTAAATTTGGCGCTAAAATTGCACTAACAAGTATTTCTCATAGTTTTATTACACATCTACCATTAAACAAACAAACTCAAACGAAAGTGTATTTGTAAGGTATCATCATTTTACCCTCCCCTTACACTTAAGATGAACATTGTCCCCAATGTTCAAGTAAAGAATGTAAAAGTGAAATAAGTAAAACAAATGAAATCAAATACTCCCCTGATTCGCTCGGTATGGATAATAAGGTGGCCAGGTTAAATCTTCCTCCAAGAAAATGAACAATCAAAGCTTCCCTTCCAGAAAAATAATCATCTTCTTGTCATACATAACCTGTAAATCCTGAGAAAACAGACAAGACAACCTCGCATAAAATCGGCGGCAATCTACATATGTTACTAAATCCTAGAAAACAAAATAAGATATAATGCTTGTGAAATGAAGTTTGCAGATTTCCTGGAGATTATAAAACTTAATAATTCAACAAAAACTTTAAGACTCCGTTAGAAAAACAAAACCGGTAAAATTTCCATATTTTTACACGTGACGCCGTCAAGAGTAAACTCGTGACGCCATCAGAAGTGACCTGCAGAAATTCTTATGTTAAGTTTCCGGAAAATTTCTGGAAAAACTTGGTTCTACTTCCTGGAAAATCCTGCAAAACTTCATTATGACTCGATACAAGCATTTGACTCTAACAAATACGAATATACATGTTCACTTAATATTGTGGAGAATCATGATCGGTTTGTTTCTTAAAAACATATTTGGGGTTTCCCCTTACACTTATCTTTTGCAAAAAATACCTTTAGGTGAAGTTAAGACTAGGCCAAAACAACAAAATAAAGTATTTCCACTATTTAGTTTAGAAACATGATCTACCAACAATAAAAATAAAGCATGCATACGGAAGCAAATAACAAACAAACAAAATAAAAATCACACAAAATCATGGGTTGCCTCCCAAGAAGCGCTTTTCTTTATTTACGAGTCTTGTAGCTAGACTCAAGGTCGTGGGTTACTACGTGATCTCATCGTTGGTTTCACTCTTTAGGTCGTCTTCTAAGCCAGTTTTGTATTCCGGACCTAGTTGCAAGCATTCTTTGTAGAAACCAAGCATCCTATTCTTCACATACTCTACTCCTCTACGTCTATCCTCATCATTCCTATAGTAAGCTGCTTGTTTGTGTTCCTTTTCTATATTAGAAAGGAGGCGGTATTGCTCAATCTTGTAGGGCATTTGGTAGGCAATCTCATCATTCTCTTCCTTGAATCTAACTATCCCTAAAGTCGGATCATAACTCATCCTAGTGACCTCAACAAATGGTTTTCCAAATATTATTTGGCTTAGGCAATCATCTATCACCGGACGAGTGTCCTCTATTATCATAAAATCGATCTCATTAGTGAAATTACCTATAATCACATGCAATCCCTTCACTCTTCCTACGAAATTACTTATCAAATTCTTATTGGGCATCATCCTATAATCAAGTTGCTTCTTCATCACCCAATTGTAATAGGTCCTAGTCATAATGTTTACAGGAGATCTAGGATCGATATAAGCTTTCCATATATGCATATGCCCGATGTTGCATGGTATGTTGATGTTAGAGGGGTCTCCCATTTTGATAAGGGGTGTGCCAAGGATATATGGTCTCTCGGGACTATCGAATAAATCCTTATGGTATTCCCGTTCTTCCTTGGTGGGCAACTTATCAAAGTGCTTTTCTATAGTCTCTACCTCCTCTAATTCCTCTCCCCTATTAACCTCAACTTCCCTACTTTCATCCCTAGTCTCGGTTTCTACTCCAACTTCATCCTTGTCACTTTCTTCTATCTCCTTATCTATTGGCTTAATGGTGACAACATTGACAAAGTGGACATGTTTGGATGATGAGGGGTCCTTAATTTGGATTCCGTTATTGGCGTCCCTAGTGTCCTTCCTAGGTGTAGTTAACGCTTGGTTGTTGAGGGCTTTCAACAAGTTGTCTATCTTGTTGGTCATCTCCGTTTGTTGTTGGTTGAATTCGGTTTCAAACCTAGCTATGCGAGCTTCTTGAGATGCCATGAACTTAGACATCAATCCTTCAAGATTGTTGGTACTACCATAGTTGTTAGAAGGATTGTTGTTGAAAGTACGGTTGGAGGGTGGACCGTTTGGTTGGTAACGATTAGGCGGATTGGAAGAATTAGCTTGATTTTGTTTCCACCTAAGGTTTGGGTGATTTTTCCAAGAGGGGTTGTATGAATCACCGTAAGGGTTTGGCTCGGGTTTGAAAGTGTACCACTTATCTCCCGCTTCGTCGGTACGCGAGGATGCGTAGTCCGCAAAAGCTGTTCCGGGGAATTCCACACAATCACGAGTGTCATGGGGACCACTACATAATTCGCATGAAGAAGTGACTTTGTTCACTTGGCTTGAAAGCTTAGGAGCTTCGTAAGATTTCATGAGAAACTTGACTTGGTCCTCAAGTTCCATGATCCTACGGTCGGGAGTACTAAAGTTATTCGAAGGCAAAGATATTGCCTTGACCGTTTTGTTCAAATCACGGGGATCATTCCAACTTTCGTTGTCATAGAGAGCAAGATCTTCTATGAGTTCCCATGATTGTTCCGCACTTAGATCACGTAGCTTACCACCGGCCGATTGGTCAATGGCTCGCCTCGTGGAGAGATCGATATGGTCATAAAAGATTTGGACTTGGAGCCAAAGATCTATGCCATGATGAGGGACTTTTTGGAGTAAGTCCTTGAAACGAGTCCATGTTTCATAAAGAGTTTCATTTTGACGTTGTTGGAACATCAAGATGTCATTTCTAAGCTTGGTAGTTCTCCCCGGTGGGAAAAATTGAGCAAGGAAACGAGTGGTGAGATCATCCCATGTGGTGATGGATCCCGCGGGTAAACGTTCAAGCCATTGACTAGCTTGATCACGTAGAGAGAATTGGAATAGGCGTAATCGGGTTGTCTCTCTAGTTGCAACATCTAGGTCTGTGGAATCTATGATTTTAAGGAAGTCCTTGAGATGTTGATTTGGATCTTCGGAACGAAGTCCATGGAATGCACATCCGCTTTGCACCAACCGGATGGTGTCGGATCACAAGGGGGTCACATTGGCTCTGGTGAGCTCAATGGTGTTTCGGTAGCCTGGGTGGCTAGGTCGGGAATACTCTCCTAAGGTTCGGGGCCTAAGAGGTTCTAGTGGTGGGTTTTGTTGTGGTGGGATGACGGGTTCAAAGATGTTCCCATCGTCCATGATGTCGGGTGGTGAAAAGTTACGAACAAAAACACAAAGAAATAAGATAGACTAAAGAGACCCTAAAAATAAAAATAAAATCTTACTAGAAAGGAATCTAGCAAGTAGACCTAATAAAAAGAGATTCTAACCTAGACAATAAATATTCCCCGGCAACGGCGCCAAAAACTTGATGCGTAGGGATAGCACTAGGCTTTACCTCTCGAGGGATCTCGAGAAGCTTACAACCCCCACCAGGCAGTGTACCTGATCGTTGTAGTATAGTATAATGACAAGTATCGGGGGATTGATCGTTCAGCTAGGAATAGTGTCGCTAGGATTAGAAAACCTAAAGATTAAGTCTAGAGATGAGGGATGATTCTTTTTGTATTTTTATATTTTTAAGAAAGCAAATTAAAAATCTCGGGTTTGAAGGATTTGGGCGGAATTAGTTGCTAGTCAACTAACCCAATACTAAGATGCAATCAAAATAAAATACTAGAAATGAAATTAAACTATATTATACTAAAGTTGTGAGCAATATGTGGGAGAAATGTGTTTACTTAGATTTCACTACTCCCTAGATATCTTTTACATGTTAATTACTTGTTATAGTTGCGTGGATGACGGATTGTATTCCTTAATACCATTCATGGGGTGGCGTACTTACTTCCCCAATCCTATGAGTGCCTACTTCACTCCGATGTCGAGCCGGCTAAGAAGCTCCTAACATGGGATCATTAGAATTTACTCATGCATTAAATACAACCAATAAAACCTAGTACACATCGGTTCATGTTTCCTAAGACGTTCAAGCATGTTACACAATGGAGATCTGCCAGTTTTCTTAAGCCTAACATTTAAATCATTCATCCAATACAACCATAAACAAGTAATCAACACATAATTAACATCTAGGTTTCATTAGATCTAAGCAAATATAAGATAGATCTAGCCTAGCATGTTGAAATCAAGACAAGCACAAGATATAGACAACCAACACGTAGACATATTGATTGAATTAAGAGAAGACTTATCTCAATAGCACATGAAATGATTCAAGGGCTGAAAACCCTTGAAAAAGCTGTAAAATACGTACAAGGTTCGGCCCTAGGGTTTCTCCACACAAGTTCCTCTCTATGAATGAAAATTAGAAACTATATATAGATTTTAGAAGGTGACGGCGTCAAGAACAAATGTCTGACGCCATCATCTCGCCGCCAAATAGTTCCTCGGACTGCCTAGATCTAGGTCTAACGCCGTCATGTGTACTCCTTATGCAGGCCGTCACGATTTTAACTCTTGATGCTCTTCTTGTGACGCCTTCAGGTTTCTTCTGGGTCGTCATGGATTTTACTCTTGACGCCGTCAGGATTTCCTTCTTGACGCCGTCATGTACTGTTCTCAGCTTTGGAAAATAAAGTCTTTGGCATTTTCTTCACTTTTATGCTCCAAAAACGTCTGAATTGCTTCCTTTTCTAGATTTCACTCCCAAAGTACCTAAAATCACAAAAGGAACGATTTATGGTAATATTTGATCAAATAAATTCAATTCCGGGCTTAAATGACCCCCAAAAAGTGGTTCATTTTTCGCCTCGTCAGTTCCAAACCGGATCCGAGGGGGAAAAATCCAAACCGACCCTAACCAGTCCGGTTTCAGTTACATGCAGTTCGTGGGCGGTTAACCGGTTTGGACCAGTTTGTGTGTGTGTGTGTGTGTGTTTTTTTTTTTTGGCCTATAAATAGTATACTACCCAATCACAGACTTCTCAGTTCTCAGTTCTCACTTCTCACTACCCATTCACAATTTAACATTCACAAAAATCAAAAATTCGATGTCTCGCAAAGATTTCTTGCAACAATTCCCAAGTCCTCACAAAGATTTCTCACAACAATTCCCAAGTCCTCCAAATGAACCTGTGATTGTGAACACTCCACCTGCATAAAATGAAAATCAACAACAAAACGCTCCAGCTGAGAATGAACCGGTAAACAATCCACTGGTGGAACAACCCAATACATTTGGGTTGACTGATAAGGAAACTCTTTGAGCAAGATATGCAAGTCTTGAGAGATGTTTTAGAAGCCGAAGAACGTGAGGCAGCTGCTCGTAGGGCTCGGGAAAATGCTCGTAGGGAGCGGCTAAACAGAGAAGCACCACACCGCTGGGCCTTGGGGTTAGGCCCTCAGCCATCAGAGTCTTCTTCGAGTGAGGAGGAAGGCTGGGTCTCCGATGATTCATTTTCTTAATTCGTAGTTTTATTTTAATTACCGTATCGTAGTTTCTATTAATCGTACTTTGTATTTCATGTTTTAACTTTAATGTTTAATGTAATCCATGTTTTAACTTTAACGTTTATTGTAATTCGTGTTTTAAATGTTATGTTAGTTATTTTAGTTTAGGTGGAAATTACAAAGTAAACTGAATAAACTTTAACTTTTATTTAATACAACGAAAATACACTTAAAGGAAATACAAGATCAAACATTGAGCCTTTCTCGTGTCGAGCAATACTTGAACAAATGAGCCCTCAATGCACATTTGGAAACAGGATTCATTAAAAAGAAGCAATATTACATTGAGCCTTTCTCGTGCCATCCGACATTCGAACGTAGTTCAAGTTATTCGTAATAGTTGGATCATTGCGGTTCCATTGAAAAAACTCAACAATCACCGATGGTGATTGCGGTGCAATTGGTGCAACAGGCTCCTGTCCTTGATTTGCCATTAGTGATTTACTTTCGGTTTTAATTTTTTTAGAGTACGTATACAAGATTGCAAGTTATGAATAAAAAAACACAACATACTTATTTATACTATATTACAATCATACAATGGCACAACAATTTTGAAGTTTTTAAAAGTGAACTGACAATCTAACATATTCAATGTTCAACAGAAGCAATAAATGCAAAAGTTAATAGCACAAAAAATTTGAATTTTTTTGAAAGTGGCCGGTTTTGACAGGTTTGACCCGGTTTTAAAACCGGTTTTAAACAGGTTAACCTCTTTTTTTTCCCGCCTTGGCGCCTAATTCAAAATTTGAATTTCTAGCACCGGTTTGACCGGTTTTTAACCGGTTACCTCTTTTTTATTATTATTATTATTATTATTATTATTATTATTATTATTATTATTATTATTATTATTATTATTATTATTATTATTATTATTATTATTATTTTAAATTATAAACCAACACTTTTATTAACAATAAATAGGATTTTACAAGAAATTGGTGGGGAGCCGAGAAACCAACTGGGCCCCCACACCTCTAGCAATAGCGAATCCAATCCTATTAAAAATATGAACGGCAGCCCGCGCCCCAATGTCTTGAGTCGTAGAGAAACATCGAATACGCTTTAGAAGAGTATTCTAACATACATTAAAAAAATAATAATAAATAAATAATAATAATAATAATAATAATAATAATAATAATAATAATAATAATAATAATAATAATAAGTTGAGATCCATGAAGAACACATACATGCCATAGAACCTATCAACCAATCATAGCCATCCATTTATATTTTTCACATTTTTTTTTCAAAACAGCATATCTTGCAAACGGTAAATCTTCAAGTTACAAAAAAAATACCATCGCGACGAGAATTAAATGATCTTTCTATAGATATGCATTGTTATATACTTTCGACGAACTTTTTTTTTTAATTTTCGCCTAGAAAGAATCATATATGATTCGTAAAAATCATATATGATTCGTAAAAAATCATATATGATTCGATTCTTACGAATCATATATGATTTCTTAAGAATCATATATGATTCGTAAGAATCATATATGATTTGTTAAAATTGAATCATATATGATTCTTACGAATCATATATGATTTTTCTGGGCGAAAAAAAAATTCATCGAAAAAAAAAAGTTCGTTGAAAGTATATAACAATGCATGTCCATAGAAAGATAATTTAATTCTCGTCGGGATAGTATTTTTTTTGTAGCTTGACGATTTACGGTTTGCGAAATATTTAAGATTTAAAAAAATGGTGGAAGTTTATTTTTTTATTTTAATAAAAAAAATGAGTGGCTAAGATTGCTTGATGGGTTATATGGTAAAAGTTGGATCTATAAAGAACTTTTGGCCTATATAATTATCTAGCCATGTTTTACTATGTCAAAAAAGAAATCTACCAAATAGAAATTCACATTGTTAAAACCGATAATATATAATTTTTATGCACAAATAATTAGAATTTTAAATGTATCGTGGCTTATATCAAAACATATTAAGTATAACTTATGACAAAATCCCATGCATGCACATAGTCATATATATAACTAGTCATGTTGTATGATATCTTTTCTTTTATCTTTTCCATCCACCATATTTAGCGAGTTTTTTTAAGTCACTTTGGTAATTGAAAGAGGTATTTAACAAAAACATGTAATCCTAAAAGTAATTAACATAATAATTAATTATTATCATTATTTACTCTTTTATCCATGATTAAAGAATCGGTCCCCAAAGGATAATATAGCAGTGAAAAGGGAAAAATGGTATGTTGGCACACTTGATGTTCTATGTTTATCAACAATCTACCGCAACCTAATCTTTAATAAAAATATTTTTTTTTTCCCCCACTTATACAATCAATCTATATTTTGTTTACCATTTATCAACAACACAACTTAATAATATAAAATAGTAAGTATTAAAAAGAAAAGAAAAGAAAAAAAAAAGAACGACTAGCCATTTATAAGCTGTCATGTGCCAGATTGAAAGTTGCCAACTTGAGTTGCCATTGGATGGGATGATTAGATTGTTTCATTAAAAATATTATTTTTATATCGTATGCCTTTCAATTGGGTTGCCAACCCACTTGATAAACATATAGTCTTAGAGCATCTGCCTTTGTTTGCATGGAGGTCCTTGTCTCTTTCGTCCTTGACATTGACAACTCATTGATCATTACGTAATTATCCTTACGTCATCAATGGGAGCTACATATAACGAATTAACGATTACAAAGCATTATAAAATTTGGACTAGGAATGATGTTCGATGTCGGTTTAATTGATTTATTTGTGCAATTGAGCGAGTCAATATGTACGTACGATACTAATGGTTTTCATATTATTACTTAAATTTGTTATGGTATTAGATTCCCTTGATAATATTGGTTGTGATGGTAGTAGCTTGTTGGTTGTTTGTTTATGTCGTTCCTCTACGTGGAGGCCGATGATGCATTGATGCCGAAATGGTGTTGATGTCGGAATCATCAAACAAACACTGAAACACATAAAATTCCTGTGAGTACGTGGTGAATTCGGAATCATGTTCATCATCCCATCACAGATGAATGAGTCGCAAATTGAATATAATGACGCTACTGATGTAGATGAGGACATCGATAGAGATGTGGAATTATGGACGATATCTGCTGAACAACTCAACATCATTGTCTCTGATCTTGTATGACTTTGATAAGAAAATACTCCGTAGTAACACTAAATATTATGTTAATTACTTTTAAAATGGCTACTTTGTGAAGTACTTTTTGGGAAAATGGCAGGAAAATGCATCATACTTGCCACTTTTTGTCATTGTATGTAGCGTCATTTTTTTTTTTTGAATTTGGCACTAACCTTTTTGAATCGTGTCATTGTGTGTACCCAACTTTTTAAATTGTGCTATTGTGTGTACTTTGTGACTATTTTACCCCTACTTTTTTCAAAATTTTTAGGGGTAAAATGGTCATTTCACGGCTGAAAAAGTTGCAAAGTACATACAATGACACGATTTAAAAAGGTTAGTGCCAAAATCAAAAGAAAAAAAGGACGCTACATACAATGACAAAAAGTGACAAGTATGATGCCTTTTCCTGCCATTTTCCCTTACTTTTTCAAAGTACAGTAGTCACCTGAAAAACTCCATATTTAACTAACACATATGTGTGTAAATTTTCTTTTATAAATTTTTTTGACCATATCATCTCTCTAAAATTAATGTATAGATTATAGAATGAGGGTTTAATGGGCAATAAGCTCCAATTAAACTCTACTTCACCAAACCAAATTGTGTTCCTTAGCTTTTCATTGAACAACGTACTCCCTCCGTCCCATATTAAATGTCCACTTTTAATTTTTGGAGTCTTTTTTCTTCAACTTTGACCTTACATGTTTTTGTTTGTATTATATAATACTTGATGAAAATTATATTTAACGAAAATACATTTAAAACTCAATCCATTAATATATTTTGCATCAATTATTATAAAACATACATAAAAATATTTAAAGTCAAAGTTTATAAGAAAAGACTTTGAAAAATCAAAATGGACATTTAATATGAGACGGAGGGAGTATAAGATAATGCAATGCATACTTTAATAGAATAAATAATATGTATAACGAGATTATATATATGTTGATGAAGCTATTACATTAAACTTTGTTGAGTTATCACATTGAGGATGCATGCCCTAACTACTTATTTTTTCTAGAGAAAAAAAAGAAATGAAGGGACCATGCATGTGTACCAATACTTCACATATAGCTAGAAGCTGGTCATATTCAAATTAAGCATGTTAAACTAAAGTTGCTGTCTTACTGGCTAATAAGTTTACGTTTGATAACAAACTCAATAAGCTTGTCCATCTCTTTCGCATCGATGCATCCATCTGCATTGTCATCTGCTTTCAGAAGTGCACGATACGTAGTCCATCTGACCCAAGTCACACCGAGGTCACTAAAAGCTTTTTTCAGCTCATCCCAAGAAAGCTTCCCATCTTTATTCACATCTTGGTTCTGGAAGTAAGCTAACATTTGTTGCTCATTGAGTGTGATGGGAAGTTTCTCAATATTAGGTGTTTTTGAGTTACGCACCATATTGCTTTTGTGATAAATGTTTTTTGCTCTTTAGTGTAGAGGCTTATGATGATTAATGTACATGTGTGTGCTCCTTATTTATAGTGTGTTAGTGCACAATATGCATTATTCCTGCGCACTTTCCAAATGGGAATCTAATTCTCAATCAGTATATAGCATACAATAATATGCATCTTTACTCACATTAGTTTGGAGAGTGTATATATGGTATGGTCAATTAACGAATGAGCTTTCTAATCATCATATATATGTCTCGTTATATTGTGAATTGCCATAACACCATATTCATGAACAATTCTATATCAAAAATGTGTTTACAGTTTACTGGTATGTTTACATACAACAAAAGTAAAGTAATGTTGTTTACACCAAAATAATTTAAAAAAAAAAAAAAAAAAAAAAAAAAAAAAAAAAAAAAAAAAAAAAAAAACCTACTCTATAAGTTATGCATTATATATCTCAACTTTTTCAGATACCTTTTCCTATAATTTTGTGAACACTTATTTTTAAATTATTCTTGTAAAATTTAAGAAGCTTTCTAAAGCATATATTTGAATAGACATTTTGCATATATTCAGTCGACGAAGATACAAACGTGAATCATATATTGCAAAGATGCTTTATTGAATAAGAAGATAAGAAAGCATCTAACATATGGTAGTTACATGAGAATCATTCAAAGTGGTAATTTACACAGATAGACAGGAGTAAGTTGATATCTAATAACGTAGTCAGGTATAGCTTTTTTTATTTTATAGCGCAGAGCTTTTTGGAGTTTTTTGGGACGATGAGTGGTGAGCAATAAGCTTTTTGATTTTTATTGTTCGTTTGGCTAAAAAGTGGTGAGCTTTGCTATTTTTTAGGAAAGTTCATTTTTTCAATGCTTCTTTAAGAAGCTGTGAGTAGTGAGTTGTGACTACAACTCACTGCTATTGCTCACAGATCACTGCTATTGCTCACAGCTACTTCTGTCACACATAACCAAATTGTTTGATAAATAGTTTGAACTGTAATTATATGTTGTAAAATAAATAAATGAATAAATAAAATAACAAATACATAATTTTAACATTGTCATGAATATTTATGATATGGATGTCAATGTCACTTATATTAGAAGAATATATGTCTTGGAAAAGACTTCATTTTTATACTATATATAATGGCTACTTCGAGAGATGGATATACAAGTTTTTTTTTTTTCTTTCTCCTTTAATCTTTTTGTGTTCTTTTATCTTTACTTTATTGTTTTATAATACGTTATCAGCACGAAGTCTTTTAATAATTTGTTAAAAGATTCACGATAAACAAAAGTAGATTTTTTATTATTTTTGTTCAACCTCTTAACGCAGTTACAAGAGTGAATATAGGATGGAAAGATGATCCATCTATGATGGGAAAATAAAAGTAGCTTTGACGATAATATTCTCATCATTAGTCAAGGTGAGAATTTTAACTCTTTAATTATATGTTAATATAAACTATCGTCAATAAAGTCTTTTATTCATTTTTCAAAATCAATAATCACTAATGTCACCAAGTTTAACTACTTAATAAAATAAATCAAAGTGGTGCAAATTCATTCAGCCAATTATAGATTAAAAGGGCTAGAACATTTACATGTTTATTATTGATTTTGTGTGTGTATGGTTCTTTAGCTGTTATCCTACTAAAAATATTGACTTTATCTATATTACTTATAAATCATATAAGACCCTCTCTCATATTTATTGTTTTAAGATTTCCTAAATTAGATTTTAAGTAAAATAATACTTATAAAACATAATGTACAACTATGTAAAGCACAATTGATTTTAATCAAATACCATTTCTTACATACAATTAATACATAATTTAAAACACCCCATTATCAATATATACAACTATCTAAGCACAATGTACAAATAAAATAAAACACTATTCAACACATACAATTAATACATAATTCAATTCACCCATTTACCAAAATATACAACTATTTAACCACAAAGTACAATCTAATTAAGCTTTTGAAACATAAATCTGAAATCCTGCAGCCCAAAACAAAATAACAATTATTCGACGGAAAATTTAGTCATAGGGTACCCGCCGCCGCATCGCGCGGGTACCCTGCTAGTGTTAACGATGAATTATAGGTATTCAAACTCGATTTGTAATTCACAATACAATAATATTCTCATCATTATAAGCTTTTAAGCATGCATTATGTGCCAAGAAGTTTTTATGTGTAAAACAATATGATTAATTGTTAACAAAGAACAAACATGTTGCATAGTTGGACATAGGTGTATAAAGTTGTCTGAAAAATATTTATCATTGTGCACTATTGACAATTGGCTATGTATTTATCTCTGCTTTTTGTTTATCCCTTTTAAGGAATTGGGTTGAAATTGACTTCCCTAGGAATAAGGGCGGCAACTTTTAACACGTGACGATAAAAATGTGAACAACTAGTAAATTCTTTTTTTTTTGAAGGCGACTTTCAATAATTTTTTGCGCACCCACCTAGTCGGCAGGCCCTTATCCACCACATACCCAGACTATGTTGTCTGAACCGGGTCCACGCTGGCGCAGTGGGGATTAAGCGGCTTCCGCCCGAAAACCGTACCGCCTCCACACGAGTAATGCTCGCTGGAGAAACGATCGGATTAAAACCGGGGCCGGCTCGGATTCAAGTCTCCGCAACAATGGCTCAAAGACTCTCCTCTTCATTGCCTAATATCTCCGGAGCATACTGGTCCACAAGTGAGGACTTCCCGGTAGGTCACCCATCCGATACTACTCCCACTTGTGGCTCGCTTAACAAGTTAAGCCCCACCCACTAGACCACAAGTCCTTTGATAACTAGTAAATTCCTTGACACGCATTTTAAATATGTGTCTAATGAAACGCGTAGAATCAACATTTTTGTTATAATCCGCTCCTTAAAAATCCATTATAGTTAGGGACTAGCAAAATCATTCGAAAATTGACCTGAGCCGACAAATCGACTGAAATTCGGTTCGGTTTTCCGGTTTTGTGTAATTATTTTGTTTACTCGGTCGGTTCGGGTTGGGTCGGGTCTAAACATACTTATTCGGATAGAAATGACTAAACCGAACCGAACCAACCTTATTCGGTTCGGAGTTTCGATAGGTTTTACTCGATTCGGGTCTCGGTTCACGTTTTACCCTCATTTGATTTTCGGTCACGTCAGGTTTGGCCGGTTCGTGTCGGGTCACGAGCCGGATTTGACCCGTTGCCCAACATACAAGTCATTTCTCCTTTACATTAAACAAGGATGGCTGCGAACCGCCGCATTACGGCGGGGCAGCAAATATAGTGTATCAATTCAGGAGCAGCAAAACTGAAAGCTGATTGCAACTTATTTATACTCGTTAATATCAAACGTCGAAAAAAAAGGAAAAAAGGAAAGAAAAAAAACCCAAGAAGGCAAAGTTACTAGACTTGGACAGCTGTAATTGACTTGGCCAAAGTGCTGCAACCCACCGTATTTAATATATATAGGCAAAATGTAATGGGCTCGGCTGCGAACTAAGGGAGTGAATGCCAAGAACCAATCAAATGCCATCGATAACCTAGTTAGTTTCTCGGCTACCCACTAATTTTCTTGTAAAATCATATGTTTTTATAATAATAATAATAATAATAATAATAATAATAATAATAATAATAATAATAATAATAATAAAGTGATGTTATAATAATAATAATAATAATAATAATAATAATAATAATAATAATAATAATAATAATAATAATAATAATAATAATAATAATAATAATAATAATAATAATTTGGTGTTGGGGTATCGGGAGGAGGGGAGGCTATTCTTCATGCAGTGAATCGTTTGGTTGAGGATCGTGGGGGTGATGTTGGTCTTTCTATGTTGTTGGTTGATTTTAAAAACGCTTTCAACATGGTGGATCGGGCTATTATGTTGCGTGAGGTTCGGCTTCATTTTCCGGCTATTTCGCAGTGGGTGGAATTCTGTTACTCTAGCCCCGCCAGATTATATTATGGTGAGCATACTCTTTGGTCTCATCAAGGTGTGCAACAAGGTGATCCGCTTGGGCCTCTTCTTTTTGCTTTAGTGTTACATCCCCTGGCATGTAAGATTAGAGACTCTTTTAACCTTTCTTTTCAAGCATGGTATCTGGATGATGGTACTGTTATTGGAGATACTTTGGTTGTGGTTAAGGTTTTAGAGTTGATTATGATGGATGGACCTAGTCGTGGCTTACACCTCAACGTTGATAAAACTGAGGTCTTTTGGCCAAAGGAAGACCCTAGAAGCAGATATGCGGGTGTGTTCCCCCCCAATATTTCTCGACCCGTACATGGTGTTAAATTATTGGGTGGGCCTGTTAGTGTTGATTTTGAGTTTGGTAGTAAGTTGGTTTTGAAAAGGGTAGCTAAAACTATTGATCTTATGGATGCTGTTGCTAAACTTAACGACCCTCAATGTGAGTTGTTGCTACTCCGTGCATGTGCAGGTATTTCCAAGTTGTATTTTTCTATGCGCACATGTTCCCCCAGGGTCTTTGAGTGTGCTCAGGTTTCTTTCGATGCGGCACTTCGTTCTTCATTTGAACGTATTGTCACTGCTTCTGGGCCTGGTTTTGGTGATTGGCAGTGGAGACTTGCCACCCTTCCCTTTGCCTTTGGAGGGCTTGGTGTGTATTCTGCAGGAGATGTCTTGAAATATGCTTTTCTTGCGTCTAGACTTCAATCTGCTAGCTTACAGACTAAGCTTCTCCATAGTTCTGGTATTGTAACTGCTGGTCCCTCCTTTGATGATGTTTTATGTACTTTTAATATGGATATGGATTTTGACCTTTTGAGTAACCTAAGCGAGGTCGTTGCCCCCAAACTCATGAAGAAATTGGCAGATATATATTTCGCTCGGGTTACCCAAACTGTTGAATCTACATTCCATCTTTCTCCTCGACAGATGGCGTTATGGAGCTCTCTTAAGGAGGATCATACTTCAGATTGGCTCAGGGTGGTTCCTATATCTGGATTGGGTCAAACTATGAATGCCCGGACATACCGTTGTGTGTTGTGTTATCGGCTGGGTGTTCCTCTTTTCACTGTTCAGGTACCGTGTTCAGCTTGTTCTCGTGTTTTTACTGGAGATATTTATGGGGATCACGCGGTTTCTTGTGCGGGCATTGTTGGCATTAAACATCGGCATAATATTGTGCGTGATGTTCTTGTTGATATATGCTCTCGGTCCGGAATTTCAGCTCGTAAGGAAGTGGATATTGGGCTTTATGGTGATAGGGATAGATCTTTGCGCCCAGCTGATATATTACTTTACTCTTGGGATGGTGGGCTTGATGTTTGTGTTGATCTTACGGGGTCATCACCTTTGACGCAATCTGGTATGATTGATTTTAGGCCAGGTCGTGCGGTTACTGAAGCGGCACAACGTAAACGTATCAAGTATGAGGTCAAATGTGTGGAAATCGGATATGTGTTCCTCCCCTTCTCTTTCTCCTCTTTTGGAGAACTTGAGAAAGATGCAGTAACTCTTCTAAAGCGTATTCGACGTTTTTCAACGACTCAAGACATTGGAGCGCGGGCTGCCGTTCATATTTTTAATAGGATTGGTTTTGCTATTGCTAGAGGTGTGGGGGCCCAGTTGGTTTCTCGGCTCCCCACCAATTTCTTGTAAAAATAAATAAATAAATAAATAAATAATAATAATAATAATAATAATAATAATAATAATAATAATAATAATAATAATTTATAAATACTGAAGCTTTAAATTATAAAATATTGAATTAAAACGTAATTCAAAACTTTCATTCAACTTGTTATGTAATGTGAATTCCCTCACTTGATGTAATTGGAATGACTGAATTACAATAACATTTTAAACAAAACAGCCTACGTAATTTAATTTGAATCACAATTACAACAATTACGCAAACTAAACAGCTTACGTAACGTAATCAGATTACAATTATATCCAATTACGCCAGATTATAATGAACCAAACGGGGCCTAAGTTTGGCGTGCACATGCACTCTGTGTCGTTTGAAGTTTTAATTTTTCAAAGTTTACTATTAATTACTTTTATGTTGCCGTGTGATATCTCTTTGGACATAGGTGTATAAAGTTGTCTGAAAAATATTTGTCATTGTGCCCTATTGACAATTGGCGATGTATTTATCCCTGCTTTTTGTTTATCCCTTTTAAGAAATTGGGTTGAAATTGACTTCCCTAGGAGTAAGGGCGGCAACTTTTAACACATGACGATAAAAATGTGAACAACTAGTAATTCTTTAACACGCATTTTAAATATGTGTATAGTGAAACGCGTAGAATCAACATTTTTCTCATAATTCGCTCCTTAAAAATCCATTATAGTTAGGGACTAGCAAAATCATTCGAAAATTGACCTGAGCTGACAAATCGACTGAAACAGCGCCAAACCGACCTTATTTGGTTCGGTTTTTCGGTTTTGCGTAATTATTTCGTTTACTCGGTCGGTTCGGGTCGGGTTGGGTCGAATCAAAACACACTTATTCGGATATAAATGACTAAACCGAACCGAACCAACCTTATTCGGTTCGGAGTTTCGATAGGTTTTACTCGATTCGGATCTCGGTTCACGTTTTACCCTTATTTGATTTTCGGTCATGTCAGGTTTGGCCGGTTCGTGTCGGGTCACGAGCCGGATTTGACCCGTTGCCCAACATACAAGTCATTTCTCCTTTACATTAAACAAGGATGGCTGCGAACCGCCGCATTGCGGCGGGGCAGCAAATATAGTGTATCAATTCAGGAGCAGCAAAACTGAAAGCTGATTGCAACTTATTTATACTCGTTAATATCAAACGTCGAAAACAACCGAAAAAAAAGGAAAGAAAACAAACCCAAGAAGGCAAAGTTACTAGACTTGGACAGCTGTAATTGACTTGGTCAAAGTGCTGCAACCCACCGTATTTAATATATATAGGCAAAATGTAATGGGTTGGGCCTGCGAACTAAGGGAGCGAATGCCAAGAACCAATCAAATGCCATCGATAACCTAGTTAGTATCTCGGCTACCCACTAACTTTCTTGTAAAATCATATGTTTTTATAATAATAATAATAATAATAATAATAATAATAATAATTATTATTATTATTATTATTATTATTATTATTATTATTATTATTATTATTATTATTATTATTATTTCCGTTTTTCGTCGTTTACACAAAGTAACTTCTATTTAATACATCAAAAAGAAATACATTACATATATTTCACAAACACTTTTATTTAATACATCGAACGGGAATACATCACACATAATACATAAACTTAGAACATAATACATCGAAATACAACACACTTACACACCTAATACTGAAAGGAAATACATCACACGTGGAAATGAAACACACATAATACATAAACATAATAAAGGAAAACCTACTCGTAAACCTCTTCCTCGGATTCGGAATCGACGGACCTCCTAGCCAATGTAGCAGCTTCATATTCTCTTATTTCTTCATCGGAAAGCAACTTACAGGTATCCTCTTACACCTCTAACTCGTAGACCCCTTCTTCGACTTCTAAGGGGTCTTCAAGACTTGCTTTGTGATGTCTTCGCTTGATTGAGTCCAAATGATCTTTCAAACACATACACATTTCCAAAGAGGCCGGTGTGAGCTTTGATCTTCTGTTTGATAACACCCTTCCATTTGTTGAAAAAGCGAATTCAGAAGCTACCGAAGTAGCGTATACACTAAAAAGATCCCGAGCCATTTTGGATAGAATCGGAAACATTGTTTCCTTTGATTTCCAAAATGCCAAAACATCAAAGTTTTCATGTTGGTCGGCCGGAATACATGAGATGAAATCGGTCCCGGTATATCTTGTATATTCATTGCTTTGGAGACGATCACTCTTTGCACGTTTGTTGGGATTTTCTCTTAACTTTTGGAACAAGCCTTGTATCGGATTCCCTTTATGCGACGACCTCGATGATGAAGAAGTCGCATTCATGGAAGGAATTGGGTTACCATATTTTTCAAAATAATAATCCCATAAACCTTCAAAAGAAATAGTAAAAGTTGTTTGTGCATCTTCAACAAAGGTAAAGTTATTCGCGGTTAAACCCAAATCATTTGAAATCGAGTCGATAAGTAACTCTACCCCGCATACATTATAACATGGATTTAATGCGGCCGCACAAGTAATTACCGGTGGCAATTTTTCAAAATATTTAATGAGCTTATCTTTCATTGGTATAACCATATTTGAAAATGCACCACCACTTAATTCAAATGAGGACAAACTTGAACACATGTAGTATAGTTGCTCGAGTGCCAAATGGGATGTTGGATAATAAACCCCCGATAATGTTTTTGTAGCGTTGTAAAAAACTTCAAGTAATCGGGTTAATTTTTCAATAGTTTCCCAATGCTCGACTGGAAATGGAACAACCTTACCCTTTTGTGCCAACTGGTTATGAAAATATTGTAAAGTCACCTTTTGTTTTAGACCACTTAGAAACATAATATAAGTGGAATTCCATCTTGTATCTAAATCTAAATCAGGTGACAACCAATGTTTCTTCGCATTAACACACATCCTAACGTAGTTATTCATTCTTGTTGATGAGACGAAAAGTGTACCGCTTTTAGGGGGTCATTTAAGCCCAAAGTCGAGACTATTTGATCAAATATTGCCCTAAATCGTTCTTTTTGTCATTTTAGGTACTTTTGAGAAGAAATTTGAAAAAGGAAGCATTTTGGACATTTTTGGAGCGAAAAAGTGAAGAAAACTACAAAGTCTCCAAATCACGCTGAAATTGGTATCTGACGGTGTCAGGATTTACATGTGACGCCGTCACTCATGGACAAAGAGGTGGATAAATCAAATACACGTGAAGCGCCAGAATGTTTTTGAGAATTTATACATGACGGCGTCACCAAGGCCATCAAGAGTAAATTGCATGTGACGGCCATGAGAAGATTAACACATGATGGCATCAGATTTGGATCTAGGTAATACGAGAGTTTTTATGGCGGCGAGTTGACGGCGTCAGGATTTACACGTGATGTCGTCAGACTCAAAAATCTATATATAGTTTTCTAGTTTTCATTTGTTAAGAAGAGGAGAACTTTGGGATAGTTTTGGAGAAACCCTAGCACGATTTTTACCTTACTTTTAAGGGTTCCAAACCCTTGTTTCATCCATGTTTAATTGAAGATAAGTTTTCCAATAATCATTCAATATGTCTATATGTTGTTTGATTCTATCTTATGCTTGTCTTTACTTTAACATGCTAGGCTAGGTTTTCTTTGTGTTTGCTTAGATGTAATGAAACTTAGTTATTGATTATTGGTTGGTTGTTTGTTTATAATTGTTGTGGATGCTTGATTTCGATGTTAGGCTTAAGAAAACTGGCAGACTTCCAATTGGTAACATGTTTGAACGTCGTAAGAAACATGATCGGATGTGTACTACTATAAATTGGTTGTATTTAATGCATAAGTAACTACTAAGGAGGCCATGTTAGAAGCTAGTAGTCGGCTCGACATAGGAAGAGGTAGAAGCTTATAGAGTTAGGGAAGATCGTACACAGCCCTACGAATGGTATTAAGGAATATAACCCGTCATCCATGCAATTGTAACAAACTAATCAACAAGTAAAAGATAGCTAGGTAGTAGTGAAATCTAAGTAAACACATTTTCTCTTATTATTATTTTTCTCAACATTTACTTTAGTGTCATTTTATTTTATTTGCATTTTTAGTTATTTGGGTTAGTTGGCTAGCAACTAATTCCGCCTTTACTTCCAAAACCCGATATTTTTACTTGCTTTCCATAAAATATAAAAATACAAAAAGAATTATCCCTCATCTCTCGACCTAGTTTAATTGAGTTTTAACCCTAGCGAACACTATTCTTTGAGTTGGACGATCAATCCCCCAGTACTTGCCACTACACTATACTACATCGGTCAGGTACACTGCCTGCTGGGGATTGCAAGCTTCTCAAGATCCCTTGAGAGGTAAAACCTTTTGCAAGGTTGCAAAACCACGCATCAAGTTTTTGGCGCCGCAGCCCGGGGAATAGTTATTGTCTAGGTTAAAATTTCTTTTTATTAGGTCTACTTGCTAGATTCCTTTCTAGTAAGATTTTTATTTTTATTTTTATAAGTCTTCTTTAGTCTATCTTATTTCTTTGTTTCCTTTGTTCGTAACCATTACCATCTGCCATCATGGAAGGTGGTAATCACTTCGACCCCATCAACCCACCACAACAAAACCATCCACAAAACCCACCACAACCAAACCAACCTCCTAGACCCCGAACTTTAGGAGACTACTCCCGTCCTAGCCACCAAGGCTATCGAAACACCATTGAGCTCACTCAAGGAGCCAATGTGTCTCCCTTGCGATCTGACACCATCCGGTTGGTGCAAAGCGGATGTGCATTCCATGGACTTCGTTCCGAAGATCCTAATCAACATCTCAAGGAATTCCTAAAAATCGTAGATTCCATAGATCTTGATGTTGAAACTCGAGAGACGACCCGATTGCGTCTCTTCCAATTCTCTCTACGTGACCAAGCTAGTCAATGGCTTGAGCGTTTTCCCGCAAGATCCATCACCTCTTGGGATGATCTCACCACTCGTTTCCTTGCTCAATTTTTCCCACCGGGGAGAACCACTAAGCTTAGAAATGACATCTTGATGTTCCAACAACGTCAAGGTGAAACTCTCTATGAAGCATGGACTCGTTTCAAGGACTTACTCCAAAAAGTCCCTAATCACGGCATAGATCTTTGGCTCCAAGTCCAAATTTTCTATGACCATATCGATCTCTCCATGAGGCGAACCATTGACTAAGCGGCCGGTGGCAAGCTACGTGATCTAAGTGCGGAAGAATCATGGGAACTCATAGAAGATCTTGCTCTCTATGACAACGAAAGTTGGAATGATCCTCGTGATTTGAACAAAATGGTCAAGGCAATATCTTTACCTTCGAACAATTCAAGCACTCCCGACCGTAGGATCATGGAACTTGAAGACCAAGTCAAGTTTCTCATGAAATCTTACGAGGCTCCTAAACCTTCAAGCCAAGTGAACAAAATCACCTCTTCGTGCGAATTATGTAGTGGTCCCCACGACACTCGTGATTGCATGGAACTCCCCGAACAAGCTTTTATGGATTACGCATCCTCGCGTACCGACGGAGCGGGAGACAAGTGGTACACTTTCAAACCCGAGCCAAACCCTTACGGTGATTCATACAACCTCTCTTGGAAAAATCACCCGAACCTTAGGTGGAAACAAAACCAAAACATGCCCCAAAACAATTCTTCCACTCCACCTAATCGTTATCAATCAAACGGTCCACCCCCTAACCGTACTTTCTACAACAATCCTTCCAACAACTATGGTAGTACCAATAATTTTGAAAGATTGATGTCCAAATTTATGGCATCTCAAGAAACTCGTTTAGCAAAGTTTGAAGCCGATTTCAAACAAAAACAAAGTGAGATGACCAATAAGATTGACACATTGTTGAAAGTTCTCAATGACCGAGAAATGGGAGCACTCCCAAGTAACACGGTCAAGAATCCGAAACTAAACGTTAACGCTATATCATCTGTTTCGTCTCCCACTTCTTGTCCACAATACTATTCGATCGATGCCGTGAGCACGTGTTTCAAGCAAACCCAAATTTTTCAAAAGGACCAATTGAATAAAACACCCAACATCAAACCGTTCAATAGCATAGATGAAACACCTCCTACACAAAACCTTGGCGATGAATTCAAGGAACTTCACCTTGAGCGCCCCGTCATTGATGTCTTAGCTCGTGCTCCCTACTACACTGCCCTTTTAGAGAAATATGAAGAGAAACTCAAGTTGGGTAAGAATGGGACCACCTTCGTTCAAAACAAGCTGCCTAAAAAATTAGATGATCCGGGCATATTTATTTTACCCTGTAAGATCAGAAATTCTGAGGCTTTTGATACATTAGCCGATCTTCGGTTAAGCGTAAATTTGCTTCCATTATCTCTGTACACCACTCTTAAGCCGGGAAAATTAGATGAAACAGAGGTAATCATAGGGCTTGTGGATGGAAGTGTAGCGTATCCGGTTGGGGTAGTGAAGGATGTGTTAGTGCATATAGGAAGGTTGACAATGTTAGCCGATTTCCACGTCCTTGATATGGTTAGTGACACTACATGCCCTTTATTAATAGGAAGAGGATTTTTAGCTACCGCAAGTGCGATGATTGATTATAAGGAATCTAGAATAGCGGTAGGAGAAGGAGAAACTTGGTCGGTCTATGATGTTAAGAAACATGCCTACGATACTAATGAGGAACCAACGCCTCATTGGGTAGATTTGAATAGGAGACCATCTAGATACGGACCTTGGGTTAATAGAGACTTCATAGGACCTCAACGCCCATTTTATTTAGAGAAGGAGTTTATAAACAAAACGCATTCGGTGGAGCAACTCATAGCTAGGGATGAAGAACTAAACCCCTTTGAGGATCCCTTAGTCTTTAGGAAAATGATTGAGTTCCTAGGAGTGATGCCTATCAACTTAGGAATGAATAAGTAGAAAAGGGAAGGTGATAAATGTAAATGGAATTGGGACAAGCCACCTAAGGAAGGTGATGGATCATGGCATATGAAGATGATTCTATATGATCCGGATGGAGAAAAATTTGAGAAGTCATACCGAACTAAGAAAACCGATAGGAAATTAAAACCTAAGTTTGATCCCAAAGATGTCCTCGATGAGGAACTCACTCATATAGGATAACCCGTGACCTTGAGTCTAGCTACAAGCCTTGTAAATTAAGAAAAGCGCTTCTTGGGAGGCAACCCAAGATTTATTTGTTTGAGTTTATTTGTTTCCGTATGCATATTTTATTTTTATTGTTTGTAGCTCATGTTTCAAAATAAATTGTGAAAATGCTTTATCATGTTGTTTAACTTCGTTTTAACTTCATAAAAAGGTATTTCGCAAAAGATAAGTGTAAGGGAAATCTAAATTTGTTTCTAAGAACGGAATTGGACATGGACCGCAACAATATTAAATGAACATGCATATTAGTATTTGTTTGAGTCAAATTCTTGTATCGAGTCATAATGATGTTTTGCAGGAATTCCAGGAATTAAGGCATGAGTTTTTCCAGAAATTTTCTGGAAACTTAACATAAGATTTCTGTCAGAGCACTCTAACGGCGTCAGGTGTAAAACTCTGAAAATTTTTGCGAGTTTTGTTTTTCTACCGGAGTCTTAAAGTTTTTGTTAATTCTTTAGTTTTATAAACTCCAGAAAATCTGCAAATATTCATTCCACAAGCATTATATCCTTCTATATAGATTGCTGCCAATTTTACGCGAGGTTTGCCATGATTGTTTTCTAAGGTTTAACAGGTTATATTGGACAAGAAGATGATTTATATTTCTGAAGGGAATCTTTCAACGTTCATTTTCTTGGAGGAGCGTCTAACCTTGTTACCACATTATCCACACCGAATGAATCAGGGGAGTATTTGTTTCATTCTTTTACCTTCATTACTTTTACATCCTTTTTATTGAACATTGGGGACAATGTTCAGCCTAAGTTTAAGGGGAGGGTAAATGATGATACCTTAGAGAATACAATTGCACTTGAGTTTGTTTGTTCAATAGTAGGTGTGTAAAAAAACTAAGAGAAATACTTGTTAAAGCAATTTTAGCGTCAAATTTAAATTTTTTTACAACATTTAGGAGTGAAGCTTTAGCCTTAATGAGCGTCTCATTGATAGGAGTTATATGACTAGCCCAAAAAACCGTACCACTCAAAATTTTCCACCCCAAATATGTGAGGTTCGCCCCTAGATTTGTTAGGAAAAGATGCTTATGAGTGTACCGGTAGTACTTAGATTCTAGAACTTGCGTTAGTAATGCATCCCGAGACCGCTAGTGAGGCTATATTCGTGTAGTTAGGATTTACTACATGATAAGAGGCATTAGGATAACCCTTGTGTTAAACCCGTATCATAATTACTTGACAAATGAAGTCATAATTACTTGACTAATAAAGTCAATTAATTTTTCCCACAACTTTGCGTTGTACTCATTTTTAGTACACGATACCCCTAGTACACCCCTCCGAGCCTATCTTTTCGTTTCTAACTTTAAGCATTTTACTTAAAGATAGAATTTGTTTACAATCCACCCCAAATGTACACCCAAATCGCCTTAGCATTCCTTGTATGCACTCATCTTTAGCGCATTATTGTTATATATTTAAACCCTTAGTTAATTGTCTAATTGATTACATGGTTGCTAAGTCGAGTCATATCTTGTACATATTGTTTTGGGACGATTGGGACTCATGGGTAAAGTACTATTGTTACGGAGTAATGGGGAAGAACATTAATTATTACCCCCATATGTGCGTTAATCATAAAATGTACTCCAAGTGTTTTGATTATCTTGATTCGAGTCATTAGAATAGTTGATTGTAAAGTATGTAAAAGTTCAAGTGTAAGGGGAATGCAAATCCCCTGTGATGTATTATTTTGGATGGTAGGGTAAGAGTGTATGAAAAAAAATCAAGAAAAAGAAAAAAAGAAAAAAAACATAAGGACTACCATCCCGTTTCCTTTTATGTTTATTTTGTGTTTTTGTCAGTTTTTGATTAGCTTAAGTCGAATCGAGTCTTGGCTTAGCAATGCCACATTGTAGATGTAATTGACCAAGATGATTAACTCGCCACCAGTAAAGATTGCCTTTATCCAACAAAACCGTGTTTATCATATCCCTACACCTCACGTTATAACCCTTTTAAAAGACCTCTTTGATAGTTTATCCTATGTGCTTACGCCAAGTGGTTGAGGTTTGATCCTTTCCCAAGCCTATGGTAATCTATGTGCTATGACAGGTAGTGAGAGATGTTTTTCATTTCTATATTGTGATATATACTTTTATTACACCCGAGAGATGTAAGTATCTAAACACTATTTGTGAGGTGCTAGTGTATAATTTCCATGCTTGTTTAGATTGAAGTGGAACGATTATTTGTTGTAATTACTTTTATATTAGTGTTAAATGACCCCTAGCTTGTATTTTGATTTTAATAAAAGCGCATTTGCTTGAGGACAAGCAAATCTCAAGTGTAAGGGTATTTGATGAGACGAAAAGTGTACCGCTTTTAGGGGATCATTTAAGCCCAAAGTCGAGACTATTTGATCAAATATTGCCCTAAATTGTTCATTTTGTCATTTTAGGTACTTTTGAGAAGAAACTTGGAAAAGGAAGCATTTTGGACATTTTTGGAGCGAAAAAGTGAAGTGATGAGGCAAAAAATGGTCCGTTTTTAGGGGGTCATTTAAGCCCGAATCCGAATTTATTTGATCAAATATTGCCCTAAATCGTTCCTTTTGTGATTTTAGGTACTTGGAGAGTGAATTCTAGAAAAGAAGCCATTTTGGACGTTTTTGGAGCATAAAAGTGAAGAAAACGGCAAAGTCTCAATTTTCCATGCTGGGAACAGTAGGTGACGACGTCAAGCGTAATTTCCTGACGGCGTCAAACCTCAATAATAAAATCCGAGAGTTCACGAAGGCGTCAAGAGTTTTCCTGACGGCGTCAAACCCCAAGAATTAAAATCCGTAGTTGATGACGGCGTCACACACAGGGCGTCAAGAGTAATTTGTGTGACGGCCTAGGCCTTGACGGCGTCAGAAGTAGATCAAGGCCGTCCGAGGAAGTATTTGGCGGCGAGATGACGGCGTCACACCTTTGTTCTTGACGCCGTCATCCCTATTTTCCTATATATAGTTTTCTAGTTTTTCACATTTAAAGAGAGAAGTTTTGGGAGAAACCCTAAAGACGATTTTGGTGTAACTTTACAGGTTTTTCAAGGGTTCCAACCCCTTGATACCTTGCATGATTAATTAAGATAAGTGTTCTTCTAATTCAATCAATATGTCTATGTGTTGGTTGTCTATATCATGTTCTTGTCTTAATTCTATCATGCTAGGCTAGATCTCTTTTGTGTTTGCTTAGATCTAATGAAACCTAGATATTGATTATGTGTTGATTACTTGTTTATTCTTGTTTTGGATGAATGATTTATATGTTAGGCTTAAGAAAACTGGCAGATCTCCAAATGGTAACATGCTTGAACGTCTTAAGAAACATGAACCGAGACGTACTAGGTCTTTATTGGTTGTATTTAATGCATGAGCCACTGTTTACAATCCCTATAGTTGTGCTAAGCATGGTGTAGGAGGAGATAAGAGCTCATAGAATTGGGGAGTTATGTACGCCACCCCATGAATGGTATTAAGGAATACGATCCGTCATCCATGCAATTATAACAAGTAATTAACGTGTAAAAGATATCTAGGGAGTAGTGAAATCTAAGTAAACACATTTTCTCCAATTACTGCTCACAACCTTAGTATAATTAGTTTATTTTCATTTTTAGTATTTTTTTTTATTGCATCTTAGTTTTGGGTTAGTTGACTAGCAACTAATTCCGCCCATTCTTCCAAAACTCGAGATTTTTACTTGCTTTCCATAAAATATAAAAACACAAAAATAATCATCCCTCACCTTTAGCACTAGTAATTAGGTTTTCTAATCCTAGCGACACTATTCCTAAGCTGAACGATCAATCCCCCGGTACTTGTCACTATACTATACTACAACGATCAGGTACACTGCCTGGTGGGGGTTGTAAGCTTCTCGAGAGGTAAAACCTGTTGCGATTCCCACGCATCAAGTTTTTGGCGCCGTTGCCGGGGAATAGTTATTGTCTAGGTTAGAATTTCTTTTTATTAGGTCTACTTGCTAGATTCCTTTCTAGTAAGATTTTATTTTTTTATTTTTAGGTTTTCTTTAGAATTTATACATGACGGCGTCACCAAGGCCGTCAAGAGTAAATTGCATGTGACGGCCATGATAAGATTAACACATGACGGCGTCAGATTTGGATCTAGACAATACGAGAGTTTTTATGGCAGCGAGTTGACGGTGTCAGGATCTACACGTGACGCCGTCAGACTCAAAAATCTATATATAGTTTTCTAGTTTTCATTTGTTAAGAAGAGGAGAACTTTGGGATAGTTTTGGAGAAACCTTAGCACGATTTTTACCTTACTTTTAAGGGTTCCAAACCCTTGTTTCATCCATGTTTAATTGAAGATAAGTTTTCCAATAATCATTCAATATGTCTATGTGTTGTTTGATTCTATCTTATGCTTGTCTTTACTTTAACATGCTAGGCTAGGTTTTCTTTGTGTTTGCTTAGATGTAATGAAACTTAGTTATTGATTATTGGTTGGTTGTTTGTTCATAATTGTTGTGGATGATTGATTTTGATGTTAGGCTTAAGAAAACTGGCAGACTTCCAATTGGTAACATGCTTGAACATCTTAAGAAACATGATCGAATGTGTACTACGACTTAATGCATAAGTAACTACTAAGGAGGCCATGTTAGGAGCTAGTAGTCGGCTCGACATAGGAAGAGGTAGAAGCTTATAGAGTTAGGGAAGATCGTACATGGCCCTACGAATGGTATTAAGGAATAAAACCCGTCATCCATGCAATTGTAACAAACTAATCAACTAGTAAAAGATAGCTATGGAGTAGTGAATCTAAGTAAACACAATTTCTCTTATTATTGTTTTTCTCCACATTTACTTTAGTGTCATTTTATTTTATTTGCATTTTTAGTTATTTGGGTTAGTTGGCTAGCAACTAATTCCGCCATTTCTTCCAAAACCAGAGATTTTTACTTGCTTTCCATAAAATATAAAAATACAAAAAGAATAATCCCTCATCTCTATACCTAGTTTAATTGAGTTTTAACCCTAGCGAACACTATTCTTTGAGTTGAACGATCAATCCCCCGGTACTCGCCACTACACTATACTACATCGGTCAGGTACACTGCCTAGTGGGGATTGCAAGCTTCTCAAGATCCCTTGAGAGGTAAAACCTTTTGCAAGGTTGCAAAACCGCGCATCACTTGTACTACCCCTTTTGAAAATATCATGCAACATTTGTTTAAAAGCATCTTTCATTTGACTCATTACGGGATCGTTTAATCCCACTTGCACAGCCAAGTTAATGATGTGTGCAACACATCGAGAATGATAAATATCGCCATTAAAAGGTGGCTCGAATTCCACTTTCAGTCTACCCATTGCATTTGCGTTGTTACTAGCATTATCCAACGTAATTGAAAAAACTTTTCTTTGCAAGTTAAATTTGTAAAACACTTTTCTCAACATTATGAATAACGCACTTCTCGTGTGAGGAACCGAAAACTCTTCAAAGGATATCACTCGCTTCATGATTAGCCAACTTTCGGGATCAATCCAATGTGCGGTAACACAAAGGTAAGAATATGGCGAACCATGAGGAACGGACCAAACATCCGTTGTTATGTTAACACAAGTATCTAAATTTAAAAAAAAAAAAAGTTTTTTAATTCTTGTTTGGCCGTTTTCCACAATGTCATAGCATTGCGTTTTAGAGTCATACGACTTACATGAGTGTACATTGGTTGCACATGAGTCTACATCACCTCCGTCGTATCCTCGTCATCCCAATGGTTGAACGGAAAACGTCTTTTGATCACCAAACCGGCAAATGCTCAACGGACTTGTTCATGATCGTATACAAAAATACTCCCGTCCCGAGCCATAGACGATTGACTGGTGGATATGAGCCCTCAACGTCGAGTTGGAACTCGTCGACATTATACTCAAGCAATGCTTACATTGAGCTTTTTTCTTGTTATCCAACATTAGGACGTAGTTGAATTTTTCCCAAGGATCTTTGACACGGTCGCATGGTAAAATTTTGACAATCGTAGGTACATTTGTTGAACCAGCTGCGGTGGTGGTGTTTGAAGTTGAAGTATTATCCATTTCGGTTTTGATTTTTTAGAGAGTTTTTTTGGTTGTGTGAAAGTTGTGAATAAACAAATGCATGACACTTTCTATTTATACTAAACAAGAAATGGCAAAATGGTAATTTTTGAGCCTGAATAATTAAAAGCTGGTCCCTTTACGCTCCTACCATTCAAATTCAAAATTTAAACTTTCAAATTTAAAAAAAACCAAAAAAATCCCTGATGAGGCGAAAAATGAACCGTTTTTAGGAGGTCATTTAAGCCCGGAATTGAATTTATTTGATCAAATATTGCCCTAAATCGTTCCTTTTGTGATTTTAGGTACTTTGGGAGTGAATTCTGGAAAAGGAAGCATTTTGGACGTTTTTGGAGCATAAAAGTGAAGAAAACGGCAAAGACTGAATTTTCCATGCTGAGAACAGTACCTGACGGCGTCAAGAAGGGAAATGTGACGGCGTCAGGGGCAAAGTCCATGACGACCCAGAGAAAACCTGAATGCGTCAAGAGTAGGGCGTCAAGAGTTATTTTGGTGACGGCCTGAAGATGGATTACACGTGACGGCGTCAAACCCAGATCTAGGCAGTCCGAGGACTTTATTGGCGGCGAGATGATGGCGTTAGACATTTACTCTTGACGCCGTCACCTCCCAAAATCTATATATACTTTTCTATTTTTCATTCATTAAGAAAGGAACTTGTGTGGAGAATACTAGGGTCGAACCTAATAAACCCTAGGTCGTTTGTAACTGTATTTTCAAGGGTTTTCACCCCTTGAAACCTTTTATGTTCAATTGAGATAAGTCTTCTTTCAATTCATTCAATATGTCTATGTGTTGTTTGAATATATCTTATGCTTGTCTTGATTATAACATGCTAGGCTAGATCTATCATGTGTTTGCTTAGATGTAATGAAACCTAGATGTTGATTATAGGTTGATTGCTTGTTTATAGTTGTAATGGATGAATGATTTCAATGTTAGGATTAAGAAAACTGGCAGATCTCCATTGTGTAACTTGCTTGAACGTCTTAAGAAACATGAACCGATGTGTACTAGGTTTTTATGGTTGTATTTAATGCATAAGCAAATTCTAGTGATCCCATGTTAGGAGCTTCTTAGCCGGCTCGACATAGGAGTGAAGTAGGCGCTTATAGGATTGGGGAAGTAAGTACGCCACCCCATGAATGGTATTAAGGAATACAATCCGTCATCCACGCAACTGTAACAAGTAACTAACCTGTAAAAGATATCTAGGGAGTAGTGAAATCTAAGTAAACACAATTCTCCCATATATTGCTCACACCTCTAGTTAAATTAGTTTATTTTTATTTTCAGTATTTTATTTTGATTGCATCATTAGTTATTGGGTTAGTTGATTAGCAACTAATTCCGCCCAACTCCTTCAAAACCGAGATTTTTAATTGCTTTTATAAAAATATAAAAATACAAAAAGAATCATCCCTCACCTCTAGACCTAGTTCTTAGGTTTTCTAATCCTAGCGACACTATTCCCAAGTTGAACGATCAATCCCCCGGTACTTGTCACTATACTATACTACAACGATCAGGTACACTGCCTGGTGGGGGTTGTAAGCTTCTCGAGATCCCTCGAGAGGTAAAGCCTGGTGAAATTTCCACGCATCAATCCTGCCCCTACCTGCCAAACCGGTTCCTAACCGGTTAACCGGACCGGTTCATATAACCGGTTACTAAAAACCGGTCCCCAAACCGCTTGTTTTTCTGAAATCTCTAACCGGTTACAAACCGCCGGTTTGGGTCAAAACCGGGTTTGACCGGTTTGGTTTTTTGGTTCGCTATCAGTCGCGGTTCGGTTAACCGGTTTTTTTGTGCACCTCTAGTTCTGAGAATGAGGTTGAGTATGTAATTCTGAAGAAAAAGATGGGGGCATACAAGAAAGAAAAGTTAATTGAGGCACAACAAGAAGACGAAGAAGTATTTTTTTTTTTTTTATGTGGTCAAACCTTTATAACTGCAAAAGAAGTGAAACATAAGATCAACCTGCATTCAATTCAAACTCGGAGGAAATTGCAACTCATTAAGAATGACGAACAAAGAATTAGGGGTAGGTGTATCGGAACAATACCAACGTGTGGTACAAGTGGAGGTATTAGACTTGGAACAGTACCCAAGAGGAAAACTAGTGCGTTAACTAGAGGTCGCGGAAGGGATGTATATTTGCGATCAGAAAAGGTGGAACTAACACATTGTCCATGGTTGTTGTATGTAGCAAAAGATACATATAAAGATTTATAGTGTGTTAGAACTTTCAAGGATGAACACAAATGTTTGCAATCAAGAGAGATCAAAGCTTGTGACTACAAGTTTCTCTCAAAGCAAATACTTGACCAAGTTAAAGTGAATCCAGATATTCCAATCAGCGCTGTTCAAGATCAACTCAGTAAACAGTTTGCAGTCCAAGTGTCTATGCAAAAGGCATTAAGGGCAAAAAAACAAGGCAGAAATTGAGATCAGGGGTGATCATAAGCAGTAATATACTACCTCCGTCCCACATTAAGTGTCCACTATTATTTTTCAAAGTCTTTTTCTGTTAACTTTGACCTTAAACATATTTGTTTGTGTTATATAAAACTTAATAAAAATTATACAAATGAAAATACATTTAAAAACTTAATCCATCCATATATCTTACATCAAGTATTATATAATACGAACAAAAATATTTAAAGTCAAAGTTGAAGACAAAAGACTTGAAAAAGTCATAGTGGACACTTAATGTGGGACGGAGGGAGTACCATTTTGCGGGACTATGTTGAAGAGTTGAAGAAAACAAATCCTAATACAACATTTAGGATAAGTGTGCAAACTGCGTTAGATCCATCAAGTCAAACGAGAGTTTTCAAGAGGATGTACGTTTGCTTAGGTGCTTTGAAGGAAGGAAACAAAGCTTGTCAAAGAGAGCTGTTGGGTTTAGATGGTGCTTTTATGATGGGTCTATTTCCTGGGCAGCTTCTTACAACTGTTGGTATTGATAGCAACAATGGAGTATACCCTTCAGCCTATGCTGTTGTTGAAGCTGAGAACAAAGATTCATGGATTTGGTTTCTTGATTGTCTTGCAGATGATCTTGACTTGCAACCAAATTCACACTACACTTTTATCAGCGACAGACAAAAGGTGATGTTTATTTTTAATTGATTATATTCGGTTATATAATTCAAAAATGATTGGTTTATTAGTAATGGATTGATGTTACTTTCTGTAGGGTATTATTCCAGCTTTAGCAACAGTATTTCCTAGTGTGAAACACAGATACTGTTTGAGGCACATCCATGAGAATATGAAATTGCAGTGGAATTCTGCAGAATACAAGTCACATTTGTGGAGATGTGTTGCAGCAACAACTGTCGAACAATTTGAGGCAGCAATGCTTGCATTCAAGAGTTTTAGCGAGCCTGCACATGCTTGGTTAAGTAAGATACCACCAGCCCATTGGTCAAGGTCGCATTTTTCAGGTAGTAAACAATTCTGTTGTAGATCAACAATGTTCAACATTTTTTCTGGATTACTAAAACATGTACTATACATATGTAGGGAGAGCTCATTCTGACGTGTTACTTAATAACATGTGTGAAGTGTTTAATGGGAAACTTGTGGGAGGTAGGCACCAACGCATCATTACTGCTTTAGAATACATTAGAGCATATTGTACGCAGAGAATAGTGAATGTTATGCATACAATTGACAAGTGTCCGGGACCGTTTACACCAAAGGCAACGCGCATGTTAGACTTCAATAAGAAAGAGGCTTATAAATACTCCGTTTTATGGATTAAAGGAGATAACTATCAGGTTAGTGGATAGGGAGAAAAGCGGTTGGTAAATGTTAAAGCCAGATCTTGTAGTTGTAGAAGATGGGAGCTTACAGGTATGCCATGCAAACATGCTATTGTAGCCAACCGGTATATGAAGTTCAATGGAATCGAAGTAGGATCAGTAGAATCATGGGTTCATCCATGTTACTTGGTTAAGATATGGGCGGAAACATACAAACACCACATCCAGCCCATCAGGGGATATCCACATTGGAAAAAATCAAATGTGCCTACAACCATTCTTCCACCTAAGCATCATAAACCATTGGGTAGGCCACGAAAGAAGAGAACTATGGCTTTTACAGAAAATGATGATACTGATAAAGATAGTAAGTTGTCACAGTCTAGTAGGAGTGTAGTTTACGGAATTTGGGCAATGCTGGACACAACAAGAAAACATCTCTTGGGCAAGGAGGTGTTACTACAAGTCAAGCCAGTACACAACAGTCTCAAAAACCAGGTTCATCCCAGCCAAAAGTTTCATCACAGAAGAAGAGAAATGGTAAAGGTAACAACTTCGAAGCAACTGAACAAGCGTCGACCAGTTTGTTACTGGAAGTCAAGTGAATGCTGCTTGAGTATGTAATTCCTAAGACAATGGTTTTCATCCAATATGTAATTCCTAGACAATATTTTCTATGTTTTAAGAATGTGTGTTTCTGAACTATGTTTTAAGAAATCATATCCATTTTGCATTATGTAAGAAATCATATCATGCTTGAGTTTTTACTTGGCTGATGTTTTTGTATTTTGACAGAGAGTAAATAAGTCAAAGCTTTGTATTAGTCATAGTCAATTACCAAAATTTAATGAAGTCAAAGCTTTCTACTAGTTAACCTACAATGACGCTTCCATATAACACTAAACAACCTACACCTATAATAACGCTTCCATAAAACACTAACCAGACTACTGTACATGCATTCTACATTCTAGGAAGCTTTGCAAAACACAAAAAACATGTCTTTATAAAGACACTACATACACCATATGCAAACTAAAACAATGAGTATCCAGGATACAACACACAAGTTCCTCAAGCGGCAAACTTTCTCCTTCTCCAGATGGAGCTCAGCTACAACTGCTTGGTGAGCAGCCTCTAGCTCGATTGCATTGTCTCGGGCGTTGACGACCTCCAATTTCTCAGCCATGAGGCGTGCTTGGCATTTCTTGTAATGTCGCCTCATTACGGTGAATGTGCCTCCTCAAGTAGAGGATCACCTCCTTTGTTCTTGGTGGCATTGGTGGATCGTACCACCCATTGAAGGGACATGTGGATCCCTAAAAATTAATAATATAAAATCAAGACTTTGACGCTTATACTCGTAACTTGAACATAAACATGCAATCAAAAACAACCATTAGACTAAAACATTGATTAAACTAAACGTGACATTTTAATTTAAAGCAACCTGTAACACCCCCAAATTTAAGTTTGTCGCAGCGGAAAAGTAATTTGGGTGTTACGGTGAGGATCGAAGTTTTAACCACATAAAATGGTTTAAAAGAAACGTTTTGAAAGTTATTTGTCATTCAAATAATAATTTTGATAAAAGATGAACCATTTGATTTAAAATCTTATGAAAAGATATAAAGGCTTGTAAAAATGACAAATTTGATTTTTACACCATTTTAATTTATCAGAGTAATAAATGCCCACTCCGTGTCTTGTCCTGCTCCGTTAAATTACCTGAGATACACATGCTTAAAAGTGTCAACACAAAGGTTGGTGAGTTCATAGAGTTTTAGGAAAAACCCTTTATTTTGTTAGATTTCAGGAATATTTGGTATTGATAAAATACAAACAGTAATGAAACAAGTATCGAGTATATTCACAAATAAATCATATAAGTATTCAATCACATTCAAATAAAGAATCAATAACCCTAACATGAGCTGGAACCTCATGATACTAAATCAATCAGATATACAATTCACGTATGGTCAAACCTATACAGCTGTATCTAAATATATGTTGAAAACATACATTTTTCCTTTATAGATATTGCACCAAGCCTCATGACACACAAGCTTAACCAGAAGGGGGTGTTCTATCAAATCAATGATAGATTTTGCCCTCTATTAATAGGTGATTTGCCAATTCCTATTTGTCTACGAATATAGTGTATCACGACTAATACGACTAACCAATTGCAATTGGCATTCCGTCAAGTATTAGTGGGACAGGGGGTCAATCCTTAACAGGTTTCGAAGCTGTTCACTATATTCGCACCCACTTTACATGTGGTTAATGGCTCATGATTGAGGGACTTCATGGCGATAGCTAACTTAGGCAATATCAAGGAATAATGGGCTCATTCAAAATAACATCATGTAATCAAGTATCGTATCACAGTAATCAATTTGAAAACAGTATCGTTTGAGTATCAGAAATTCAGTTTAAATATTTCGCCAGTAACACATGTATATCACATACTACAATAATCGAATTGAAAACATTTTCATATGAGTATCAGTATTTCAGTCAAGTAATTCATCAGTAAATTATATATATCACATACCACAACAATCGAATGGAAAACATTATCATATGAGTATCAGTATTTCAGTCAAGTAATTCATCAATAAATTATATATATCACATATCACAATAATTGAATGGAAAACAATATCATACGAGTATCAGTATTTCAATTAAGTATTTTGTCATGTATTGTATATATCACATTTTAAATCACAAATTATATTATTTTAATATCAATTAGGAAATTGATTTGAATCATGTATTTTATTTCATATACTTATCAAGTTATCAAAGTATATGTAAACATGTATCTCCCCCAATGATTTAAAAACAATTATTGGAAATGGGGCTATGACTCACCTGGATTGATTTGGAAATGATGGAAAGTAAAGTAGAACGAGATTTATGAGAACGATTATGGAAACGTCTTTGATACGAAACCTGATAAATAAATTTATCAGAGAATATAACCAAATACTATTTGGTAAATACAAACGAATAACGAATAATTATTATTCGTTATGACGAATAGATGATGTGCAGTGAAATTATTATGCCATGCATGATATGATAAAATACTTTATTTAATATATCCATCGTAGTTTTACCTTTTTAATCGTAAGTAATAATATTAACTTTTTAGATATCGTTATATATATTATTAACTTAAAAATAAATAATATATATATATATATATATATATATATATATATATATATATATATATATATATATATATATATATATATATATATATATAAAACGTAATAAAATGCATATGACGTGATGGTTGCCGTAAAATAAAAAATAAAATGAGAATGTCAAATAGATTATGTGTAGTCCTTGTCCTTTTCCACTTTTTATACTAACGGCGTTAGCGTTACACCGTTAGTCCTTTTCGTATCTATTTTATATTTATAGTCCACTACTTGTCCAAAATTAAAATCTAAGCTTGGAGATTAATAATAAATCATTTTCTACCCTAATAATTCTGTTTTTACAGTTTTAGTCCTTAGTTTTCACAGTTTTGCATTTTTAGTCCTTTTAGGTGTCGTCGCGTTACATTTTTAGTCCAAATTTACAAAAATGATTATAAAAATTTTATAAAAATTTCCGTAGCTTCTTTTATTAATTTCAAGCTTATTTCAACAGCTTATTTTATGAAAAGCTTAATTTTCTAGCTTATGGGCCTTAACGAAACAATACATAAGCCCATTTAAAAATTTAGAGGCGAGGGCATGAAAATTATTTTGGGCTTGAACTTGGGCTTCTTTTGTGATTCTAAAAATATATTTTATGGGCCCAGTGGGCTATTAAATCTTAAAATCTTATTGGGCCTTGAATTAGTCCAATCGACAAATATATAGTTTTTAGTATTAAGTTTAGATTTGAAAATCTGATTTGTGTCGATTCAATATGGCTCGATTATGGTGTCAAAACGTGATTATTTTTGTAAGTTGTGTAAACGAAATTTATAGTTTTCTAGGTGGTCTATTAGTACGTAGAAAAATATAGTATGCTCGTTACGTGAAATTAAAAGTTATACGATGCGTTTGTATGGTGTTTGAATCGATTACTTATTTTGAAAAACTTGAAATATTTACTAAGTGTTTAATGAAATTTCATACGATGTAACATGGTTCGAAAATGAGTTGATTGATGCATGTAACGTGAGAATAAACGTGAAGTGTGTGTGCTACGTGACTCCTAGGCCTTCCAAGATAGAGGCTAGTCACTTTTGTGTTGCTAAAAATATGTACGTACGTAAAATATATATATGAAACTATATACGATCGAACAAAAATAAATATGATGCATGACCATAATTTAACGTGTGATTTGGATTCAATTGAGTTGGGAAAGACTTACAACACCTTAGAGGTGGTAGAGAGTCGAGTAGAAACGAGTGAAACACAAGAAAATCTTGTCTAATCGTATAACCCAAACGTTATACTTATATATTAAACCCGATTTCACTTTCCTTGCTTCCAACTATGTATCAATCGACTCCTGGCTTGTAAGGGTGATGTTTAGGAAGAAACGTATATGTAAAAGAGTTTGAGAATGGAAGGAAACAAATGCATGCATGAACGTATATATGGTACCATTCGAATGGATCGTATGGTGCTAAATAACTCGAGGAAACATGAACTACTATACCATTTCAGGGATACTTGGCTTCTTAGGACAATTATATGGATATAATATGGGATGTGAGTGCATGAAACATGGGATGTGTTTGGGTGACTCATGTATCAATGTCGACAACATAGATATACATACACGATTTGCTTAAACCTTGTACTACTCGATTTTAGCTGATCATGGATGATATTTGATCATGAAATCAACTTAGAAATATTATTAGGAACCATTAGAAACAAACGGGATTCAAAACGGTTAAGTTTTGAATATATTACAAATCGATTTGGTTTTGTACGAGTCGAACACTTTGCCTTTTAAAAACGTATCAAAACTCAACGTATGGACGTGAGAATTGACACACTAATAGTTGGCTAGGAGGTCAATGAAATGAGACAATAAAATACGTAGGTCGTGTGTAGAAATTAGAAATGAACGAGGCGTTTTGGAGCTTCCTTAGTCGGTCTATACGAAATTTTTAGAAATAAAAATGGGTTAAGAAATTGGGCCGGTTGGGCTTAGAGAAAAACAAAGGCCCGTTGGATTTTAATTAGTTTTATTAATTAAGTTTAGTGAAATTAATATTTTGTTAATTGTGTCGAGAACTTGTTTTGTCGTTTGACGAAGTTTGCAATATCGTAATCGTGACCATTTTAATATACAAAGAAAATTTTAAATTTCCCCGTAAAAATGGTGATTACAATAATGACAGAGATTATTTATTTAATTAACCGAAGTTAATTATACAAATTTTTGCGATGTTTTACAGTACCCACATGTCATTCTGAATTTCGTCTCGAAATTCAAATTTAATGTGATTACTTGAGTAAAGAATATTTTAACAGAAGTTGTCGAGAGATTTTTATTCCTAAAATTACGGAAACGTGATTCAGTTAGATTTACTTGTACCCAACAAGACAAGGTAACTGAAGTATTTAAGGGTTGTGAATATTGAAAATAGTGGTCATAAATAGTGAAATAACGACTAGTAAATAGTGCCCAACGGTCGGGAATAGTAACCCAACGGTCACATTTTAGCCTATATATACCATTACCAATTTCCACTTCTTCCATCAACCATTTTCCTTTCATTTTCCATCAAAATGCCGCATCCCATAACCATCTTAGCGATTGTATACGTCGTCCTTGCCGCTATCTACTTGGCGTACGTTCCGGATGAAGACTTTGGATTCTTGGTCGCGATCTTGATGTTCGTCGTACCCCTTACTATCCTTGCTATTACCGTCGACAAGATTTGGGGGTAAAATCTTGAGCTAGGGTTGTTTTGGATTAAGTTCTTGTTATGTTTTTATTTTCTTGTAACGAATAAGGAATAAACTCGTTTTGTTTTTAAGAATTTGTCTCATTATTGTTTTTAATATTTGGTTTATATTTATTTTTCAGCATAATTAAAGTGATTCATCCTGTGGTGGCTCTTGCTATTGTTTTGTTGGTGGGAGTCTTATTTGTCATAGCGGATCAACTTATTGAAGATTCTTTTGTTTGTATTGTAATAATTGTAACGATAGCACTTCCGATGCTAATTATTTGTTTATGTATTAATTTTTATGGATTTTAATAAAATTTTTGTTATTGATGTCTTTTATCAGTTTTTGTGAATTATTTGTGTTTTTCTTGCTTATACTTTTGTTGATTTCCTATCATAATGGTGATGATATAAGATAGGTATTTATTGTGGGTTGTTTAATGTATTGTTTTTGAACAGTTTATTTTTGCTTTATATCTTGCTTTGGAATGAAGATTGTTATTTAAATATTTGAAAATATCATTGTTCCTTTCATAACATAATTCTTCCTAAATTATACATAGTTGATCAGGTTATGTATAATTGAGGACCAAATGATGTGATGTTTGGTTCAATCATATATTTCTATAAATTGTTTTAGATGATGTTCAACGTTTTGTTTTTATAATATAATACGTAAATTTCTTTTTGAAATAAAGTGGAAAATTTTAGGGTTCATATTATAAATCAGAAATTTATGGAGTAATTATTGTATATTGTTATTTGGTAAATGAGACAGAAATTGAAATTAACTTAGATTATCATTATTATGGAAATATTACAAGGGAGATTTTTCGATACAGTTGAAAGATTATTGTTTAAGTTACATCCATCGTAACTTGAAGTGAAATACAGGAAAGAAATACAACTTAGGAAATTTTAAACTAGATTTTATTTATCTTCAACAGGAATTTATTCATCTGTTCCAATCTAGTTGCCATTCCCTTGATACTATCAAGGTCTTTAAAGATTCTTCATTTTCTTGTAAAGGTCTTGGCTTTCCAATTAACATTGTAGTTTGGACATCGTTTCACATGATGACCATGTCCACCACATCCATGGCATACAATAGTTGTTGGTTGTACTTTCCTGTCCTTAGTCCTGCAGCTAATTGCCAGGTGACCTGTTTTCTGACATTTCGTGCATTTAACCCCACATCTCCCGGTGTGATGCTGGTTGCATTTTTGACACCAGGGTAGAGTTCCACGATAACCACTTCCAGTAACAGGTGCGACAAGACAATTTCTATTAGCTTTCTGATTGATTCCCAGCTGACGTTGGTACTCCATACGGTCTTCTAGATGTTTGCGATAACGGTCTTGAGCATTGAAGATGTTGCAGTAGATGGGATTGATGGTTCCTGTCTCGGGAAGTTTCCTCTTCTGATTATTTCCATTTGGTAAAATTTCATGCCTAATTCCTTGATGATGGTTGATGGTAGGGTTGATCATTCCTTCTTGAATCTTTAAGTGAGGTGGCCTATACTTCATGAAACTTGCAGGGTTTTGATTACCAAGTATACCCGTCTCTCTTCTAGGATAAACTACGGTAGTCCCTTCTAATACCACCGACACTATGTCTTTTACCAATTTCTAGATAGCTCCAGGAGTCATGGTGATTTCTGATGATGGTTGACATGCATTGTTCATGTTGTCCATTTTCTGTAAACATAAATGAAACTCAACATTAGAATCCATATAATATCAGAAAATTTTAAATAATGAAGTTAATTATTTCATTGATGATAGACTGAATTGACTCCCTACTGTAATCTAATTTCAAGATATGTCTTTGTTGTATCATTTTATCAATGATCAACTCTTGATATGGGATTACTAAAGAACAAACCGACTTGTCTATTTCAAATGAAGTTTAATTATCTTTTCTTCATTCTTTAAATCCACTTTCAAAAATTGGTATTTAGACGATTCTTAAAGTTTTAGGTTAATTATGGAAATTTTTTTAAGAAATCTTAACAATTTGTAAGAAATCTTACGGTAGATTTGAATAATATTACAGATGTAAATAGAATATTAATAACTTGACCGATTGTCTTTGCAAGATAAACGATACAAGATCTTTTATTAATACTCCATTGATCTGAATAGAATCATTTGGTTATTAAAGAAAATAACAAATGATGAGATTTTTGCATGAAAATATGAGGATTCATTTCATGCATGATTGATACGGAAGAAAAGATTGATTCATAACATATATATATATATATATATATATATATATATATATATATATATATATATATATATATATATATATATATATATATATATATATATATATATATATATATATATATATATATATATATAACAGAAAGGATGTTATTATACAATATGTTTTGATTACACGTTCTGAAGTTTCAGAATTATTGAACATTACATGAAATATTAACCAAGTCTATCTGGTTTATTAGGAACAACAAGGAAACTTGTAAAATTAAGATTAGTTACGCCTATGACGTAAATATCTAATTTCTTTCTCAAGTTCAAGTTGTGCAGCTTCCATGTTTGAGAAACGTTCTTGACACATGTTCATTTGGTTTGCCAACATACTCTCTAATGTGGCAATCTTTTGACCCTGGTTTCTGGTTGCATCTCTGGCCATCCATAGGGTTCTCTCAATATCTCCAATTCTTACATGTGTTTGACCGTGTTCTCTTCTTGCACAACGAACCCTGGTGTCCAAACTTCCAAGTTCCTGGTTGGTGTTGTCCTTTATTTCATTAATCTTTATTCCTAACTCACATATTGTTCGCCTCTCAGCATCCGCCCTCTTGAACAATGCATCAAGGTTACGGTCGTACCATTCAAATTGAGTTGGTCGTAACCTTTTTAGCTGTTCAGTGTGAGCATCCAATATGCCGGCATGTCGATAAATAAGATTCCATATTGATTCAGGAGTGCTTATATCGTAGTCGGGAGAGTTAGGTGAAGATAAATTATTTGGAGAATTTGGTATTGTAGAATTTGAAGTATAAGGTAACGGAGAAATTGGCTCAACATTCGTCCATGCTATCTCTTGGCTTGAACCTTGTCCAACTTCGAATATTGCCTGGCCACCAATCAAATCTTCATATGATTCGGTAGCTCTCCTGATTCTTTGACATAAAGGTGAACGGATAGGTGACGATGGAGGTGATCTCGGATTGAGTTCTATATTAGGTTGGGATTTTATTATTTGTACGTAAGGATTTTCATTATTCGGAGAATTTTTATTGATAGATGAGGTATTAGTATTATGGATATTTGTTTTGACATTCACGGGCGTTCCTGAAGACATGCTACAATAGTAACCGAGAATAATATTTTATGAGTATTTTGTATGTTAAAGATATAACAGTACAGATGAAATAACAATTGTATATGAGGAACTATTAAGCATGTAAGATAATCTCAACAGATAAAGTATTGAGCACGACAGTCTGCAGACACGGAGGGCATAAAATATTATGGTGTAAAATCATTATTTTGAAAATGTAGTTATAGTTTTAATGTTTGAAAACATTTAATTCTCTATAACTGTAGCTCTGATGCCAATCTGTAACACCCCCAAATTTAAGTTTGTCGCAGCGGAAAAGTAATTTGGGTGTTACGGTGAGGATCGAAGTTTTAACCACATAAAATGGTTTAAAAGAAACGTTTTGAAAGTTATTTGTCATTCAAATAATAATTTTGATAAAAGATGAACCATTTGATTTAAAATCTTATGAAAAGATATAAAAGCTTGTAAAAATGACAAATTTGATTTTTACACCATTTTAATTTATCAGAGTAATAAATGCCCACTCCGTGTCTTGTCCTGCTCCGTTAAATTACCTGAGATACACATGCTTAAAAGTGTCAACACAAAGGTTGGTGAGTTCATAGAGTTTTAGGAAAAACCCTTTATTTTGTTAGATTTCAGGAATATTTGGTATTGATAAAATACAAACAGTAATGAAACAAGTATCGAGTATATTCACAAATAAATCATATAAGTATTCAATCACATTCAAATAAAGAATCAATAACCCTAACATGAGCTGGAACCTCATGATACTAAATCAATCAGATATACAATTCACGTATGGTCAAACCTATACAGCTGTATCTAAATATATGTTGAAAACATACATTTTTCCTTTATAGATATTGCACCAAGCCTCATGACACACAAGCTTAACCAGAAGGGGGTGTTCTATCAAATCAATGATAGATTTTGCCCTCTATTAATAGGTGATTTGCCAATTCCTATTTGTTTACGAATATAGTGTATCACGACTAATACGACTAACCAATTGCAATTGGCATTCCGTCAAGTATTAGTGGGACAGGGGGTCAATCCTTAACAGGTTTCGAAGCTGTTCACTATATTCGCACCCACTTTACATGTGGTTAATGGCTCATGATTGAGGGACTTCATGGCGATAGCTAACTTAGGCAATATCAAGGAATAATGGGCTCATTCAAAATAACATCATGTAATCAAGTATCGTATCACAGTAATCAATTTGAAAACAGTATCGTTTGAGTTTCAGAAATTCAGTTTAAATATTTCGCCAGTAACACATGTATATCACATACTACAATAATCGAATTGAAAACATTTTCATATGAGTATCAGTATTTCAGTCAAGTAATTCATCAGTAAATTATATATATCACATACCACAACAATCGAATGGAAAACATTATCATATGAGTATCAGTATTTCAGTCAAGTAATTCATCAATAAATTATATATATCACATATCACAATAATTGAATGGAAAACAATATCATACGAGTATCAGTATTTCAATTAAGTATTTTGTCATGTATTGTATATATCACATTTTAAATCACAAATTATATTATTTTAATATCAATTAGGAAATTGATTTGAATCATGTATTTTATTTCATATACTTATCAAGTTATCAAAGTATATGTAAGCATGTATCTCCCCAATGATTTAAAAACAATTATTGGACATGGGGCTATGACTCACCTGGATTGATTTGGAAATGATGGAAAGTAAAGTAGAACGAGATTTATGGGAACGATTATGGAAACGTCTTTGATACGGAACCTGATAAATAAATTTATCAGAAAATATAACCAAATACTATTTGGTAAATACAAACGAATAACGAATAATTATTTTTCGTTATGACGAATTGATGATATGCAGTGAAATTATTATGCCATGCATGATATGATAAAATACTTTATTTAATATATCCATCGTAGTTTTACCTTTTTAATCGTAAGTAATAATATTAACTTTTTAGATATCGTTATATATATTATTAACGTAAAAATAAATAATATATATATATATATATATATATATATATATATATATATATATATATATATATATATATATATATATATATATATATATATATATATATATATATATAACGTAATAAAATGCATATGACGTGATGGTTGCCGTAAAATAGAAAATAAAATGAGAATGTCAAATAGATTATGTGTAGTCCTTGTCCTTTTCCAATTTTTATACTTTTTATACTAACGGCGTTAGCGTTACACCGTTAGTCCTTTTCGTATCTATTTTATATTTATAGTCCACTACTTGTCCAGAATTACAATCTAAGCTTGGAGATTAATAATAAATCATTTTCTACCTTAATAATTCTGTTTTTACAGTTTTAGTCCTTAGTTTTCACAGTTTTGCATTTTTAGTCCTTTTAGGTGTCGTCGCGTTACATTTTTAGTCCAAATTTACAAAAATGATTATAAAAATTTTATAAAAATTTCCGTAGCTTCTTTTATTAATTTCAAGCTTATTTCAACAGCTTATTTTATGAAAAGCTTAATTTTCTAGCTTATGGGCCTTAACGAAACAATACATAAGCCCATTTAAAAATTTAGAGGCGAGGGCATGAAAATTATTTTGGGCTTGAACTTGGGCTTCTTTTGTGATTCTAAAAATATATTTTATGGGCCCAATGGGCTATTAAATCTTAAAATCTTATTGGGCCTTGAATTAGTCCAATTGACAAATATATAGTTTTTAGTATTAAGTTTAGATTTGAAAATCTGATTTGTGTCGATTCAATATGGCTCGATTATGGTGTCAAAACGTGATTATTTTTGTAAGTTGTGTAAACGAAATTTATAGTTTTCTAGGTGGTCTATTAGTACGTAGAAAAATATAGTATGCTCGTTACGTGAAATTAAAAGTTATACGATGTGTTTGTATGGTGTTTGAATCGATTACTTATTTTGAAAAACTTGAAATATTTACTAAGTGTTTAATGAAATTTCATACAATGTAACATGGTTCGAAAATGAGTTGATTGATGCATGTAACGTGAGAATAAACGTGAAGTGTGTGTGCTACGTGACTCCTAGGCCTTCCAAGATAGAGGCTAGTCACTTTTGTGTTGCTAAAAATATGTACGTACGTAAAATATATATATGAAACTATATACGATCGAACAAAAATAAATATGATGCATGACCATAATTTAACGTGTGATTTGGATTCAATTGAGTTGGGAAAGACTTACAACACCTTAGAGGTGGTAGAGAGTCGAGTAGAAACGAGTGAAACACAAGAAAATCTTGTCTAATCGTATAACCCAAACGTTATACTTATATATTAAACCTGATTTCACTTTCCTTGCTTCCAACTATGTATCAATCGACTCCTGGCTTGTAAGGGTGATGTTTAGGAAGAAACGTATATGTAAAAGAGTTTGAGAATGTAAGGAAACAAATGCATGCATGAACGTATATATGGTACCATTCGAATGGATCGTATGGTGCTAAATAACTCGAGGAAACATGAACTACTATACCATGTCAGGGATACTTGGCTTCTTAGGACAATTATATGGATATAATATGGGATGTGAGTGCATGAAACATGGGATGTGTTTAGGTGACTCATGTATCAATGTCGACAACATAGATATACATACACGATTTGCTTAAACCTTGAACTACTCGATTTTAGCTGATCATGGATGATATTTGATCATGAAATCAACTTAGAAATATTATTAGGAACCATTAGAAACAAACGGGATTCAAAACGGTTAAGTTTTGAATATATTACAAATCGATTTGGTTTTGTACGAGTCGAACACTTTGCCTTTTAAAAACGTATCAAAACTCAACGTATGGACGTGAGAATTGACACACTAATAGTTGGCTAGGAGGTCAATGAAATGAGACAATAAAATACATAGGTCGTGTGTAGAAATTAGGAATGAACGAGGCGTTTTGGAGCTTCCTTAGTCGGTCTATACGAAATTTTTAGAAATAAAAATGGGTTAAGCAATTGGGCCGGTTGGGCTTAGAGAAAAACAAAGGCCCGTTGGATTTTAATTAGTTTTATTAATTAAGTTTAGTGAAATTAATATTTTGTTAATTGTGTCGAGAACTTGTTTTGTCGTTTGACGAAGTTTGCAATATCGTAATCGTGACCATTTTAATATACAAAGAAAATTTTAAATTTCCCCGTAAAAATGGTGATTACAATAATGACAGAGATTATTTATTTAATTAACCGAAGTTAATTATACAAATTTTTGCGAGGTTTTACACAACCCAACCATGAACGCACCCCCACCGGAAAATCATAATAACGCCTTCCGGCGTTGACGTTGTTCCAACAGGTCTTTAGGACTGTCCACCTGCCACATCCGCATCGCGCCATTCTTAAGATTTGATCGAAAATACTTTAGGATAAGATTTGATGAGAGAGAGAGAGAGGAGAATTTAGGGATGAGTTGTGAATAACTGAATACATTTAGCTTTTATTATCATATAATTACTGTAGCATCTGCATATATCGCGTGTGACTCAGCACACGGTATTACATAATGACGGTATTGCCCTTGTGCTAAAAACAAAATGTAACGGCAGAAAACGTCGTTGACCGACAGAAAACGGGTCAAAGGACGCAATCGGCCTAAAAAAACTTGAGGAGGGACACACGGAGAGGTTTTTCAAAAGTTAAGGTCCCAGGCGATGTTTCGTGGAAATTTTAGGGACCAACGATGTATTTTTGTCTTATATTTATGTTTTTAAGTTTAGATATAAATGTTTGCATTATTAGTTAGAATATTGATTTCATTGATGATTTAGTAAGGGTGGGAGTTAAGTTTGATATAAAATTTGTATTGCGTAAGGTAATTTATGTTTTTGAGTTTGTTTTCAATGAAGAAAAAGAATGATAAAAAGATGAAGTTAGGGTCCGTTTGGTTAGCGGGTTTTTATGAGGGGTTTGGGTATTAGTCAAAAAAACCATTGTTTGGTTCATAATACTTATATTTTCAAAACCCTTGAGTAATGGTTTTTCAAATCGACACCAACTTGGTAGCTTTACATCAAATCCGTGAGACCCACCACATATCCTCTCACATACTTTTTTTTTTTTTTTTTTTTTTTACTATATAAGTAATTTATTTTATTTTAAATTTACTATTAAATATGTTTAATAAATATTTTTTTCTCTCCTAAACTTATCCCAAATCCAAATCCTAATCCAACCCCATTTATAAACCAAACGGACCCTTAGTGTAAAGGATATAATTACCCTTATGTGACTTGCACATGAGGGAGTTAACGACATTTTTTTAATGGTTGTTTGGTCAAAGGACAAGCCTATTACAAATCGACAAGTACATAAACGAGCAGTGTATTTTTAAAAGTTTTAGGACGAAAGGTGAAAAATATGTGATTTTATTTATTTATTTATTTGTGTTCTTTAAGTTTTCTTTTAAGAAATGAAGAGGAAGATGAGAGGAATTTTTGTTAAAAAAAATCTTCATCCCATTTTTAAAAGAAAAATGGTAGAGAACTTTATTATATTACATATGTAAATATTACTATTTTAAAAGATTTGTCGTTAAGAACTAAATGACATACTTATTAACAAACTTGGCTTAGCTCATTTAGTCACCTAAGGTATTCTAAGGAGCTTTTGAGGAGGTTGTTTTAATGAGGTTTCAAGTTTGATCCTCACTGGGTTTTCCTTCTAGTTAAGAATCTGTGAAGAACTCTGCCCACTCAGATGCGTCGAGTCTCTGACTCGCTATCCGATAGTGTTACTAACTTGCCGTTCAAAAAAAAAAAACACTTGTACATGTTATTTTCCTTTTCCTCCAACTTAAAAAGATGATTTATGATTACTAAGGGTTGAGGAAAAACAAAAAGAACGAGAAACCAAAACCGATTGAAAAACTAATGGTTCAATTTTTGTAATTTATAAAAACCAAAGTTTTTGGTTCGGTTTGGTTTTAGAAAAACACCAAATCGAAAAAAACCGAACCGACAAAATAAATATTATCTTAAAAACTTACAATTGCTTCTTGAATGTGTTATTTATAACACATAAACGGTTATCATCTAGAATTTTTGTTGTTGTTAGTCTTTTATTGTCATTATTGTATTACTTTATTATGCATAAACAATTCTCTTATATAAATTTTATGATCAATAGTTTCTTATTGTCATTATTTTGTGTTTCTTTTGTTCTTGGAACTTGAAAAAGTTATTCTACGTTGCATTAGAAATTCGACAATTGAAATACCAAACCACGATAAACGAAATAAAAACCGGAAAAGCCAGAAAACCAACCGAAAATTAACTAAAAATTGAAAAACTGAAATTAGAATAAACCGAAACTGAATAGTTTCTAAAGAAACAAAATCGAACATTTTTGGTTCGGTTTTAATTTTAGCAAAAAAAAAAAGAAAAAAAAATAAACACCAACTATTCTTTTAAATTTAATTTACTTTTCTCTTTACAATACTTTTCATTTTACTTTGCTTTAAACATACTGTAAGAATATAATGTAAATAATGACATGGAACTTCAAAATTAGTAACCCAAGTCTTTGGTGTACTTTACTCTTCTAGTACTTGTAACAAAAGGTCAAAACCCAGACACCACTTTATCTTCAGCCCCGTCTTACCCACCACACGATCATCTCCTCACACAAACCAATCAACGGTCAAGATCACTCCCCTATTTCTTACATTCATCAAAACAATCACCAAACCCTTTAAAAGTCATTCTTTCCGTTGAAAATCGATCTGGGATAATGGAGACGGAGCTGAAGGAGCTTTTCGAGTCGGCTAAGAAAGCGGCGGACGCCGCCGCAGCTGACGGCGGGGCGGCGGAGGAAGATCGGTGTGTTGATGCTTTGAAAGCGTTGAAGAAGTTTCCTGTTAATTACCAGATTCTTGTCTCCACTCAGGTTTTTATATAAAAAATTTAATCTTTTTGTTTTTGAGTTAATTGGTTTTAATATTTGTGATTGTTTATTGTTGTTATATATATTGAAAAAAAGTTAGAGGTTGTTTAGTTGTTGAAAAAGTTATTTAATTTTTTTATTTCACCCACTAAACACATCCTTAATTTTTTGTGTTAATTTTATACTAATTTTCTAAAGTGTTAACTGGATGTGTTTTTTTAGAATTGTTTTGGAGTTTTTGTTTATTCGACGTGGTAATATAGGCACATATGTATATCTTTCTGTTTGAATCTAATTATGATGTTATTGTGATTTAGGTAAATGCCATTGTTTTAGTAGCGGAATAGAGAGTTTTTGTTCATTTTTATCTTTTTTGTGGTTCGAGTAGCTGGTTGTTAGGTTGTGGACGTAATAAGGATCGGATTAGTTGATATGCTTGTGCTTGATTATTAGGATGATACTGTTGTGGGTTTAGTTTTATAGACATGGGACGAATAGTTGGATAGCTCCTTAGGAGTTTTGTTGCCTGTTGCCTATCAGTTCATCTCTTTCTTTGCTCGTCTAGTAGATGTGTGATGCGTGTTTGTGCAGGTTTCGGATTTAAAATATGTGTATGAAATTTATAATGGGTTCTCTATCAGTTTGAATCATTAAGACTTGATGAATTTAGTGACTCCCTTACTTTTTTCATGGTGGTTTGCTAAGTCCTCAGACATGCTTTGTTTCCGTTTTCTTTCCCTTTTTTCCTTCTAGTTTGAGGGCTGTAACTAAGGGTGTATAGGGACCATACGGAATGTATTCTGCGAACTTGCACTGTTCACATATGTATCAAGAATTTGAGTCCGTAACTATATCTGTATGATAGTCGTACCTGCATCAACATCCAGACATCCATGGTATTAAAATAGGCAAAAGCATATTCATTTAGGATTGTGGAAGTTCATGGTATTTATAACTTAAACATCTGGGCGTGACTATCATAATTGGCATCTGAAACAAACCAATCCAAAGAGAGGATTGCAGAATGATGTGATTTCAATAGGCGGTAGTTAAGACACTAATAAGATACTAAAAGAATGACTCGATTTTAAGCAGGTTAGATACTTCGTAATATCATATTACTAATATATTATATTTCTAACAACAAAATATGTTGTATGATGAGTATGTTTATATTTATACCTTATCCTTGCCAGACGTAGATGTACATGAGTTGTGTCATTGTGTATCATATGTCTTGGTTATATCATATGAATTTGGGATGTCAAATAAAAGGGGATGCCATTATTTATTTATTGTTCTCAAGAACTTTGTAACGGGTGTAGATATACTTGATGTACACAGGACATGTTAAAATTATATTTTACTATCTATTTAGTCACTAGGGCACTTGAAATGCAACGCATATGTGAATTTTTCAGATATACCTAGTGTGTATCCTTCTCATGCCCGCTACTTCAATTCTCATTAGATATGGAATATGCCACTTATTTAGTTATTTAACCACAATCGATAAACAGAGTAATCTTTCTGTATATTAGATATTGTGTATTCCCACTGTGCGGTAAAACTAGACACAAATTGCTTATAGTTTGATAAGTTATACAACTACCATCATTTCAGGTGGGGAAGCGTCTTCGTCAACTAACAAAACACCCTAGAAAGAAGATTCAATCCTTAGCAGCTGAGCTGGTAGAAATTTGGAAAAACATAATTGTTGAAGAGACATTAAAGAATAAGAAAAATGGGAGCTCAGAAACGAAAGAATCTGTAAAATCTGAGCATGGAGCAAATACATCTGACAAAAAGGTCCAGAGAGTAAACTCAATTAAGGTTGAGAAACCTAGTCATAGCGGCACCTCATCATCGTCTGAGAAAAAAGTTAATGTTGTGAAGGTCGAAAAGCGAGATAGTAATAAAGAAGAAAATAAGCAAACAAATCAAACCACAGCAAATAGTGTGGCCCCACCTAAACTGACTTCCCTTGTTTCTTGTAAGGATCCCGTAAGAGACAAAATTCGTGAACTTCTCGCAGAAGCATTATGCAAGGTTCATGGGGAGATTGAGGATGAATTGAGGGATGAAGCGAATGCTGCTGACCCGTACAGAGTTGCTGTTTCGGTTGAGTCTGCAATGTTTGAAAAGTGGGGTAGATCCAACGGTGCACAAAAGCTCAAATACAGATCAATAATGTTTAATATCAAGGATGCAAAAAACCCAGATTTCAGAAGGAAAGTGTTGCTTGGGCATGTGAAGCCACAAAGGATTCTGGAGTTGACCCCTGAAGAGATGGCGAGCACTGAAAGACAAATGGAGAATGGGAAAATAAAAGAGAAAGCTTTGTTCGATTGTGAACGTGGTTTGCCACCAAAGGCCACCACTGATGAATTCAAATGCGGTCGTTGTGGGAAAAGGAAATGCACTTATTACCAGCTGCAGACTCGGAGTGCTGATGAACCCATGACGACTTTTGTAACATGTGTAAACTGTGATAATCATTGGAAGTTCTGTTAAGGAACTGACACATACAGTTGAACGTATCTGATTAATCTCTTTTGAGAAACCTTTTTCAGGTGAGATCAACTTTCAAACTGTTATATTTGATTGAGTTTTAGAAACATTTGTTTGTCAGTCAGTTATAGCTAGATAAGTGTTTGTCTGTGCCTTTATGTCATTTGAGGCCGTTGTGATATTATTTGTAACATTTAGTTATATGTTCGTACCTCCTCGTTAAACTTGAAATATTTAGTTATATGTCCGTGCCTCCTTTTAAACATCCATTCTATTTGTGATCCCTTTCCCTTGGCGTCCCATGAATTGCTGTCTTAGTTGACTCATCTTGTTGTTTGCTATGTTTATACATGTATTTTGCTTTGTGGTGTTTCTCTCCTGTAATGGTCATGGTTTTCTAGTGTTGTGTCTGGTAGATTGTGGTTTTGACACCACATTAGGCACATCTTATGAGTCGCTAATAGCTAGTTTGATATTTTTAATGTTGGAAAGGTTTCTATAATGCAGAAAAGTATATGAACACATTGTAGCAAGAGGTGACGAAATAGATGTATCTGTCGAGTTAGAGAAGTGTGTGTTTGGGCCTTTATGTCATTAGAGGCCGTTGTGATAATATCTGAAACATTTAGTTATATGTTCATACCTTCTCCTTAAACTTGAAACATTTAGTTATACGTCGTACCTACTCCTTAAACATCCCTTTTCCTTGGTGTCTCATGAATTGCCTGTCTTAGTTGACTCATCTTGCAGTTTGCATTATGGTCTCTCTCTCCGGTAATGGTAGTGATCTTCTAGTGTCGACAACACATTGGCACATGTTATGACTTATGAGTAGCTAATCTACCTAGTTGAAGTTTTAATTTGATACTGTTATATAGGTTTCTATAATGTAGAAAAGTATATGAACACGTTGCACCAAGATGATTGAGGTGACAAAATAGATGAATCAGTTGAGTTATAATATCAAGTCGAAACATAGAGGGTTAACAATAAACACCTAGTACACAACTCATGTACAGTTTTATTGAATGGTACACAATTTAAGCAAATACCAAGTATATGTAATAATTATACAGAATTGTCTAGGCTGTAAAACACGGATCCTTAAATTTTTTAGGCACATTGTTGAGTATGATGTTCATCCTTGATTGCCTGAAACACTTCTGAGCTCTTATAAAATATACAAGCTCTTCTTTTATAATCCATAGGTTCTCTTCCATCATCTTTCCCCATAATTGCCTCCATCTCCATTAATTCTACTTTTTCGTTTACATCATCTACACTTTCATCCACAATTCCATTACATTCTTCATCCACTTGAACTTTTCGTATACTATCCGGTTTCATTAGCCGATCACCATTGCAACACTTCATGGCCAATCCTTGACCCTTTTGCCACCTCAAGGTTTGCCCTACTTTCAAGCTTTGCAAACCGGAAGGATTATGGTCTCCTGGCTGACATATGAAACCGAATGTCTGTGGGGTATAAAGGGCATGTGAAGCTTCCATTGTCTTCAACATAATATGTTTATGTATGGGTAAGTTTGAGGATGGATTTATATAGGCATGGGGTGGTATGGGTTGAAGTGACACGTGGCAGATAATGGGAAATGTAGAGTCGTGGCAGGAAGTGTTGAGAGACATCTAGACTAGAAGGTTTTGGACACGTTTTGAAGAGGAAGATGAATATGTTGTCTTGTTGCTGGAAAAAACCAAATTGGAAATATCCGCTGCCATATTTGATCCTCATCCAACGACTATAATACTATGCTTTGATATTAATGAAAACTTTTATGAATCAAAATTGAGATTATAACGAGTGGGGGTACCCGCGCGTTGCTGCGGATATGTTGTGGTTAATATAAACTTGAAATAAAACGTTTGAAAAAAATTATTGCTGAAATGTTGTGGTTAATCTAAACTTGAAATAAAACGATTGAAAAAAATTATTTTTGTTAATAACGACTAAATTTGCAAAAGATCGATATCCGCAGAAGAAAAAAAAAAAAAACTTATAAAACATGCTACAGTACCGCGACTCACGAAATCACTGTTCCGATCACTGTAGCAAACACTGTTGCTACAGTGTTTGCTACAGTACAACGTAATGCTTTTTAGTATATACATATAATATAATGTTTGTAATAAATAAATAACTAGGATTCAAATTACATGGAAGAGATCACGCGACTAATGCTTTGAAGTTTCTCTAGTGACAAAATATCTATGACTTAAAGGTTTACCATAGCTCATTCTAACCTTACCCTATGCCAATATATAAGAAAGATATCATAAAGATATTAATTCAATACTCCGATATAACTCCTTTTGAGACAACAGACCCGTGGGAAACCATATGTCTTTTAGGGAGCTTTTTTTTTTTTTTTTTTTTTTTTTTTTTTTTGGTAAAGGGTTATACCCGGTGAAATATAAGCTGTTCCTTAAATAATTCAAGACTATTTCGAAAATGGTTAAGGGAGGTGATTTGCACAAATCGGTGTACAAACAGTTAAAGCAGGACGCATATAAAGTATGATATTGACCAACACACCACTAGCCAAATTGATATTTGTTTCAAGTCGACACTATTATTATCATTGACTAATAATACTTGATTGATATTTGTTTCAAGCCGACACTATTATTATGACTGACTAATAATATCTTGAATAGACCTAATATTGAAACTTCCCATATTCCACCATTTAAAAACTTTATTCAAACCCTTCACAACCTTTGAGCACTTTATAAAGCAGTGCTCGACTCTCTCTTTCGTCTCTACAATACGGACAAAGCGTCAAATTTAGGTCCACACCAAGGTGATCAAGCCAAGAGAAGATACGAGATGTTAAATCACGTATTCCACCTCCTTTTTTTTTTTTTTTTTTTTTTTTTTTTTTTTTTTTTTTCAAAATCTATCACCTTCTGAATGATTTTCCGCAAACGAAAATTTTGCTGGTATTGTTTAAATTGTTCAAGTGGCTAGCATTCGAGCAGAATACAGAGCCTGAAGCATTTATCTCATGTACTTTACAATAAAATCACATCAAAAGATACCTCAATGAACAATTGACAAGAATGTGAAATGGCTATCAGAATTCAAGCTTATTCTTGAATAGGCAGCCATCTACAAGTTTCTCTCTTTTGACCTTATCAAAACCTGGGATGTCATACCTTTTAGAATTCATGATTAACAAGGTTCTTTTAGATACCTTATCAGTTATCTCAAAGGTTTAAATTAAAGTCAGATTTTTTACATTCAAAAGTCTGAAGAAAAGGTCATGTTGTTCAATTAACATATATCAACAACTAATGCCACCCCTTGACATACCTTGAGAAGTTCAGGAAATGATATGAGATGTTAACTCACGTATTCCATCATCTTTTCTTTCAACATCCTTGACCTTCTGAATGATATTTCGCAGGCGAGAATCTTGTCCTTCATTTGGGATGAGAGGTAGCAACATTAAAAAAGTAGCATAATCAGGCACAAAACCTAGGTTGATCATTTCTTCAAGAAAAATTTCTGCCTCTTGACATTCGTTTTTCTTCAACAACTCTCTAACAATAACATTGTATGTGAAACTATTTGGCAAACAACCATTATCTTCCATATTCTGAAGTAATTCTTTAGCTTTAACAAATAACCCTTCTCGGAAAAGCAGACGTATCACCACAGTATATGTCTTCATATCTGGTTTCAATCCTTTTAACAAGAGTTCATCAAACAAATCCATAGCCATGTTATGGTTTCCACATTTACTAAAACCATCAATTAGGGTAGTATACATGGTTATATTTATCATCAATTCATTGTTTTCCAGAGAACGGAAGATAGCCAATGCGTCAGAACACTCGGAGTTCTTGCACATTCCGTTTAACAATATGCTGTAAGTAACTACATCTGGAGTCACACCCTTGGCTTGCATCTCATTGAAGAGATCTCTTGCAGCTGTAGGATTCTCCAATTGAAACAAACCTTGCAACACAGTGTTGTAAGTACAAACATTAGGAATCAAACCTTTGTCTGAGATTTCTCGAAATATGTTCATGGCCTCATCAATTCGTTTTTTCTTGCAGTATCCATTTATCAAGCTGTTATAGGTGACGATGTTTGGCCTAAGCTCCTTCTCCACCATGCGATCAACAACTTTCTTTGCCTCATCTAATTCACCACGTAAACAATATCCATCTATTAGTGCGCTATAAGTAACTACATTTGGATGTAGACCTCTACGTTCCATTGCTTGAACAGCAAGCTCTGCATCTTTTACAGATCCTTGCTTGCAAAAGGCATTCACCATGGTCGTGTAGGTATGTATATTGGGAGGGACCCCTTTCTCCTCCATATCTATTAACATTCTGGCAGCTTCACCCTCTCTACCAAAGTTACATAGACCATGAATCAAAGAGGTATAAGTGATAACATCAGCATTGACGCCTTTCTCAGTCATCTCATTGAAGAGCCGTAGTGCATCATCAACCATTCTGTCTTTGCAGAGGCTATCGATGATGGCATTGTACTGTTCTACCAAGGGTTTACAAGAACCTTTTTCCATGAACTTGAGCAATTCAAGGGCCTTGCTAGTGTGACCTACTTTACAAAGCCCATTAATGACAGTTCCGTACATAACCTGATCAGCCACACATAGTTTATGTCTTTGCAGTTTCTTGAACAATTCAACAGCTTCAAAAACCTGATCAGCAAGAACAAGGCCGTTAATGAGAGTGTTATAGGTAGTTAAATTGGGAGGATGGCCTAGCTTGAAGATGGTGGCTAATAACGCAAAACCATAATTGACTTGCTTAAGGCGGCAATAACAGTTGATAGAGATGGTCATTGTATAGAGATCACGAGGAATACCCATTAAATTAATTTGGCTAAAAAGTGAAAGAGCGGTGGAATAATGTTTCATCTTAACAATATTAATAACGAGCTTGTTGAATTCAATGATGGAAGGTAGAGGTTTTCTGTGACGCATTTCATCGAACAGTTGGAGGGCATCACTAAGCTTGGTGAGTTTCGGAACACCATTAGAAGCAGAGAAGAATCTTACATTCAAAGGGTAGTAGATTGGATTAGATTAGAAGCAAAAGAATAATCAGTGGGAAGATAATTGGCTTTATTATTACGAATGCGAAATCTTTGGGATAACATTTTTAAGGATCAATATCAAACAAAGACCTTTAGATATGTTTACAACTGTGAATTAGTGGTGACCGGTTTATGATGTTCCTGGCTAAAAATCAACCCAACTTTCATAGTATTTGCATGAAAAGACTTCAAAATGGGAACCACATTTTCTTAAAAGCAACCCCGCCGCCTCAGTTTTATCTCACCACAACTTCACCCCAGCCATAACTAGCTAGTGGTACAAAAGCAACCACAAACACACAAATGTTCCAAATGTTTCGGTCGGCCGAGCAACCGGAACTTTGAAATGGTTGCTTGGTGACGCATTCTTTGGGGTGGGCTAATAGGGCGATGCATTGCTTTTAATTGGGGGGGGGGGGGGGGGGGGGGGGGGGGGGGTCCCATTAGCATCAGCCTAAAGTATTAGATGTATATATATCATGGTACCTGTCTACATTTCTACCTCCCCCATACCTCGCCTTCGCGGGATTGGGTATGTTGTTGTTGTTGTTGATATATCATGGTACCTCATACTAGTTAAGTCGGTCACTCAAGTACCCAGACTCACTCAACTTGTTTTTTCGTAAGTTTATATTAGAGTGAAAGGTATCATGAGAAACAACTCCTCTTCATTTAGACTCGCCAGTGTCACATCATTTTAAAATACCCCTTCTATCATAACACAAAAAGAACTCTTCATTTGGGCCCTACTTACCCCCAATTTTATTATCTTTTCCATTTTTCAAAAACACTAAATTCATTTCATTCAATTAAAATTACAATTACAATACCAAACTTTAATACAATACGAAAAAAGCAACAAATTACGATACGAAATATAAAATACAAATGACGATACGATACGAAAACACAAATCATCCAACAGTTCTCATCAAGCTTTTAGATTTCTCCACAATAGTTGATGAGATCTTGCTACTCGTTTACGGTTTTCATCACTTCTTTCTTAACGGCCTTCAAGACGTTTGAGATACGCAGATTTGATTCCTCAGTCATTAGCAGAGTTTGTAGACCGAAGTTGTTAACTGGTTGGTCTTAAGGCAGAGAGCCAGAGAATGCAACCTGGTTACCTCTTCACCACGGCTACGCATCTAGAGCATAAAAGGGGTCATCTTAGCCAACAAATTGTTACCCAACTTGACCTCCGCTTCTTGTTCAGTCCGTAGTCGTCTAAGGATAGCATTTTGCACCTCATTTAATTCCTTAGCCATAGTGTTTGTGTAAAAATGAATGATACTTGAGAGAATTTGATAAGAAGTTGTGTAAGAAAATGTGGTAAAGGGGTATTTATAGGGGAAATTAAATAGCCGTTGGAACCTATCAAATTCAAAATTTGAAATTGCTATTAAATAGCCGTTCGGCTAACCAAACTTAAATAATATAATACCCATCCACAAAACATACACACATACACACTCACCACAAATCTTTTCCCTTCTCTCTCTAAACTAAAACACACACAAACCCACACCCTCTCTAAATCCGCCGCGGCCACCACCTTCTAAATCTGCCACCACTACTAAAACCATCGTTTGCATCCGCAGCTGCCACCACTAATGGTTTCTTAAAACCACCGAAAATCTACACCACCACAACCTCCGTAACCTACCAAAGAAACCCACATCCAAAGTCTTTTGAGCTATTTTTTGTTGAGTTATATATAAATCTATATAAGATTTTTTTTCTATGGAATTGTTTTTTCTATGGATTTGTTTGATTTGTTATATAAATGTTGGTGTTAACTTTGTTTACTAAATTTTGTTGTGTGTAAATTTGCTGCTAAAGTTTTAATATCTTTTTATTGTAGATCTTATCGAAAAACTGTTAGAATCGTTGGAAAATGCCTCTGCTATAGCATCCAGTTACAATAATTTGGTTGCGTTTTTTCATGATTTTTTTATTTTTATTATTATTTTTAATTTTTTTGTTAGGAAGGTCAGGTTTCGAAGTAGCTTCCGGTAGATCTGTCAAAGAAACTTCTTATAGAATATAGAACTAAAAAATATACATTGATAATGTAATGGAAATTTCATAGCAATTTTAAAAATATACCACAACCCAATATCATTACTTTTTTTTTTGGTTTTGTTAAATTACGTTAACTCTTTTAGTTGAGAAATTTCATAGCAATTTAAATTGGTTTTTAACTTTTTTTTTTGACAAATTATATATTTTTCATGTTACATGATACTTCATGTGCTTGTTATTCATGATTTCAAAATTTGTTGAAATCTAAATTTCTTTTTAAAATTTGATTATGTAGTATAAGACTATCTTTATTGGTGATAATATCCAACCGATTGGATGGCAACAAAACAAAAAGATATTAATATTATAGTGAAAATGCACAAAAGTGAGATAAAGAGATTGACGACCTGTTCGTGTAGTGACTTCCAAATTGGCTACCCAACCTTACACATGGCACATGTTCACTGGTACTTGCAAATCCAATCTAAACAATATTATATACAAATAATAGTTTTTTAATATATTAGGTTGGGTTGTTGATAAATGGTAAAAAAAAATATAAATTAGTTGTATGTATTGGTTGTGTAGGTAGAGGAAAGCGAAAATAATATTTTATTAAGAGATTGGGTTGTGATGGGTTGTTGATAAAGATAGTCTAATAAATTTGAGATCTTAATAAAAAAAAAAGTAAAAGTTACATATTATCGCCTTCGTAAAACTGAGCAAAAGTGTCAAAAAGTAAGTTTGTGAATGTTTGTACAATAGGCTTCATAAGTTGTATTTTTCACTTAAGGGGTGTTTTAAATGCTACATTAATAGTATTTGTTGTAATTTTCAATTTATGTATGTAGTTATGCAATATTTATTTGTACATAATGCTTTAATTGTTGTATTTATTTAAAATCTATATTTGGAAATCTTAAAAATTAAATATGAGAGAAGGTGCAATATGCTTTATAAGTGCCAAATTATAAAGTTTTTTTGTTTTGTTTTGTTTTTGTTTTTGTTTTTGTTTTTTTTTTTTTTTTTTTTTTGTGAGTTTATCAAGCCGAGTTTTTAATGTCTAAAATAAGTTTATAAGGTCAACCTAATAAATTCACAGGCCGAAATGTTAACTTTGCAGGGCCTTTTTTCGAATTTACATGAACTAAAAAGTCCAATTTGTAAGTCACGTGAGCTACACGTGGTACTAGAAAAACATAGAAGTATAGAACCCTTTATAAACCCTAGCCACTATCACTATTGTATCTTGTGGGGGATTTGGGAGTCAGGAAAAGCCGTCTCTTCTCGTCGAATGTAGGTTTCTTCTTATTATTATTTTTTTAAATGCTATCCCTTTTATTAAAAGGGGTTTTACTAGACGTTGTGTGTTTGGGATTATCTCTTTCTTAAACATTTTATTTATGGGAAAATTACAAAAATAGACCAGTCGTCTGGGCAATTTGTACAACAGGACACTTGTCGAATTTCATAAGCTGACAAGTGTCCTATTGTACAAGTTGCCCGGTCTATTTTCGAATTAAAATTACCCTTATCTAAAAAGTGACAAACCATAGGGCAACGATCTAGTCATATAATTATCCCTTTATTTATATGCTTTTCATTGCATTTTTTAATTAAAGAAAAAGACGACAATCTCGTGCCCAATTGCAAAAGCATTGCCGTCCCTTTTTGTTTTTCATGGTAGCTTTGAATATTGGTGGGCCCAGATTGCCGTCCCTACTTTACACACTCAGTGTCATGCCAACTTTTTTTGTGATGAGAGAAACGAGACTACCAAGTAGGGACGAGATGTCGTACCCACTTTACTTTGGGACGACGCCCTTTGTAAAATAGGGACGAGATTGTAGTCCCTAAACCCACATTTTTTTTGCAGTGTAAGGTGGTGATGCATAATGCATACATGCGCGTACCTAAATGTAAAATGTAAACATTTTACGTAAGATTTGTAAAATAAAATGCATGAACTGATAAAACATGCTTATAATAGTCATATGACATATGTTTGATGTAGACTAAACTTACTTTTTTTTTCCTCTCCTTAGCTAAGGGTGTATGTGGGTCCTACTACTATATAAGCATCTTAATGGGGAAGGGTTGATAAATTAAGCCTTGTGGATATAGATGGAACAAGGGAATTTTATGAGCCTCATAAAAAAAAGTAATAATATTAAATTGCATCCCTTAGCTAAGAGGAAAAAAGAAACACCCCCTTAGTTTAGTGCTAGTTTTCGTTTAAAGTCATTTTTTCGGTTTACACGATTTAACCTAACGGCTATACGTTAAAATAAATATTTAAATGTTCAAAGTAAATTGTTTTATAAGTAAGTAATGATCTGGAAAATATGAGTTGTTACATTTTTACTACATGTGATTATAGAAGTTTCACGAATAAACTGCCATAATATATAATCCGAACACATTATGTGATCTATGGTTTGAAAACCATGAATATGTGTTTTTCATTGCAAAAAACGGGATAAGTTTTTGATTTATAGACAAATACTTATGTCAATTTTAGTACATATGTTTAGTGTTCGAACTTCGATACTAGTGTTAAATCATATATGATATTTCATGTGAATTTCAACACTCAAAATAAAACGTGAAAAAAAAGAGAAAAAGAAAAGTTTGTCGAAAGTATATAAAAGTGCCCGTGTATAGAAAATAATTAAATGCTCATCATAACAGTATAATTTGTTTTGTTTAACAATAAGCAGTTAATGAGATATCTAAATTATCAAAGTTATAGGTTTAATTGAAGAGAATATATTAGTCACAATTTTTTTGTAGTCAATTGGCTACAATTTTGTGCTATAAATGTGGGTCTATGATTCTTTTTGTGGTCCTTGATTTTTTTTGTGGGTCATTGATTGTGTATTTTTTGTTAATGATTCTAGCCAATTAGCCATTTAATTGTCACCAAGTGTAATCTTGGGGAGGTATCTTTGGAGAGGTCTCAGGTTCGAGTCTCACCATGGACCTTCAGGGGCCCGAAAAAATAGAAGCAGGGAACCATCAGACATGACAGGCATACATTGATGGATCGCCGAACATAAACTCAACGTAAATGTCTAAGATAAGCCAGTCGCTCAGAAGAAAAGAATCTTCTCGGAAGAAAAGAACCAGGCCATAAACAAAGAGGTGGAAGAATGGTTAAAAGCCGGAATCATCAGACCCGTGCGGTATCCGACGTGGATCTCAAATCCGGTATTAGTGAAAAAACCGGACGACAGTTGGAGAATGTGTATTGACTTCAAAAATCTCAATTCATCCTGCCTGAAAGACTATTATCCGCTGCCCGAAATTGATTGGAACATAGAGTCAGTCATGGGATTCCGATACAAATGCTTCCTAGACGCTTACAAAGGATATCACCAAGTCCAAATGGCGAAAGAGGACAAAAAGAAAACGGCCTTCTACACCGAGCACGGAACGTATTGCTACGTCAAGATGCCGTTCGGATTGAAGAATGCAGGAGCCACATACCAACGACTAGTAGATACGACCTTCCGGTCACAGATCGGTCGAAATTTAGAAGCATACGTGGATGACATGGTAATTAAGAGCAGAACAGAAAAGGAGCTACTGGCCAATATCGCCGAAACATTTGACAACCTCCGGAAGATCAGCATGAAGCTTAATCCTAAGAAGTGTTCATTCGGCGTAGAAGAAGGAAAATTCCTTGGCTACATGGTAACTTCAGAAGGGATTAGGGCAAATCCCAAGAAGACTAGGGCAATTGCCGACATGCAATCACCAAAGTCATTAAAAGAAATGCAAAGTCTAAGTGGCAAACTTGCCGCACTAAATCGTTTCTTGTCCAAGTCAGCCGAAAGGTCCTTGCCTTTCTTCGAAACCCTTAAAAATATCACCAAGGATAACAGAAATGAATACCGGTGGACAGATATGGCCGAAAGGGCTTTCCAAGAGATGAAGAAAATGATTCTAGAGCTCCCCTGCTTGACAACACCAAAACCGAAGGAAGAAATGTACTTATACCTAGCGGCGACAAAGGAAACAATAAGTGGAGTAATGCTCGTGGAAAGAGAAGGGCGGCAGATTCTGGTGCATTACGTAAGCCGAACGCTACATGAAGCCGAAAAGAAATATGCTCCGGTGGAAAAACTTTCCTTGGCTCTTTTACACTTATCTAGGAGGTTGAGACGGTACTTTGAAGCTCACCCCATTAAAGTCATAACAGACCAACCTATCAAGCAAATACTAAACAAGGCAAAAGCCTCCGGACGGTTAGCCAAATACACCGTGGAGTTGGGAGCCTATAACATCACATATCTGCCACGAAACGCGGTCAAAGGGCAAGTGTTAGCTGATTTCATCAACGAAATACCCATCGGTTCAGCCGATCAGGAGCCAAAAGGGAGGGGCATGGAGATATATGATCTCTCTCAAACCAAATAATGGACACTATATACGAACGGAGCATCCAACAAAAAGGGTGCCGGAGCAGGATTGGTGTTAATCAGTCCAGACAAGGAAGAATATAATTATGCCCTCCGGTTAGATTTTGAAGCCACTAACAATGGAGCAGAATACGAAGCATTATTGGCCGGACTTAGAATTGCAGGAAGCATGCAGATAAAGGCGCTAGATGTGCGAGTGGACTCAAACTTGGTGGCAAGTCAGATCAATGGGAGTTTCACGGAAAACACAGAAAGCATGATGAAGTACCTGACCAAAGCCAAGGAACACGTTACTTATTTCGACCATTTCAAAATAAAAAATATCCCAAGATCACAAAATCAAAAAACCGATATACTAAGCAAGCTTGCATCCGTAGCATTTGACCACCTGACGAAGGAAATCCTGGTAGAGGTATTAGAAAAACCGTCCACCGAGGAAGAAACAATAAATGCAATAGTAGAGGAAGAACAAGAGAATTGGATGTCACCCATCCTCCGTTGCTTAAAGGAAGGTATTTGGCCGGAAGAACAGAATGAGGCCCGAGCCCTTCGGATGAAAATAGGCCACTATACATTGATCGATGACGTGCTATTCAAAAATTCATATATAGGTCCAATGCTACGGTGCGTAGGACCTCTGCAAGCCAACTATGTGATACGAGAAGTACATGAAGGGGCATGTGGAATGCATTCTAGACCACGATCCGTTGTAGCTAAGCTCATGAGACAAGGTTATTACTGGCCAACCATGCACCGGGATACAAGGGAAGTAATTAAAAAATGTGACTCATGCCAGATACATGCTCCGGTTCCTAAATTGCCAAAGATAGTACTGACCTCCGTCATGGCACCATGGCCGTTTTACCAATGGGCCGTGGACGTACTAGGACCCCTACCCGAAGCTCCAGGAAAGGTCAAATATGTCATCGTTGCAATAGAATATTTCACGAAATGGATGGAAGCGAAACCGCTGGCCAAGACTACCAACAAATAAGTGAAGAAATTTGTATGGGATAACATAGTCTGCAGGTACGGACTACCCAAGATCATCGTAACGGACAACGGAAGTAACTTCGTGGGCGATCCGTTCAAAAGTTGGTGCGAAAGATTGAACATCACTCGGATCAATACAGCCGTAGCTCATCCTCAAGCCAACGGACTGGTTGAGAGAGCTAACAAAAGTCTAATGAAAGGATTCAAATCAAGGCTTGGCAGAGAAAGGGCCGGATGGGTCGACGAATTACCAAATATTTTATGGGCCTTTCACACCACCTTGAAGACCAGCAACGGAGAAACCCCTTTCAGCCTAACATACGGAAGCGAGGCAGTTATTCCGGCTGAAATTGGCATGCCTACCTTCCGTACCATGATGGCAAACGCCGATAGCAATGACGAAGAGATAAACCTGAATTTAAACCAACTACAAGAACGGAGGGAAATGGCGGCGATAAGAGAAGCAAAATACAAGAAGAAAGTGGAACAGTATTATAACCGGAGGGTACGCCCGAAATCATTCAAAGTAGGTGACTTCGTGTACCGGAAAAACGAAGCTAGGCGAGTAGAAGACCAAGGGAAGCTAGGACCCAACTGGGAAGGCCCCTATCAAATTGTGGAAGCCTATCAGCACGGCACCTACAAACTCAAGACCATGAATGATGAAGAGGTTCCCCGAACCTGGCACGCCATTAACCTTAAGAAGTGTTTTATGTAAGAGCCGAAAGGCTCATTGTAAGGCCCATGAAGGCCATCTTTTGTTTTTGAAATAAAGTTGCCTTTTTTCTCTTTGTCAAACTACTAATAAGGCCAAGTGCCGAATGGCACAAGTTGCCCGAACGATATAACCCCAAGTGGGTAACAAATAAGGCCAAGTGCCGAACGGCAAGTTGCCCGAACGATATAAAACCCCAAGTGGGTAACAAATAAGGCTAAGTGCCGAACGGCACAAGTTGCCCGAACGATATTAAACCCCAAGTGGGTAGCAAGTAAGGCCAAGTGCCGAACGGCACAAGTTGCCCGAACGATATAAAACCCCAAGTGGGTAACAAATAAGGCCAAGTGCCAAACGGTACAAGTTGTCTGAACGATATAAAACCCCAGGTGGGTAACAAAGGCCAAACGCCAAACAACACCGATCGCACAATTCGCCGGACAACATAGATCCCCAATTGGAAAAAGAATAATATAAAATAAAGTACCGGATATCACGAGTAATCCAAACGATTCATAAGAAATAGCCTATGAGAACTAATAATTTCAAAATATAAAAGCAAGTAAATACATCCACAACCGAAAGGAAAAAATAAAGTGACACGTATTAATATAATCCAAAGGTCCGAAGACCATTACATAAATCCGTTCCGGACGCGACCACCAGGGCCTTATACTACAAAAGGCCGGAGCAACTATTACATCTTTTTAATCAACAAAAATTATCCGGACTACCATCAACCTCTGGATAAACAAAATTGTCATCTAAAAGTGAGCTTCATTGAGAGGCTCGGCATGCCTAAATTCACAAGACCCATCAGAGTAAGATAAAACAAGCTTCACAAAGAATCCAAAATACCTAAACCCATAGTCAAAATGGAGGTATACGGATCCTAAAACACACAAACTTTTTCAAACGAAGGCCGAAGCATTCTGATCTGAGGAATCCTGGGCAGAAGGATTTTCAACATGAGGCCCAGTCACAAGCCCGAAAGTCAAACCCGAAGCAGCAGTCTGTTCAGTCTCGGAAGAAGGAGCAGAATCAGGGAAGATTGCCATCAGCTCATCAAACGTACGGTAGATGGTCTTGCGGATCTTCTGGACATACGGGTATTCTTTGACAAACAGCTGATCATATAAAGGCTGATACTTCGCATCAGCATCTGGATCAAGACCCTCGACATCCTCCAGCAACATAGACACCTTCTTCGGTTTCCATCCCAAAGAGACCCCATCCAAAAACCTGGACTGAGAATATAAATTGAATGGTTCGGACAGAGATAGTTTATACTCATGACTCCCTGATTGGTGCAAAAGCAGTCAACTAAAGTCAACCACATGTGCGGTCAATATAGTCAAACTACCTAAACCAATGCTTCCGGGTAATATAGGGTATCACCAGGTCGTTATGTCCCAGCGAGGTGTGAATGGTACTAAAGCGTGCTTGTGATCGGGTGATATTCACAGGAAAGGGGTAGGATGATTATATTACTGATTTCTTACTGAAAATGACACAAATACTTAATATGGACAAAAACTGAAAAACCAGATAAGTGAAAACGTTTTAAAACCTAAAAGGTACGTTTAAGTTTAAATAAACGTCAACGTACCAAATAAAAAATGAAAACTGAAATATGAAAACCCTCAGGGGGTGAAAATGACTTTTTTACAAACCTAAGGATGAAAGAAAATTTTTAGAAAAAGAAAATAAAATTTTACACTAATTACTTATTTAATATTAATTAAATACTATTTAATACTAATTATTAATATTTAAATAACTTAAATATAATATAATATTATTTTAATACTAGAAAAATGAAAATTAAATTTCTAAAAATATAAAATAACTAAAAACAAATTTTAAACTTAAAAATATGTCTTTTTGTCTTTTGGTGATTTTTATATTAATTAATTACTAATTATATTTAATTAAACTAATTAACTAATTTTAAATTACTAATAATACTTAAATGACTTAGAAAATTATAGAAAATTTTATAAATCTAATTAACCATCACAGGAATCCTAAAAAATTATAAAAAGTTGGTTTTATGTATTTTTAAACTATTTTTCTAATTATTATTCTAATTATTAATTAATTACCCATTAAACTAATTAAATTCTTTAAAATAGAAAATGAACAGTAGAAATTCTAGAAAAATTCCTAAAAATGTTTTAACTTATATAAAAGCTAGGAAAGTTATAAAAACTAGGTACCACTTGATAAAAACTAATTATGCTATTTAATACTTAATTATTAATTAATTATTACTAAAACTAATATTAAATCTAATAAATACCAAAAGACAATATCAAATTCTGGAAAATTTTCTAAAAATACTTTAATATAAAAGAAAATTAAGAAAAATATAAAAATGCAAAGTACTTAATAAAGTACTAAAAAGGAAAATTAAAAAGATAAATTTAATTAAATAGAAACTATCACTTATTTTTAAATTTGATTTGTCTGGTTTTTCTTTTAGAAATCTATTTAAATACTAAAAATAGAAAATGTTTGTGAAGACAACTTATTTCTAGCTTAAAATTAAGCCAAATGGACACAAAAAGCTTTGACTGTTGACTTTTTGATGAAAATCAGCCTTGGTGGGGTCCACAGGGGTGGATTATGGTTCAAGTAAGTTCCTTGAACATGAATAAGCAAGAATCTAACAAATAAGCTCACAGGATAAGCCAAGAAGCCAAGATAAGCACTTAATTTTCTTACTTGTACACTGAAAATGGGACAGATTTTAGGGGTGATTTCAGGTGGGTCCCAGGGAGCTTAAGCTCAAAAGATTGGTTCCTACAGAGAGGTGGCAAGCTTGTGAATCTATAGAGCCAAGGGGGGGGGGGGTTATGGGGCCCACTGAGGTGGCCTGTGGGGCCCTCCAAAGTGGTGGTGGTGGCTGCAGTGGTCTGTGTACAGGGGAGGTCCTTCCCCTGTAGATGTGTTTGGGCAAAGGTGGGGCCCACTAAAAAAAATGGCAAAAATAAGGTGAAAGTATGAATTCAAAGACTAGCTGGTAAACTACTAATTCTGAAAAGATCAAGTCCTAAAAGCTAACACAAAAATCTAAACAATTCTTTGAAAAAATGGTTTTTCTTCCTTATATGCAACTTTGACTTTTTTGATTTTTGAGATGTTTGACCTAAATGAACTTTGATTGATTTTTTTTGGACTAAATCAGTTGTATTAAGTTTCAATATGCTCAAATTATGCTACTAGAACCAATTTCAAGTCAAATGGGTGGGTTTTAGAGTCCACAGTCCACACAGTGGACTGTCAAGGGTGAGGGAGTGGTGATTTGGACTTTTTGCAAAATGGGATGAGGTTTTAAAGCTTTACTTGACCTCACAATGCCTAATGTGGTAAACTTATGCAAAAACAACCAAAATATAACAACAAGAACACTACACAAAACACTAATCCAAACAGTCCCTTAAAGAAGGTGATTATGTGATTTTCAAGGGAAATGATTGTTTAGGACCATAAAACTGAAACATAAGCATACATTATGATGTATTAAGCTGAAGTGAACATATAAACAACAGATACTTAAGATTACTACTATACTTAATTTAAGCAGTTGAAATGACAAATATGATCAAAATGGAAACTAATGAACAACTACTCAATTTTAAGCAATAACTTAACTAAGATCCACTGATTAAACACATGAAGCACACAAATAAGCACTAATGAGCAAGTCTACAGTAAAAAGCCAAATAGAATTAAATAGCTTACAAAATGCTTTCCTGCAAGAACCTGAGACCATGAACCAAGATCATAACCCTATTATTCCCCATGGAATTCTAACCCAAGGTCATCCTTAATTTACCCTGCTTCAATCATTCTTGTCCTTCTTCTTTCTTCCATTTTCTTTTTGTACCTTTTCTTTAATTTTTATATATATTTTTTTCTTTTTCTTTTTCTAAATTGATACTGCCTTTTTACTTTCTTTTTAAGATTATTTAGAAATGAGTTAGCTCAGAAGAGCTTGTGAGACCTTATTTCAATACTTGGTTAAAACATAGGATTGCAAATTCTTATAAAAACTGAAAATTGGAACAAGGATACTAGAACTTGGAAACTTTCATTACTAAATAAAAAGGATTACAGCATAAGCAAACTACAACTGAATTTAAACTAAAAATACTAGTCTAGATATCTTTAATGGCTTACATGTGCCATATATATACAAAATGTCCTCCCCTGCCTTTTTCTTCTTTTCTTTCTTTGAATCATTTTTATCCTTGACTTCTTGGCATTCTTCTGAGCAAATCCCACCCATTGGATTGGGTGGGAATAATCTTGACCATTGGTTAGGATTTTTGGCGCCAATTCCTTTTTATCCATTTTCTGGATTGCTTGGAGCAATTGAGATGCATTAATGAGGTTTGGAGGATAGTGGTGAGCTGGGGGGACAGTACCAACTTGGGGTGGTGAAACTAGGGATAAGGGTGGTTTTGGGAGAGTGGTATTGCAGAGTGTGGGAGGGGATGGTGAACAGTAAGGGCGGTTTGGGAGGGTCAAACGTGGGTTTGACTGGGGTGATTATTTAGAATGGAAGGGAGTATATATTTTTAGGGGGAGTGGGCTGGGATGGTTGTTGGGCCAAGGGTAGGGATTGGGATGGTGGGGTTTTGTTGTTGGATTTGGTTTAGGTAGATAATATCAAGGGTCCGTTTGGTTTAGGTAAACAACAAGGACCAATTTTGCAATTTTCCAAACTGCAGGGACTAAAGTTGCCGTTTTTGAAACTTGACTTTTAAAGGACTATTTTTTGACAACTTGTGAATCCCCAAGGACCTATGATGATATTTTTCCATGTTTTGAGAATCCCAAGGACCATTTGTGTAAATTTCAAAAATTTAGGGACCTTTCCTGCCAATTTCCCAAAGATTCATTCAAGGACCAATTTTGTAAACTTAGAACATCTCAGGGACTTTGAATGATAATTTTCCATATTTTGAATATCTAGGGACTAGTTTTGACATTTTATGAAAGTTGGGGGACTGAAACTGCCAATTTTGCAAACTTTGTTCGTTTTTCATCTGTTTTCACTCATTTTGCATCTGAAACATATAAAACACAATTCCTGTAATATTTTCAGTATTTTGATGCTCATTTGAGTGTTTTTGGATGTTTTGCAGTTCAGATTTGACAAAAAATGATGAGTGTTTAAGCACTCATCAATCCCCCACACTAAACTATTGCTAGTCCCTAGCAATCTTTTTAAGAAAACTTAATGGATTTGAATCTTTTTACCAAAAGCCATTACTTCTGGAGTAGCCAAATGTTTCAGTTCAAGTAAGAACTATGGTACACTGATAACCATGTGATTTTGAGCAAACCACCAGCTGTCAACGGTTTTGATTTGTCTTTACCAGAAGCCGTTTGCTTCTGGACTAGCCAACTCTTGATGGACATAGTCAACATCTTGGTGAGCTGATTACCAACTATGGTTTTTCCACTGCCTTTACCACAAGCCATAATCTTGCGGGCTAGCCAACTCTTTACTTTTTAGGATATGGTGAGTTGAGTACCATACAATTTTGGGCAAATTGTAAGCCATAAACGGATTTGAGATATCTTTACCAAGAGCCGTTTGCTCCTGGATTAGCCAATCCTTTTATCGTTTAGACATGGCGGACTGATAACCACAAAAATTTTGAAATAAAGTGAATTTTTTTTTTGAAAATTTTGGGCCAAAAATGGGGGTACTAGAAAGTATATTGTGATAAAATTCGCTAGAATTCCCCCCCCCCCCCCCCACACACTTAGAATTGAATATTGTCCTCAATATTCAAAGTCCCGGCTATTATGCCGACTCTTTGAACGGAAAAAGGCAATATTCTAAGCTAACTGCGGGAATATCATTTTTCATTTTTCACTTTATTTATATGTACATACAACACAAATTTTTTTTGAAACTTATATACATATATACATTGCAAACAGCAGGGGACGGCCACTCCCCTACACTTGGGTGTTAGAAAGTAGAAAGAAGTCAGAGACATGGGTGAAAACCCATGTTGTGCTACTGTTTTTGTTCATCGAGTCACTAGCTTGACTCGATCCCCGAATTCATTGGTTCTTGGGAAAAGTTTGGAGATCAGGGACAACCATAGATGGTATGTCCTCTCCAAAGTAATGCTTCAAACGATGCCCATTCACTTTGAAATTTGGTCCGTCATTTTGAGATAATTCGACGGTGCCATAAGGATAAACCTTTGCGATAGTGAATGGGCCAGTCCAACGGGTTTTGAGCTTTCCCGAGAAGATCTTAAGTCTAGAGTTGAAAAGAAGGACTCGATCACCAACGTTAAAAATGCGGTTCTTGATTTTTAAGTCATGAATCTTCTTTGTCTTTTCCTTGTAGATCAAAGAGTTCTCGTAAGCTTTATCACGAAGTTCATTTAATTCATTCAGTTGAACTTTCCGATGATCACCCGCAGTTTTGAGGTCAAAATTTGCATGCTTGAGAGCCCAATAGGCTTTATGCTCAAGCTCGATCGGTAGATGGCATGCTTTCCCGTACACAAGCTTGTAAGGCGTACACCCGATGGGTGTTTTGTAAGCTGTACGGAAAGCCCAAAGTGCATCATCTAATTTATCTGACCATAATGCACGATTTTCACCAACGGTTCTTTCCAAAATTCTCTTAATGCCCCGATTGGAAACTTCTACTTGTCCACTTGTTTGTGGGTGGTACGCAGTAGAAAGACAGTGAGTTACACTATACTTTTGCATGACTTTGTCAAATTTGTCATTGCAAAAATGCGTACCATGATCACTGATAATAGCACGTGGAGTTCCAAATCGAGCAAAAAGAGCTTTCAAGAATTTCACAACAACTCGGGCATCATTAATGGGTAAAGCTTTTGCTTCAACCCATTTTGACAAATAGTCAACAGCCACGAGTATATACTTGTTACCATGAGATGACGGAAATGGCCCCATAAAGTCGATGCCCTAAACGTCAAAGATTTCACAAACTTGAATTGCATTTTGAGGCTTATTCCCGTGACGTTGACAAGCGTCACAGGATTTGACTAATTGCTGGGCATCCTTGTAAATCGTGGGCCAATAGAAACCGGAGTCAAACACCTTCTTGGCAGTGTAGTTTGGATTGTGGTGCCCCCCCGTGGGACCAGCATGGCAAGCCTTTAGAATTCAGTGGCTTCCTGACCGTAAACACACCGCCGGATGACTTGATCCGCACAGATTTTGAAAAGGTAGGGGTCGTCCCAGAAATTGTGTTTTACATCCTTAAAGAATTTATGTTTCTGTTGGGACGACATCCCTTTCACAAAAAAGTTACCCGCATGGTAGTTTACAAAATCGGCAAACCATGGGGTAGTAGAATCTCCACGAAAGGCAACTGCATTGAGTGTCTCGAGAGGGAAGGTTTCATTAATTTCCTTCTTTTCGAAGACATCTTGGTGGGGGGTTTCCAAACGGGAGAGATGATTAGCAGCTAGGTTCTCAGCTCCTTTTTTATCACGAATTATGATATCAAATTCTTGCAGGAGGAGAACCCATCGGAGCAATCTCGGCTTTGCATCTTGTTTTGCAAAGAGATATTTGAGAGCCGAGTGATCCGTATACACTATGCATTTGGTTAGGATTAAGTATGGCCGAAACTTTTCAAATGCATACACCACAGCTAACAATTCTTTTTCTGTTGTGGTGGAATGAGCTTGAGCCTCGGTCATTGTTTTGCTTGCATAGTGTATTGGCTGAAAGTGTTTTAATTTGCGTTGCCCCAAGACTGCTGATGCGTGTGAATTGCACCAGGCTTTACCTCTCGAGGGATCTCGAGAAGCTTACAACCCCCACCAGACAGTGTACCTGATCGTTGTAGTATAGTATAGTGACAAGTACCGGGGGATTGATCGTTCAACTCAGGAATAGTGTCGTTATGATTGAAATTAATCTAACTAGGTCTAAATGTGAAGGATGATTCTTTTTGTATTTTTATATTTTGTGAAAAGCAAGTAAAAATCTCGGGTATTGGAAGGAGGGGCGGAATTAGTTGCTAATCAACTAACCCAAAAGCTACTAATCGAACTAATGTGCAAGAAAAATAAACTAAGGTTCTACAAGATAAGTGAAGCATGTCTACCTATGATATGTTACTCCTTGCTAGCTATCCAATTCTACCTATTGAATTGTCACACCTTGTTTTAATTGACGGGTTGTATTCCTTAATAAAATTCGTGGGGTGGCGTACGTACTTCCCCAACTCTATAAGCTCCTACTTCACTCCTATGTCGAGCCTGCAAGAAGCTCCTAACATGGGATCATTAGAAATCGCTCATGCATTAAATACAACCATAATAACCTAGTACGCATTGGTTCATGTTTCTTAAGACGTTCAAGCATGTCACCATTGGAAGTCTGCTAGTTTTCTTAAGCCTAACATCGAATACAATCAACCAAACAAGAGACAATAGGAATCAAGAATTATAAGCTAAATCAACTAGACCTATCGAAGTGTCACACCCTAATTGATGAATATAAACACAAACATCAACAAGGAATCAATAAGATCTAATCAATTAAATACAAGTTTCACACAATCATAAGTAGACACAAGGTGAATTAGCCAATCATAATTAATAAGGAACAAGCAACAATAATGATAATTGAAGACATGAATTAAGATAGAATCATCAAACCATTACAAGATGTTTATGGAGTGATTGAAACTCTCTAAGTTGCTAGAAAAACACCTACCTAAACCCAGGAATCGACCTTAGGGTTTAGGGCTTACAAAAAGTGAAGTTATGATGTTATATTTATAGGCAAATTTTCTGTCGGCAAGGCATGACGGCGTCACCCCTTAAAGAGTGACAGCGTCATGACCAATCTTTCTTCACCAAATTGTAGATTTCTTCGTCCTCTTCGTGTGGGCTTTTGAATCACCTAAATCCGAGTTCGTATGCAAAAGTTATGACCAAAACAATATCAGCTACTTCGCGCGAAAGTTTTGACAAGTTAACACGTGACGGCCTACGTGACGCCTTCAGGAAATTTTCTAGGCCATCACTCTTTAATTTTACACGTGACGGCCTTGGGTGACGCCGTCATCTCCAATGCACAAAACTTTCTGGACCGTCACAGACTTTATCCACTTCCACCTCTTGTATTACTCTTGACGCCGTTGATGCGTGGGGTTTGCACCAGGCTTTACCTCTCGAGGGATCTCGAGAAGCTTACAACCCCCACCAGGCAGTGTACCTGATCGTTGTAGTATAGTATAGTGACAAGTACCGGGGGATTGATCATTCAGCTAGGAATAGTGTCGCTAGGATTAGAAAACCTAATTACTAGTTCTAGAGATGAGAGATGATTCTTTTTGTATTTTTATATTTTTTAGAAAGCAAGTAAATATCTCGAGTTTGAAGGATTTGGGCGGAATTAGTTGCTAGTCAACTAACCCAATACTAAGATGCAATTAAATTAAAATACTAGAAATAAAAATAAACTATATTAAACTAAGGTTGTGAGCAATAAGTGTAGAAATTGTGTTTACTTAGATTTCATTGCTCCCTAGATATCTTTTACACGTTAATTACTTGTTATAGTTGCGTGGATGACGGATTGTATTCTTTAATACCATTCATGGGGTGGCGTACTTAACTCCCCAATCCTATGAATGCCTACTTCACTCCTATGTCGAGCCGACTTAAGAAGCTCCTAACATGGGATCATTAGAATTTACTCATGCATTAAATACAACCAATAAAACCTAGTACACATCGGTTCATGTTTCCTAAGACGTTCAAGCATGTTACCATTTGGAAATCTGCTAGTTTTCTTAAGCCTAACATTGAAATCATTCATCCAATGCAACCATAAACAAGTAATCAACACATAATCAACATCTAGGTTTCATTAGATCTAAGCAAACACAAGATAGATCTAGCCTAACATGGAGGAATCGAGACAAGAACAAGATATAGACAACCAACACATAGACATATTGATTGAATTAAAAGAACACTTATCTCAATTACACATGTAAGGGTTCAAGGGCTGAAAACCCTTGAAAAACCTGTAAAATTCGTATATGGTTCGGCCTTAGGGTTTCTCCAAACTTCTTCCTCCTCAATGAATGAAAATTAGAAAACTATATATAGAAAATAGAGGCTGACGGCGTCAAGAACAACCTTGTGACGCCGTCATCTCGCCGCCAATAGAATCCTCGGACTGCCTTGATCTACATCTGACGTCGTCATGTATTAAGTTTTTCCAGGCCGTCACGTATTTAACTCTTGACGCTCTTCCTTGTGACGCCTTCATTTCTGTACTGGGCCGTCATGAAATTTACTCTTGACGCCGTCAGGATAATGCTCTTGACGCCGTCACACACTGTTCCCAGCTTGGAAAATTAAGTCTTTGGCGTTTTCTTCACTTTTATGCTCCAAAAATGTCCGAATTGCTTCCTTTTCCAGATTTCACTCCCAAATACCTAAAATCACAAAAGGAACGATTTATGGCAATATTTGATCAAATAAATTCAATTCCGGGCTTAAATGACCCCCTAAAAGTGGTTCATTTTTCGCCTCATCATATACCCTTACACTTGAGATTTGCTTGTCCTCAAAGCAAATGCGCTTTTATTCTAATCAAAAGACAAGTTAGGGGTCATTTAACACTAATATAAAAGTAATTACAACAAATAATCGTTCCACTAAAGACCAATGACAAGCACGGAGGTCATACACTAGCACCTCACAAATAGTGTTTAGATACTCACATCTCTCGGGTGTAATAAAGTATAAATTACAATATGGAAATGGAAAACATCTCTCACTACCTGTCATAGCAAAATAGATTACCATAGGCTTGGGAAAGGATCAAACCTCCACCACATTGCGTAAGCACCTAGGATAAACTATCAAAGAGGTCTTTTAAAGGGTTGTAACGTTAGGTGTAGGGATATGAAATACACGGTTTTGTTAGATATAGGCAGTCTTTACTGGTGGCAAGTTAACAATTTTGGTTAATTACATGTACAATGTGGCGTTGCTAAGCCAAGACTAGACTCGACTTAAGCTAATAAATGAAAAATAACAAAAACATAAAATGAACATAGAATGAAAAGGGATGGTAGTCCGTATGTTTTTTTTTCTTTTTATTTTTCTATTTTTTTTTCTTTTTCTTTATTTTTTTTCGATTTTTTTTTTTTTTTTTGACATACACTCTTACCCTACCATCCAAAATAATACATCATAGGGAATGAAAATTCCCCTTACACTTGAATTTTTACATACTTTACAATAAACTAAACTAATGACTCGAATTAAGAAAATCAAAACACTTTGAGTACTTTTAAGATTAATGCACATACGGGGGTAATAAATGATGTTCTTCCCCATTACTCCATAAAATAAGTACTTTACCCATGAGTCCCAATCGTCCCAAAACAATATGTATAAGGATATGACTCGACTTAGCAACCATGTAATCAATTAGATAATTAACTTAGGGTTTAACAAATAACAATAATGCACTAAAGATAAGCGCATACACGGAAGGCTAAAGCGACTTGGGTGTACATTTAAGTGGGGTGTAACAAATTCTTCCTTTAAATAAAATGCTTAAAGTTAGAAACGAAAAGATAGGCTCGGAGGGGTGTACTAGGGGTTTCGTGTACTAAAAATGAGTACAACGCTAATGGTGTGGGAAAAATTAGTTGACTTAACTAGCCAAGTAATATGACTTAAATGGTCAAGTAATTATAATATGGGTTTAACACAAGGGTGATCCTAATGCCTCTTATCATGTAGTAAATCCTACTACACGAATGTAGTCTCACTAGCGGTCTCGGGATGCATCACTAACGCAAGTTCTAGAATCTAAATGCTACCGGTACACTCATAAGCACTAATAGTAAATGCTTTTCCTATTAAATCTAAAGGCGAACCTCACATATTTGGGTGGAAAATTTTTCTGAATGATACGGTTTTGTGCTAGTCATACAATCTCCTATCCATGAGACGCTTGCTATGGCTAAAGTTTCACTCCTAAATGTTGTAAAAAATTTTAAATTTGGCGCTAAAATTGCACTAACAAGTATCATAGTTTTATTACACATCTACCATCAAACAAACAAACTCAAGTGAAAGTGTATTTGTAAGGTATCATCATTTTACCCTCCCCTTACACTTAGGATGAACATTGTCCCCAATGTTCAAGTAAAGAATGTAAAAGTGAAATAAGTAAAAAGAATGAAATCAAATACTCCCCTGATTCGCTCGGTATGGGTAATATGGTGGTCAGGTTAGATCTTCCTCCAAGAAAATGAACAATCAAAGTTTCCCTTCCAGAATATAAATCATCTTCTTGTCATACATAACCTGTAAATCCTGAGAAAACAAACAAAGCAACCTCGCATAAAATTGACGGCAATCTATATAAGTTACTAAATCCTAGAAAACAAAGTAAGATATAATGCTTGTGGAATGAAGTTTGCAGATTTCCTGGAGATTATAAAACTTAATAATTCAACAAAAACTTTAAGACTCCGTTATAAAAACAAAACCGGTAAAATTTCCAGATTTTTACACGTGACGCCGTCAAGAGTAAACTCGTGACGCCGTCAGAAGTGACCTGCAGAAATTCTTATGTTAAGTTTCCGGAAAATTTTTGGAAAAACTTGGTCCTACTTCCTGGAAAATCCTGCAAAACTTCATTATGACTCAATACAAGCATTTGACTCTAACAAATACGAATATACATGTTCATTTAATATTGTGGAGAATCATGATCGGTTTGTTTCTTAAAAACATACTTGGGGTTTCCCCTTACACTTATCTTTTGCAAAAATACCTTTAGGTGGAGTTAAGACTAGGCCAAAACAACAAAGTAAAGTATTTCCACTTTTTAGTTTAGAAACATGATCTACCAACAATAAAAATAAAGCATGCATACGGAAGCAAATAACAAACAAACAAAATAAAATCACACAAAACATGGGTTGCCTCCCAAGAAGCGCTTTTCTTTATTTACGAGTCTTGTAGCTAGACTCAAGGTCATGGTTTACCATGTATCGCTTATGCTCACATAACCAAGCGTGAGCAATCTAATAGTTGCTTCATCTTTCTTATAATCATCTCCTAACTCTAAACATCCGCGATAGTATCTTTTATTTTTTTCATGAGTATATTTAAGTCCTTTTCTCTTATCATTCTCACTTAGCATTTCTATGGGCGGATACCTACTACACTTCTCCATGGAAAAATCCTTGAATCTAGGGTGTGTGCGGGGCATTTGATAGACAAAATCTTCATCCCCATCCGAGAATGTAATTAACCCTTCTATGAGTTTTTCATCGAGGTTGGTCAACCGTTTGAAAGGTCTTCCAAACACAACTTGGGTCAACTTATCATCAATAAATTCTCCTAGATTCTCCATAACCATGAACTCAACAAGATAAACCAAGCTTCCTACAAACACATGCAATGGTATTGCCCTAGCAATAATATTTTCTCCTTTGTATTCTAACTCATCTACCATGATTTTATTATATATTCATTACGCGAGATTATGTTCATTGGGAGAGATGAGTTAAGATAGGCGTTAAAGCTCCTAAATCCGATCTTACAAGGAAATTGCATGTTGAATGGACTATCACTCTCAATCCTTGTTCTAGGGTCGACATACCTATGAAGGTTTATTTCCTCTTCCATCCTATTCTCATTAATCACATCCCTATCATCAAGATCCTCATCGGAATCTGAATAGTAAAAAGGACTAGCCCTATGGTCATCATCATGATCAGACTCCTCTAACTCAGAATTATTGTCAAAGTGGTGGTTGGGCGAGAGGTTAGGTTGGTTCTCATTCTCCACTAAAGGGAGTGGGTCGGGCATTTGGAAAATCCTATGACGAAAAACACGAATAACAGGAATCAAACGATCAATGTTATTGTTATCCATCGAAATAGTTTACGAACAAAGGAAACAAAGAAATAAGATAGACTAAAGAAAACCTAAAAATAAAAATAAAATCTTACTAGAAAGGAATCTAGCAAGTAGACATAATAAAAAGAGATTCTAACCTAGACAATAACTATTCCCCAGGCTGCGGCGCCAAAAACTTGATGCGTGGGGTTTGCGTCAGGCTTTACCTCTCGAGGGATCTCGAGAAGCTTACAACCCCCACCAGGCAGTGTACCTGATCGTTGTAGTATAGTATAGTGACAAGTACCGGGGGATTGATTGTTCAGCTAGGAATAGTTTCGCTAGGATTAGAAAACCTAATTACTAGTTCTAGAGATGAGAGATGATTCTTTTTGTATTTTTATATTTTTTAGAAAGCCAGTAAATATCTCGGGTTTGAAGGATTTGGGCGGAATTAGTTGCTGGTCAACTAACCCAATACTAAGATGCAATTAAATTAAAATACTAGAAATAAAAATAAACTATATTAAACTAAGGTTGTGAACAATAAGTGGAGAAATTGTGTTTACTTAGATTTCATTACTCCCTAGATATCTTTTAAACGTTAATTACTTGTTATAGTTGCGTGGATGACGGATTGTATTCCTTAATACCATTCATGGGGTGGCGTACTTAACTCCCCAATCCTATGAGTGCCTACTTCACTCCTATGTCGAGCCGGCTAAGAAGCTCCTAACATGGGATCATTAGAATTTACTCATGCATTAAATACAACCAATAAAACCTAGTACACATCGATTCATGTTTCCTAAGACGTTCAAGCATGTTACCATTTGGAGATCTGCCAGTTTTCTTAAGCCTAACATTGAAATCATTCATCCAATGCAACCATAAACAAGTAATCAACACATAATCAACATCTAGGTTTCATTAGATCTAAGCAAACACAAGATAGATCTAGCCTAACATGGTGGAATCGAGACATGAACAAGATATAGACAACCAACACATAGACATATTGATTGAATTAAAAGAACACTTATCTCAATTACACATGTAAGGGTTCAAGGGCTGAAAACCCTTGAAAAACCTGTAAAATTCGTATATGGTTCGGCCTTAGGGTTTCTCCAAACTTCTTCCTCCTCAATGAATGAAAATTAGAAAACTATATATTGAAAATAGAGGCTGACGGCGTCAAGAACAACCTTGTGACGCCGTCATCTCGCCGCCAAAAGAATCCTCGGACTGCCTTGATCTACATCTGACGCCGTCATGTATTAAGTTTTTCCAGGCCGTCACGTATTTAACTCTTGACGCTCTTCCTTGTGACGCCTTCATTTCTGTACTGGGCCGTCATGAAATTTACTCTTGACGCCGTCAGGATAATGCTCTTGACGCCGTCACACACTGTTCCCAGCTTGGAAAATTAAGTCTTTGGCGTTTTCTTCACTTTTATGCTCCAAAAATGTCCGAATTGCTTCCTTTTCCAGATTTCACTCCCAAAGTACCTAAAATCACAAAAGGAACGATTTAGGGCAATATTTGATCAAATAAATTCAATTCCGGGCTTAAATGACCCCCTAAAAGTGGTTCATTTTTCGCCTCATCAGCCGTCATGAAGAAGCTTGTAACGCCGTCAGGTACTGTTCACAGCAAGGAAAATTAAGACTTTGCCGTTTTCTTCACTTTTATGCTCCAAAAACGTCCAAAATGCTTCCTTTTCCAGAATTCACTCCAAAAGTACCTAAAATCACAAAAGGAACGATTTAGGGCAATATTTGATCAAATAAATTCAATTCCGGGTTTAAATGACCCCCTAAAAATGGTTCATTTTTCGCCTCATCATATACCCTTACACTTGAGATTTGCTTGTCCTCAAGCAAATGCGCTTTTATTCTAATCAAAATGCAAGTTAGGGGTCATTTAACACTAATATAAAAGTAATTACAACAAATAATCGTTCCACTAAAGACCAAAGACAAGCACGGAGGTCATAAACTAGCACCTCACAAATAGTGTTTAGATACTCTCATCTCTCGGGTGTAATAAAGTATATATCACAATATGGAAATGGAAAACATCTCTCACTACCTGTCATAGCAAAATAGATTACCATAGGCTTGGGAAAGGATCAAACCTCCACCACATGGCGTAAGCACCTAGGATAAACTATCAAAGAGGTCTTTTAAAGGGTTATAACGTTAGGTGTAGGGATATGGAATACACGGTTTTGTTGGATATAGGCAATCTTTACTGGTGGCGAGTTAATAATCTTGGTTAATTACATGTATAATATGGCGTTGCTAAGCCAAGACTAGACTCGACTTAAGCTAATAAATGAAAAATAACAAAAACATAGAATGAAACGGGATGGTAGTCCGTATGTTTTTCTCTTTTCTCTTTTTCTATTTTTTTCCTTTTTTTTTCTATTTTTTTCGATTTTTTTATTATTTTTTTTTTATTATTATTATTTTTTTTTTGCATACACTCTTACCCTACCATCCAAAATAATATATCATAGGGAATGAACATTCCCCTTACACTTGAATTTTTACATACTTTACAATAAACTAATCTAATGACTCGAATTAAGATAATCAAAACACTTGGAGTACTTTTAAGATTAACGTACATATGGGGGTAATAATATGATGTTCTTCCCCATTACTCCATAACATAAGTACTTTACCAATGAGTCCCAATTGTCCCAAAACAATATGTACAAGGATATGACTCGACTTAGCAACCATGTAATCAATTAGATAATTAAGTAAGGGTTTTAACAAATAATAATAATGCACTAAAGATGAGTGCATACACGGAAGGCTAAGGCGATTTGGGTGTACATTTAAGTGGGTTGTAACAAATTCTTCCTTTAAGTAAGATGCTTAAAGTTAGAAACGAAAAGATAGGCTCGGAGGGGTGTACTAGGGGTTTCGTGTACTAAAAATGAGTACAACGCTAAGGTGTGGGAAAAATTATTTGACTTTACTAGCCAAGCAATATGACTTAAATGGTCAAGTAATTATGATACGGGTTTAACACAAGGGTGATCCTAATGACTCTTATCATGTAGTAAATCCTACTACACGAATGTAGTCTCGCTAGCGGTCTCGGGATGCATCACTAACGCAAGTTCTAGAATCTAAATGCTACCGGTACATTCATAAGCACTAATAGTAATTGTTTTTCCTATCAAATCTAAAGGCGAACCTCACATATTTGGGTGGAAATTTTTTCTGAATAGTACGGTTTTGTGCTAGTTATACAATCTCCTATCCATGAGACGCTTGCTATGGCTAAAGTTTCACTCCTAAATGTTGTAAAAAATTTTAAATTTGGCGCTAAAATTACACTAACAAGTATTTCTCATAGTTTTATTACACACCTATCATCAAACAAACAAACTCAAGTGCAATAGTATCCTATAAGGTATCATCATTTACCCTCCCCTTACACTTAGGATGAACATTGTCCCCAATGTTCAGTTAAAGAATGTAAAAGTGAAATAGGTAAAAGAATGAAATCAAATACTCCCCTGATTCGTTCGGTGTGGATAGTGCGCTAACAAGATTAGATCTTCCTCCAAGAAAATGAACATTCAAAGCTTCCCTCCAGAAATATAAATCATCTTCTTGTCCAATATAACCTGTTAAACCTGAGAAAACAAACACAAAAACCCAAAGCATCAAACCGAACAAAGGAAACTCACAACTAGATGTAATTCCAGACTTAGGAATAAAAACAAAACAATTAAAGATATAATGCTTGTGGAATGAATGTTTGCAGATTTCCTGGAGTTTATAAAACTAAAGAATCAACAGAAACTTTAAGACTCTGGTATAAACAAAACTAGCAAAATTTCCAGAATTTTACACATGACGCCGTCAGGAGTTAACTCCTGACGCCGTCAGAAGTGACATGCATAAATTTTTGTGTTAAGTTTCCGAAAAATTTCTGGAAAAACTTATGTCCTACTTCCTAGAAAATCCTGCAAAACATCATTATGACTCGATACAAGCATTTGACTCAAACAATTACTAATACACATGTTCATTTAATATTGTTGTGGTTCATGCTCAATTTCATTCTTATAAACAAATTTGGATCTCCCTTACACTTATCTTTTGCAAAATACCTTTATATGCAATTAAGACGAAGTTAAAAACAAAATAAAGCTTTTTCACAATTTACTTTGAAACATGAGCCACAAACAACAAAAAATAAAACATGCATACGAAAACAAATAAAATCAAATAAACAAACAAACAAACAAATAAATAAATAAAGCTTGGGTTGCCTCCCAATAAGCGCTTGTTTTTGTTCGAGTCACGAGCCTGACTCTACCCTTATTTAACGGAAATAGGGGAGGTTTTCCCTACACTTTGAATTAAGTGCGGGTGGAAGTAGCGATACACACCCTTAGGGAGGAAATATGCCACGTGAGGTGAAGGGGGTGAGTGAATGGCTTCCTTCATCCTAAAACTACCTGGATAATATTGGTTGATAGGTGGGTCGGTTCCTATTTTGTCTCCTAGAAATATATCTAAGGATGGAAAGGTGTGTAAAGATTGAGGTTCCGGTTCATCAACACTAGGAAATTCCCTAGAACTAGGATTAAGGTTATCACTACAAGTGTTCAAACCTATATCCTCAAGTGGTGCCTGGTCCAAGGGTTCTACCTCCATCGGAATTCTAAAGTTTCTTCTACTTCTTCCGGGTAAGTCACGGGCAGTGTGTGCCTCAAATGATGGTTGAGTAATTTGTGGGCTTATGTTATTGACCTCATCATTCCATGTGTCAAGATCACCTATATCCTCATCATGTATTTTGGTAGAATCTATCCTAAGCATTCTTCTAAGTATCTCACGCGCTTCTCTAGGCATATCAACTTCTATGTCCGAATCATATGGATCATCCTCAATAATCTTATATTCAATTTGCCTAAAGGATTCATCATGTGTTCCTTGAGATTCAAAGTCATTGGTCATAAAACCTAGGTCTTTTTGATCAATGTGATCATGCTCGGCTAAATCCTCCTTAATTGTTTTCTTAGGTAGTGATAATAGCAAACCTAGTGCTTCATCCAACTTATGATTTGTTGCAACGGCTCTCTCCATAATCCCTTGGCAAACTAGGTCGCATTTCCTATTGGCCTCACTAAAACGAGATCTTAAACATGGAGGTTGTTCATAAGAATCTATCCTAGATGAAGGCTCATATGATTCATAGGTGTCTCTAAATGAGGTATTTTGAACTCTTTGGTGTTTTAGCCACTCAACCTTATATTGCAGTCTTAGAAGTCTAAGTGTAAAGTCCATTTGAAGCAAATTACAAACAAAATCACAAAGAAAAGATAGACTACGAGAAAGCTACAAAATAAAAAGAAAAAAATCTCACTTGATAGGAATCTAATGAGTAGACCTAATAAAAATCAAATTCAACCTAAACAATAACTATTCCCTGGGCCGCGGCGCCAAAAACTTGATGCATGGGAATTTCACCAGGCTTTACCTCTCGAGGGATCTCGAGAAGCTTACAACCCCCACCCGGCAGTGTACCTGATCGTTGTAGTATAGTATAGTGACAAGTACCGGGGGATTGATCGTTCAACTCAAGAATAGTGTCGTTAGGATTGAAATTAATCTAACTAGGTCTAAATGTGAAGGATGATTCTTTTTGTATTTTTATATTTTGTGAAAAGCAAGTAAAAATCTCGGGTATTGGAAGGAGGGGCGGAATTAGTTGCTAAACAACTAACCCAAAAGCTACTAATCGAACTAATGTGCAAGAAAAATAAACTAAGGTTCTACAAGATAAGTGAAGCATGTCTACCTATGATATGTTACTCCTTGCTAGCTATCTATTCTACCTATTGAATTGTCACACCTTGTTTTAATTGACGGGTTGTATTCCTTAATACCATTCGTGGGGTGGCGTACGTACTTCCCCAACTCTATAAGCTCCTACTTCACTCCTATGTCGAGCCTGCAAGAAGCTCCTAACATGGGATCATTAGAATTTGCTCATGCATTAAATACAACCATAATAACCTAGTACGCATTGGTACATGTTTCTTAAGACATTCAAGCATGTCACCATTAGAAGTCTGCCAGTTTTCTTAAGCCTAACATCGAATACAATCAACCAAACAAGAGACAATAGGAATCAAGAATTATAAGCTAAATCAACTAGACCTATCGAAGTGTCACACCCTAATTGATGAAGATAGACACAAACATCAACAAGGAATCAATAAGATCTAATCAATTATATACAAGTTTCACACAATCATAAGTAGACACAAGGTGAATTAGCCAAGCATAATTAATAAGGAACAAGCAACAATAATGATAATTGAAGACATGAATTATGATAGAATCATCAAACCATTACAAGATGTTTATGGAGTGATTGAAACCCTATAAGTTGCTGGAAAAACACCCACCTAAACCCAGGAATCGACCTTAGGGTTTAGGGCTTACAAAAAGTGAAGTTATGATGTTATATTTATAGGCAAGTTTTCTGTCAGCAAGGCTTGACGGCGTCACCCCATAAAGAGTGACGGCGTCATGACCAATCTTTCTTCACCAAATTGTAGATTTCTTCATCCTCTTCGCGTGGGATTTTGAATCACTTAAATCCGAGTTCGTATGCAAAAGTTATGACCAAAACAATATCAGCTACTTCGCGCGCAAGTTTTGACAAGTTAACACGTGACGGCCTACGTGACGCCTTCAGGAAATTTTCTAGGCCATCACTCTTTAATTTTACACGTGACGGCTTTGGGTGACGCCGTCATCTCCAATGCACAAAACTTTCTGGACCGTCACGGACTTTATCCACTTCCACCTCTTGTATTACTCTTGACGCCGTCATGAAGAAGCTTGTGATGCCGTCAGGTGCTGTTCACAGCAAGAAAAATTAAGACTTTGCCGTTTTCTTCACTTTTATGCTACAAAAATGTCCAAAATGCTTCCTTTTCCAGAATTCACTCTAAAAGTACCTAAAATCACAAAAGGAACGATTTAGGGTAATATTTGATCAAATAAATTCAATTCCGGGCTTAAATGACCCCCTAAAAACGGTTCATTTTTCGCCTCATCAACTGCCCCTATTGCATAATCACTAGCATCACACACGAGTTCGAAGGGCAAGTCCCAATCGGGGGCAACAAGAATCGGTGCCTCAGTAAGCTTTTTCTTTAATGTTTCAAAAGCTTCGATGCACTCGGGGGAGATGATAAAAGGAGCATCCTTCTCGAGGAGATGGGTCATAGGCCGGGCGATTTTGGAAAAATCTTGAATAAACCTACGATAGAAACCGGCATGACCCAAAAATCTCCTAACACCTTTGACGGTAGTGGGATGAGGTAATTTTGCAATGACATCCACTTTGGCTTTGTCAACCTCAATCCCGTTCTTTGAAATTTTATAGCCGAGTAAATGCTCTCTTTGGCCATAAAGTGACTCTTCTCCCAATTTAGGCATAACCTTGTGTCTTCACAACGTTTGAGCATGCTGTCTAAATGGGAGAGACATGATTGAAACGAATCCCCAATAACCGAAAAATCGTCTATAAAGACCTCCATAGTTTTCCCGATCATGTCGGAAAATATGGCCATCATACATCTTTGAAACATGCCTGGAGCATTACATAAACCAAATGGCATACGTTTATAAGCAAAAGTTCCATAGGGGTACGTGAAAGTGGTCTTTTCCTGATCCTGCGGATCAATGGGAATCTGAAAGTGACCCGAGAAACCATCGAGGAAGCAATAGTACTCATTCCCCACTAATCTCTCGAGCATCTGATCCATAAAGGGCAGAGGAAAATGGTCTTTGCGGGTGGCGTCATTTAACATGCGATAGTCAATACAGACACGCCACCCTTTTTTGGAACGCAATGTATTGGGCTAACCCAAGGACTGTCCGAGATAGGGTAAATCAGACCGGCATCAAGAAGTTTTAAAACTTCTTGTTTGATGACCTCATGAATTTTTTGATTCACCCTTCTTTGTTGTTGGACTGCTGGTTTGAAGTCATCCTCCATTAAAATTTTGTGGGTATAAAACTCGGGGTCAATGCCCTTGATGTCAGAGAGTCTCCAAGAAATTGCTTGTTTATGTGACTTCAAAACCTTTATTAGAGCAGCCTTTTCCTCAACACTTAAATCTTTAGCAATTATGACGGGTAATTTATCATCACCCTCCAGAAATGCATATTCAAGATGAGGCGACAAGTCCTTAAGTTCGACCTGAGGAAAGTCATCAGTTTTCTCAACGTTTTTGACTTCCTCTTTATGAAGTGTTTGTGGTAGAACAGGAAGAGGAGAGGGATCTTCGTTTAATAATTTTTCAAGTAGGAGAATATCCCTCTCGGTGTCAATCTCTTGGTTATCGATTCCATCAGGAATCGAATCACTTTTGAGAAAGGCTTCAATTTCTTCTAAGATGAAGTCACTTCCCTCAAACGGAGTGAGGGAAGGAGAAGAATTGGCAATGATGGGATAAGAAGATGGAGTGAAGTTTTCACTCGGAGAATCATCAACGAAACCTAAAACCTCTTGAGCATACTCCTCAGCAGCAACATCGATGACATCCATTCGGTTTACCGATTCAGAGTCATAATTGGAGGAGTACCTCGAAGTTTGATTGAGGTTGAAGGTGACGGCTTCCGTTCCAACACGCAATGTGATCTCTTGATCAAATACATCGATGAGAGCACGCCCAGTTCTAAGGAATCCCCTTCCAAGAATGAGAGGGACCCTTGAATCGGAATCAAAGTCAACAATCACAAAATCTGCTGGAAAATGGAACTTTCCCACTTTAACGAATACGTCCTCGGCAATCCCAAGAGGACGTGATATTGAATGATCGGCAAGCTCTAGTGTCATGCACGTGGCAATAAGTTCGGGAAGAGATAATTTCTTCCACACAGAATATGACATAAGGTTAATGCTAGCACCAAGATCGGCCAAGGCGAAGCATTCAACCATCCCCGGAAAAATACATGGAATGAGGAATTTTTTGGGATCTCCAAGCTTCTCGGGAAGCTTTTTCAAAAGAACTGCTGAGCAGTTCTCATTTAGAGGAGTTCTTGCCATCTCAAAGAGTTTTTCCTTATTATTTAACAGATTCTTGATTGTTGATGCGAATTTGGGCATCAAGATGATAGCATCCGCGAAGCTAATGTCAAAGTGCAAATCTTGAAAGATTTGGAAAAATTTATCCATTTAGTGACTAGCCTTTTCGCGGAGCTTTTGTTCATTGAGACGTGATGGGTAAGGAATAGAAGTTTTGGATTTAGGGTTGTCCACTGGAGTTTCTGGTGGTTCAAAGACAACTCTAGGCTTACATCTGGTTTCTGGAATATCCTGAGGTTGGACATGTGTTGTACTTCGTAAGCTAGGAGATTGCACTTTGTCTGTTGTCACCTCAGGTTCACGTTCCACTACCTTCGGAGGGGAGGAAGAAGAGGTAGTAGGAATCGCGGGTTCATCATATGAAGGACCACTTCTTGTTGTGATCGCCTTAATATCGCCCCTCGGGTTAGCGATCGTGTTGCTCGGTAAAGTAGTACCTGAGCCTGAGGATCGATCATTTAAAGACTTCTTGATTTCAGAAATCTGGCTAACCAACAACTTGTTCATCTCTTCTTGGGATTTCATGAATTGTTTTAACAACTCGTCAGATGAAGGCCCAGTTGGAACAATGGCTTGATTCTGATTAGAAAATTTGGAGCTCGGTTGTTCGGATTGGGACGCTGATTTTCAAAATTACCCTGATTAGGGTTGTTGTTTCCATGAAAATATCCAGGATTGAAATTACCATGACCTTGGTTTCGATTAAAGTTTCCTTGATTTTGGAAACCTTGGTTCTGATTCTGAAAACCGTGACCCTGATTGAAGTTACCCTGGTTTTGAAAACCTTGGTTCACTCTATTTTGATTTTGGTTACGGTTTTGGACATTTTGGTTTTGATTAAAACCGGGAGGTCCAGGGTAGTGGTTAGGACGATAGTTCGGGTCCATAGGAGGGCGGTATTGATTGCCTCCTTGATTTTGGGACCCAGTAACAGCATGAGCTTCATATGGAGTACCATCAGTAGCTGTGCAATTGTAGTAGGCATGCGGTCCACCACAAGTCACACAGACTCCCACTTTCTTTACCTCAGCAGGTGGAGGATGTTGTGGAAAGGAAACTTTCTTTTGTTGGGCGAGAACCAAAGCTTGAATAGCTTCAGTGAGCTTGTAAATTTTAGCATCCGTGCTAGACTGACCCACAGAAGATGAAGTAGAAGGACCCGCATTGATTTGGGAAACAACCGGTTTGCTTCGTGTAGAGCGGACCTTGGACTTGTTTTCTATGATTTGCAAAGCTTCTTTGGTGGTTTTACTCAAGAAGTTACCTCCCGCGGAGGCATTGAGTGAATCATGATCAGCTTGGCTCACACCATTGTAGAAAGTATCGAGTTGCATCAACTCTGAGAAACCATGATGTGGACACTTGCGAAGTAATTCTTTGAAACGATCCCACGCTTCACCAAATGATTCATCATATTTCTGAGTGAACTTGGTGATTTCGTTCTTAAGACTCGTGGTCTTGGAAGGTGGGAAGAATTCATTCACAAATTTTTTCACAAGATCTTCCCATGTCTCAATAGATCGAGGAGGTTGTTTTTCAAGCCAAATCCGGGCTTGTCCCTTGAGGGAGAATGGGAAGAGAAGAAGTTTGATTGCTTCACAAGGGACATTCTTGTACTTGATGGTTGATGTGACTTTATTGAACCATCGAATGTGAGCATGAGGATCGTCCCTCTCAAAACCGTAGAATTGACTTGAGGTTACAAGATTGAGTAACCCGGTTTTGAGCTCAAAATTATCAGCCACGATGGCTGGAACAACAATGGCATCTCCGTAACCCTCGATGGGTGCTTGGAGAAGCTCACACATGAGGCGGTCTTCCGCCATGGTGACAGCAGATGTGGCAACAGTACGGATCTCAGATCCGACTGTTGGTGCTGAACGTCTACGAGGTCTTCGAGGTTTCCTAACAAGCTCATGTAATGGGCTCGTGGACCTTGAAGAACGAGTGCACATGCACTAAAAAACAATCTCAATCAAAACAAAATCGAGGCAAAACGACAATGAACTTAAACCAATAATCACAAGCAAGTGGCTTCTTTAAGAAAGGTACACCACTCACAGGGATACAAAGGCAAGTTTTAATCTTTAGTTTGGGAACTTATTAATGTCCACACCCCCAGTTGGTAGGTGTTCTGTCTCGGTTTGCGACGGTTTGTTTTTATGTATAATTATTATTCACAAGAAAAGACGGATGTTTTTGGGTTTTTGTGTATATGTGAAAAAACTTTTGGAATTATTTTTTTGGTATCGTTTCGTTTACCAAAATCGTATCTCTTTAAGAATCACTTTAAAAGAAACCCGATTCAGAAAACGTTACGATCTGTTTTGTTGTTTTTTTTTTGTTTATTTTTTGTGTTTTAACACTTTAGGAAAAGTGTTAATGATTTTTTTATGTTTTGATTTAAAATTTACAAAAGTGATGGTATTTTTACAGTGATGATGGTGAAATAACACTAATCTCTTAAGACGCTGCAGAAACGCGCACAACCTCCCCGGCAGCGGCGCCAAAATTTGATTGGTGCAAAAGCAGTCAACTAAAGTCAACCACAGGTGTGGTCAATATAGTCAAACTACCTAAACCAATGCTTCCGGGTAATATAGGGTATCACCAGGTCGTTATGTCCCAGCGAGGTGTGAATGATACTAAAGCGTGCTTGTGATCGGGTGATATTCACAGGAAAGGGGTAGGATGATTATATTACTGATTTCTTACTGAAAATGACACAAATACTTAATATGGACAAAAACTGAAAAACCAGATAAGTGAAAACGTTTTAAAACCTAAAAGGTACGTTTAAGTTTAAATAAACGTCAACGTACCAAATAAAAAGTGAAAATTGAAATCTGAAAACCCTCAGGGGGTGAAAATGACTTTTTTACAAACCCAAGGATGAAAGAAAAATTTTAGAAAAAGAAAATAAAATTTTACACTAACTACTTATTTAATATTAATTAAATACTATTTAATACTAATTACTAATATTTAAATAACTTAAATATAATATAATATTATTTTAATACTAGAAAAATGAAAATTAAATTTCTAAAATTATAAAATAACTAAAAACAAATTTTAAACTTAAAAATATGTCTTTTTGTCTTTTTGTCTTTTTGTGATTTTTATATTAATTAATTACTAATTATATTTAATTAAACTAATTAACTAATTTTAAATTACTAATAATACTTAAATGACTTAGAAAATTATAGAAAAATTTATAAATCTAATTAACCATCAAAGGAATCCTAAAAAATTATAAAAAGTTGGTTTTATATATTTTTAAACTATTTTGCTAATTATTATTCTAATTACCAATTAAACTAATTAAATTCTAAAAAATAGAAAATGAATAGTAGAAATTCTAGAAAAATTTATAAAAATGTTTTAACTTATAAAAAAGCTAGGAAAATTAAAAAAACTAGGTACCACTTGATAAAAACTAATTATGCTATTTAATACTTAATTATTAATTAATTATTACTAAAACTAATATTAAATCTAATAAATACCAAAAGACAATATCAAATTCTGGAAAAATTTATAAAAATACTTTAATATAAAAGAAAATTAAGAAAAATATAAAAATGTAAAGTACTTAATAAATTACTAAAAAGGAAAATTAAAAAGATAAATTAAATTAAATAGAAACTATCACATATTTTTAAATTTGATTTTTCTCTGTTTTTCTTTTAGAAATCTATTTAAATACTAAAAATAGAAAACTTTTGTGAAGACAACTTATTTCTAGCTTAAAATTTAGCCAAATGGACACAAAAAGCTTTGACAGTTGACTTTTGTTGAATTTTTGATGGAAATCAGCCTTGGTGGGGTCCATAGGGGTGGATTATGGTTCAAGTAAGTTCCTTGAACATGAATAAGCAAGAATCTAACAAATAAGCTCACAGGATAAGCCAAGAAGCCAAGATAAGCACTTAATTTTCTTACTTGTACACTGAAAATGGGATAGATTTTAGGGGTGATTTCAGGTGGGTCCCAAGGAGCTTAAGCTCAAAAGCTTGGTTCCTACAGAGAGGTGGCAACCCTGTGAATCTATAGAGCCAAGGGGGGGGGGGGGGTTGTGGGCCCCACTGGGGTGGCCTGTGGGGCCCTCCAAAGTAGTGGTGGTGGCTGCAGTGGTTTGTGCACAGGGGAGGTCCTTCCCCTGCAGCTGTGTTTGGGCAAAGGTGGGGCCCACTAAAAAATGGCAAAAATAAGGTGAAAGTAGGAATTCAAAGACTAGCTGGTAAACTACTAATTCTGAAAAGATCAAGTCCTAAAAGCTAACACAAAAATCTAAACAATTCTTTGAAAAAATGGTTTTTCTTCCTTATATGCAACTTTGACTTTTTTGATTTTTGAGATATTTGACCTAAATGAACTTTGATTGATCTTTTTTGGACTAAATCAGTTGTATTAAGTTGCAATATGCTCAAATTATGCTATTAGAACCAATTTCAAGTCAAATGGGTGGGTTTTAGAGTCCACAGTCCACACAGTGAACTGTCAAGGGTGAGGGAGTGGCGATTTGGACTTTTTGCAAAATGGGATGAGGTTTTAAAGCTTTACTTGACCTAACAATGCCTAATGTGGTAAACTTATGCAAAAACAACAACAATATAACAACAAGAACACTACACAAAACACTAATCCAAACAGTCCCTTAAAGAAGGTGATTATGTGATTTTCAAGGGAAATGATTGTTTAGGACCATAAAACTGAAACATAAGCATACATTATGATGTATTAAGCTGAAATGAACATATAAACAACACTTATAACAACAGATACTTAAGATTACTACTATACTTAATTTAAGTAGTTGAAATGACAAATATGATCAAAATGGAAACTAATGAACAACTACTCAATTTTAAGCAATAACTTAACTAAGATCCACTGATTAAACACAGGAAGCACACAAATAAGCACTAATGAGCAAGTCTACAGTAAAAAGCCAAATAGAGTTAAATAGCTTACAAAATGCTTTCCTGCAAGAACCTGAGACCATGAACCAAGATCATAACCCTATTATTCCCCCATGGAATTCTAACCCAAGGTCATCCTTCATTTACTCTGCTTCAATCATTCTTGTCCTTCTTCTTTCTTCCATTTTCTTTTTGTACCTTTTCTTTAATTTTTATATATATTTTTTCTTTTTCTTTTTCTAAATTGATACTGCCTTTTTACTTTCTTTTTAAGATTATTTAGAAATGAGTTAGCTCAGAAGAGCTTGTGAGACCTTATTTCAATACTTGGTTAAAACATAGGATTGCAAATTCTTATAAAAACTGAAAATTGGAACAAGGATACTAGAACTTGGAAACTTTCATTACTAAATAAAAAGGATTACAGCATAAGCAAACAACAACTGAATTTAAACTAAAAATACTAGTCTAGATATCTTTAACGGCTTACTAGTGCCATATATATACAAAATGTCCTCCCCTGCCTTTTTCTTCTTTTCTTTCTTTGAATCATTTTTATCCTTGACTTCTTGGCATTCTTCTGAGCAAATCCCACCCATTGGATTGGGTGGGAATAATCTTGACCATTGGTTAGGATTTTTGGCGCCAATTCCTTTTTGTCTATTTTCTGGATTGCTTGGAGTAATTGAGATGAATTAATGAGGTTTGGAGGATAGTGGTGAGCTGGGGGACAGTACCAACTTGGGGTGGTGAAACTAGGGATAAGGGTGGTTTTGGGAGAGTGGTATTGCAGAGTGTGGGAGGGGATGGTGAACAGTAAGGGCGGTTTGGGAGGGTCAAACGTGGGTTTGACTGGGGTGATTATTTAGAACGGAAGGGAGTATATATTTTTAGGGGGAGTGGGCTGGGGTGGTTGTTCGGCCAAGGGTAGGGATTGGGCTGGTGGGGTTTTGTTGTTGGATTTGGTTTAGGTCGATAATATCAAGGGTCCGTTTGGTTTAGGTAAACAACAAGGACCAATTTTGCAATTTTCCAAACTGCAGGGACTAAAGTTGCCATTTTTGAAAATTGACTTTTAAAGGACTAATTTTTGACAACTTGTGAATCCCCAAGGACCTATGATGATATTTTTCCATGTTTTGAGAATCCCAAAGACCATTTGTGTAAATTTCAAAAGTTTAGGGACCTTTCCTGCCAATTTCCCAAAGATTCATTCAAGGACCAATTTTGTAAACTTAGAACATCTCAGGGACTTTGAATGATAATTTTCCATATTTTGAATATCTAGGGACTAGTTTTGACATTTTATGAAAGTTGGGGGACTGAAACTGCCAATTTTGCAAACTTTGTTCGTTTTTCATCTGTTTTCACTCATTTTGTATCTGAAACATATAAAACACAATTCCTGGAATATTTTCAGTATTTTGATGCTCATTTGAGTGTTTTTGAATGTTTTGCAGTTCAGATTTGACAAAAAATGATGAGTGTTTAAGCACTCATCACTCCCCAACAGACGGCGGACCATTTTCGGAATGAACTCGTTGACAATCTTGTTACGGTCAACCTCTGCATTCCCAGCCAGGATGCGTATCTCATGCTTCTCCTTCCGGAGTTCTTGGCTTGTCATTTCTTCATCACTGAGCAACAGCCTGGTTTTCTTAAATTCTGCCTCTAAGGAACGTATATGTTCAGCTGGATCAGACGATACCTTCCTCCACTCTTCCTTCTCGGCCTCTAACCCGGATAACCTATCCTGCAGACCTGATTCCCTAGCAGCACAACCGGCATGCTCCAAACGCAATTTTTTCATTTCCTCCGGATCTCGACCTACACACTTTGAATGTTTATCCTTCACCTTTTTCAACTCCCCAGCCATCTCCCCAAACTTCTTCCAGTTATCATCGAAAGTTTTGTCACAAACTTTGTGAGTAGCGACTAACTCCCGATGCTCACCAAGTAGAGACTCATAACGGAAAATGATGTTCGCTTGAGCAGTGGCATTCTTCCCCAACAACAACCAAGCCCGCTGAACAGCCCCTTCATCATCATGAGAATCCAGATACTTCTCCTCACCCGGAGTAGCCAGATTGATCATCATTTCTCGGTAAACAGAGGAATTGTTCATCCTCGTGCCGCTCCTCACAGACCACCCCGGAACATACAATGCATCGGAAGCATCCTCTACATTGTCACCTTCAATGTCAACCTGAATATCATCCTCAGTAATTGGCTCCTTGCCCGGACGAGAAGAAACACCCCTCTAACCACCTGAAAACAAGTGAAACTTAAATGGTTTTACAAAGTAAACAAATAACAAATAAAACACAAAGGGAAAGCTATCTCATTCACATACCAGCCTCAACATCCGCAACAAGACCATCCCCCCCGGCGGATAAGGTATCCTTCCCCGGAATGGACCGAATGGGGGTGGGATGAGGAACACTCTCAGCAGCATCCAAATCTATGACCGGAGTATCGGCGACCAATTTGCTTCTCTTACAGCTCTGAGAAGAAGCTCCTTCGCCGGGTCTCTTGCCCTGCGTAGGGGGCCTAGAATCTTCAGAAGCCCCAGAAGGTTTCTTTGTATTCAACTGAGCAGCCTGCTCCTTCTTTTTGTCCTTCGCTGCCAGGACCTTCTCACTTGGGACTTCAACCTTTTTTAGCTCCTCACTCTTTTCAGGAACCTCGGCATTCGAGCTCAACGGTTGAGTAACATGCATCTCTCGGGCATGACCCTCCGGATATTTGTCTCCCTTGACCATAGTGACACCCTTACGAAGGGAAGGCTTCTTCAAATAGTCTGCCATGACAACACCTACAAACACAAACTCCATAGTAAAACACAAAATAACTGCAATAACTTATATACACGAAATATAAGACAAAAGCTATACCCCTCCCCTGCTCATCCCTCAATGCCGCCTGGTAACCAGGAAACTTCCAATGGGAAGACAAGCCCAAGGCATATAAGAATCCGTGAGGAATTTGAAAAGGCTCAACAATGGTAGCGGATAGCCTTTCGGCATGAGCAACATCAAACTCCCCCTTTGGAAAAGGATCTGAGACATCCGAGTCGTGATGCCTCCAAGGCATCGTGTAACCTCCCGTAATTTTCCCATACGATTAGTAAATATCAATAATTGAATAAAAGGATATTACGTGAATTAAATACCATTTTTACGAGGAACAATTTTTTTTTTATGCATGACTTATTATGTGAATCACTACAACATTTATGATTGACCATTTACCTAGGAACGATGCTTACACACAACCTCGATAATCTATAAATATCGCGAATAATATAAGAAATTTAAAACGTTTATATTTTATAAATATACGTTTCGTATATTTACCGTACAATATTTATATATTTCCGGAGCCTACGAAAATTCCCGAGATTGCTCACAAATATTTTTGGACCTCGACACGATACTTTGAACAAGCACACCTCTAACTATTATATTTATAAATCACAAGTACATGTTTGCTTTAGCTCAGTTGATTATAACTTTTACACACGACATATCCCTTTTTATTTCACAACTCTAGTTTCCATGCTTCTAAGAACCATGAGAGACAATTGTTATCAACTTTTAAATATAATTGTTATACTAGCATATGGATCAAGTTAAGGCACCTTACACAATCTCAAATTAACACAAATAGTAATAACACTTCGTATAAATTCTAATAAACCACCAACTTTCTGTAACGAATTTAAATCCTAAATTTAAGGCCCTTCTGGTCCGAACCAGGAAAAGTGTAAAACACGAAAGTTGTCCGAAATAATGTTTTACGTCTAGACTCGCGAGATTTAGAACCAAAAATGTAATTCGTGGCTGTTATCTGTGGAATACAAACATGACCCAAGTAAACCTCCCTCAAATATAACCTATAACTCACACCTTCACCCTCCCTCACTTGTTACTACCCCATGTATGACCTAGAAAACCAGGTGCAAATTCTCACACCACCTCCATTTTGGCCAATCAAAGGACATGCAAGCATCCTATCCATGTTACTTATCACTTTCCCGATCGTGTATATAAAGACTCCATGCATTTCGACCAAACACACACACTTAAAATATCACACAACTTGGGTACTTAACTAGCCTTGTATACCTTCATGTACTCACACTACACGTACACACTCACATTACATACAATCATACATACTTGTAGTTTCTATCGAGCCCAGGGTGGAAGAGAAGCAAGGTACATGGATACTAAATATATGAACTTTCCTCTCCATATTATACGTACACAATCACTCTCACATTTCCCAAACTATAAACGAAACACATCAAACCTTTCACTTAAACCCCAATTACCACCAAACAGACCCTTAATTATTTTTTTCTCTTTGTTTTCTGCTGGGCTGAAACACAATCAGAAGCCCACCAGCCCAGCCACGAGTCCAACCCAAACGACCCTTAGTTTATTTCTTGTTTTCTTTCTTTTTCCCAGTCGCGACACAGGCATCAAACACCCTCGACTTCTCACGAATTCGACACACAAGTTACTAAGTTTATTTTACCAATTGATTTACCACCTGGCATAGTATCAAAAATGACAAACCTCATTTAATATCACACTCGTTTGCTGCCTCAAAACTGTCCAAAGTAAACCTCAAAACTCACCTTGATAAACTTTGTAAAAGCGTGTCACAAGCCTTCTTAGCACCTCCCATGCTCCCCAATCACCACAAAACAAATCCTAAACGTCACACTATGTGTCAGGAATAAGCAGAGATCGTATGACACATTCTCTTGTTGTTTTAACTCGATTGGACGAAGGAAGAGGTGGACATGCAATCTATTCGATCCTACATGTGAACATGGCAGTATTTACACTCAATAAACTCACTATAAGACTCACTCTTACAAGCTCAGTTGAAAACACACACCCAAAAACGTACCATATTCTAATTTCGTAAAGTTATAGTGTCGATTTGGGACAAACTTCTTGCCTAGTGTACGGAGGATAGAAACAAGATCAAGGAACCATTTTTGCTCAATTTGAACCTTTGCTGAGTCGTGAACCATTCTACATTCATCTTTTGTACCAACTCGAACTATATATTAAGTTTACGCCACCCCTAGGGGTGAGGTGAGAATACTTGAACCATTTTACTATTTTTCATTTCGTTATATTTAACTTTTGCACGTTTACTTTGATCATTTATCTCGTAAAATATAAACATGACACCTACGTTTTATTGATTATCCTAAATGTTTAATATACTACTAATTGAGATATACAAAGTTTTGACACTAATAATAACGTTTACTCATTAAACTAGACACGCTTACAAGATGACTTGACCCATTCAAATTTTAATAAAACACTTAGAATATTTTTGGTTACAAACTATTTTCAGAAATTGTGTTGAACCTTATACTTGGCCTCGTTATTTCAAAATCTAGAAACGTAAACTACTGATTTTATTACTTGAACTCATTGTTGACATGGCTAGCAACCAGGAAACATAAATAATTCGACCTCATAAGCTCGTATAAGCTGTTTGCTCGACCCATTTTGATTTGGACGAAATCTGTTTTCTATAAAGCTTAATAAATTAACAAATGGGCTAATAAGCCCGTTAAGCTTATTTAATAAGCTGGTCCTAAAAGCTCAACCGTAACATTTTTGTACTCCTAAAAGACAAGCCCAAGTCAAAACCCAAAAGTCCCGTAAGTCCAATGGATCTCAATCTGTTAACGGGCCTTAAATTGGTCTCGTTAAGGCCCAATTATAAAAATAAGCACTTTTTAAGCTATTAAGCTGTTGAAATAAATTATTTGGAACCTTCTGAGCTTATTGAAAAAGTATAAATGTTAAATTCCAAGTTTGGTGAATTTTGGACTAACTTTGCAAATTTTCTTAAACCGAGGGACTAAAAGTGTAAATTTTGGAAACTTAGGGTCAAAACTATAATAATCTGAATTTATGGGTTATAAACTGTAATTACTAAAACTTAGAAGTAATAAATGTAAATATCGATACTTTTGGACATAAAATGTAAATATATATAACTATGGACTAACGGTGTAAAATTTATGTCGTTAGGGTTAAAAAGTTAACAATTGTAAAACTTGAAGGGATTTTCTGTAATATTATTTTATAAAAATAATATTAATATTTTATATATAAATACACATGTTTAGTATAAAACTCTTATAAATTTAACTTATATATATACGATATAAATATTCGCGTAACTATAATTAATTTTAACGATATATATATAACGATACGTTTATTTCTTTTCTTTTAACACTAACATCATAAAACATCGTCAACATACTTCGACTTATTCTTGATGATTTTCCATCGCACATCGATCATCGATCATTACACTCACAAGTTATATGTATATATAACTTTGTTCTTGAACTTCAAGCATTTAAACGAACACGAGTTTTAATCACAACTGAATGACTAATATTCGCGATAAAACTAGATTTAGACTATCAACTAAAACATACCATATCTTTTAGGTTGTGTGTGAAGCCGTTGCCTTGCATCATTGAGATTATGTTACTACCACTACTACTGTACTACTAAGGTGAGTCATAGCCCCTACTCTTACTTGTTTTACAATGGTTTATAAACGTTTTTGGGGGAGATACATACTTAACTACTGTTTTTACTTTTACAAGTATTCATTAACTAAATACATGACTGTATTTCATATAAACTTTACTGGTTTACACATTATTATATCTCATAAGGAAATACCTGCTATAGACATGATTACAAGTGATTTTTCAATGGTATGCTATATTTGATCTCTATTGCCTAAGTACCGATTACCAAAAGTCCCTCGTTCATGCACGTTAATCACCCAAAGGGTGAGCGTAAGTAGTTGTGAATAGATCTATTAGGGATTGACAATCCCCATTTGGTCGCTAGAGGAAAGCCACCAAATGCACGCTATTTGATTTCATAGGTTACTGGTAAATACCTATCCTGAGGGCCACTGTTTTACATCATTATTATGGATAATTTTGATGCCTGTTAATCGTTGAGTGTCATGAGCTTAGAGCAATAGAACGGTAGTACTGTAGTCATGATACAGTATTACAACGACTGATGTTTGAGGTGTACAATGTTGTAGCCTACTGTTTTATTAAACTATGAGATTGTGCTCACTATATAGCAGGAAAACTATTAATAATTGGCAAACGAACAAACTATTTTGGTGTTGACCCAGCTAGGTCAAACAAACTACTATTTTGGTGTTGACCCGGTGAAGGGCAAACCAACGGACTATTTTCGAATTGATAAGGAAATCACTCATTTTCTAATTAATGATTTAAACTATGAACACTATGGATTTTCTCACACTTTAATTTGGATAATCAACTCTTAAATACTCTGGACTTATAAACTCTTTGATTTTGGAAATCGATATTCGAAACTATAAACTCTATGAACTCACCAACCTTTGTGTTGATGCTTTTAGCATGTGTTTATCTCAGGTAATTAAACAAGAAGGAACTTGAAGGCACGGAGTGGGCTTGTAACCCGGCATGGGCTTAAATAAACGTTTTGACATATTTCAAATAAACTTGTTGTTTAAATTATGAAACATCTTGATGTCTCAAATATTTGGTATTTTGAATGAATTAAACTTTAAAACGTCACTTTTGTGTCGTTTTCTATGATTGTGATAAAGATCCTCGAAGTAACACCCAAAAAGTCTTCCGCTGACGTGATGATTTTGGGGGTGTTACACATCGCAAACGGAATGGCACGTCTATCAATAAGGAAGAACTGATGCTTCCAACCCTTCAAACAAGAAGGAAACTCGCCAAAGCAAACCTTTCGGTCTGCATGAACACGCTTTCGAAGGAAAACCAACAACCTTGCTTGCTAAGTTTGTAAAATATCCTGAATAACGAAGTAGTCAGAGTAATATGCATAATCCGGGCGTATACCTCGAAAAGCGTAACATGGTGCATACCAAGCGGAACTAATTGAGAAATGTGAACCTTAAAATATCTGATAACATCTAAGAGGAAAGAAGAAAAAGGAATAGTAAGACCTCCCCTCAAAAAAGTACTCTGCATATAAACCAATGGCATCACTCGGAAGTTGGTTCATCGTCATACCCTTCGGAGCAACCCGAGGGTGCAAATCCTTTTGTATTCCGAAGGACTCAACCAAAGCTAAAACATCCGAATCATCCATAGTGGATTTCCTCTTCAGAATGTCCATCTTAACATGAGAGTCCTCTAATATAACATCCACATAGTCAGCTGAAGCGGTAGATTCCGACATAACGTATCCGAAACAGGGAGAGGTATAGCCAAAACAAATAATACTAAAGATGAACACCACGGAACAGGACGTACCTCGTGAAAGACGAAAGAAATTAGCGCACCAGAAAAGCGTTCGAAATATGGACGAGAAAGATTGTCAGAAGTGTGTGCAAATCAAGAGAGAGAAATTGCAGTGGTAAAAATGAGGCTCAAGGACGCTATTTATAGGCAAAAAGAAAAGGCGCGAAACGTCGCGTCTGACAGGCTATACGCGTGGCACCATCTAAGCCGCACAACCCAAAGCACGCATACATGTCACCATCTAACAGACACAGTAAAAAAGATGGCGTTCCTTAAATGAGGTACAATAATAACTTTTAACGTTTTGTACATCAACCCTAACCGACAAAATTACCATCACACGACCTCCGGAAATACCGAAGCAATAATTAAGTATCACACAATTGATTCAACCAATGCTATGATACTGGGGGGGACATGTTGGCGTAGGTGTCCGAAGGACCTCCTTCCGAACAGTACGAAATCCGAAGCACTCGACATATCCGATGGATCCAATAAGTCCGAAGGAACTGCTCCTTCGGACTAACGGTAACTACACAGCCCAGGGACAAATAGTACACAAGGTACAACATAGTGGGATAAAGCGAACAACAAGGAAAGCGTACAACCCCGAAAAATATGTACAAACGGTTGGGAAGGACAAGCATGTCTCACCTATATAAAGAGGAGAAATCTTCACCTTTGGGTAACATTCATTCTTTCTCACTCTCAAAAAAATCTCTACTTTATCTCTCTAGAAAATACACGTACTTACTCTCACGCAGGAGGTTGGTCCTGGGTTAAAACCTGGGACGTGACTAACGGACGTGTCTGTTTTGCAGATATCCGAAGATCATCAATAATCACTAGTATAACCCAAGGACTTCCGAAGGACACGCAACAGTCCGAAGGAATCCTCTCGCTTGTCTGAGGTAGTCCCAAGATATTACCTCAACATCCTACATTTTTAGTTTATCGGGGCTTGAGGGATATCAAGGTCGATTGTTATTCATCAAGGGAGCCACGTTTGCAACAAGTTGATTGACCTTTTGTTTGATGAAGTACTACAACATCGAGTTGCAAACAATATTTATTCATCAGGAATTTATAATCACGGTGGAAGTCTCTTTGAAGAACAGAAGGTAGGGTTAGGATATACATACCCGATTACCCCCGTTTCTTATAACAATACGAATTCTAACATGTTTTCACCTTTTGGGTGTTGCCTTCTGTAACTAGATAACATAGGGTGAAATTTAAACCGGTAAACATAATAACAGGTTAAATGGGTAAAAACTTGAAGTGGGTCAATTGGGATAGAATTTGTCTAAAGTGAATTCAAATGCTAAAACATCTCATGACATTCTTTCATTTTTAGATAAAATAGATTATAACTTAAGTAACATTTTTACCGTAATGATATCTGATATGGTAATTGTTATGAACTCATTATTTCTAAATTTATACGTATTTAGTGATTCTAATTATAGAATGTGTTGATAAACATGGAATGTTTGATGTTTATTAATTGTTAATTTTTCAATTAAGGAAACCTTAATCACAACCCAATGGGTTGTGGTTAGCAAAACCCTATAACATACTTAAAAACAATGGAAACAAAAGAGCTGGCTGGTTAAGATCACCAGAACCATTTTGACCTCAACTTAAAGATGACCAGCTTCGCCGAAACCCCTGTTTTACACATTGCCTGAACAGACTATCAGCCTGCTTGCACCTCTGCTAGATACTTAAAAACATACTTAATTGTTTATAACATACTTTAAGACAATGGAAACAATGGACGTGAATAATCATAAATAGATTTTGCGATCAAACATGACCCAACAAATGCGGCCTGACTTTGGCAATTTTATGGTTAAATATCTCACATTTGATCCATTAGTAACTGCAAATTGCTATTCAAATTTCACTAAAACATCTGCATAGGAAATCAACATATGGCAGAGTATATATCAATTATCTATCAGAGCAAACATCACTAAGACGTATCATACTTGAAAATAATAAATTGAAACTATACAACTGTGAGTTATCGAATAGCTAAATATAAGCATTACATCAGATAAGAATCTTTATAAAAGCGTTTTCTTTCCTCAGGATCAAATATGCTACCAAGATTATCTCCTCGGCCCTCTTCATCATCAGAATCAGAGAGTTCATAGATTGGGTCCTTTTTCGCTTCTTTCATAGCAATCATCCCCCTTTTTTCTCCTCTTTTCTAAATTTAACATATGATTCCTCCTATTACACTCGTGCTATCCCTCCTGCATCAGTTCCCCAAATTTATCCTTTACAACAACAACCGGGTCTTTATCAACCAGTTCCGACCCTTTATATCCTTCTCTAAGTAAAACCGAAAAAATTTGATACTATTTATTTGTAACATAAAAGATTCCCGGATGCTCTAGAAGCAAAACATTCAACTTATCGGGTAAACTAAACTCTCTCCTAAAGTAACCAAGTTTCATAATTGATGCTTTTTCCATAAGGTAAGTGAAAGAAACGCAATAAACCAATTGTTCTCTTCTCTAATTCATGTGACCCGTCTGCCAAGTGACCCGGATCCAAATAAGGTGAAATGTAAGGAAATGAATCAAATTCGCGAAATTTCTCCCAGGATTTTACCACGTTAAGGGTAATGAACACGGGAACGATGGATTGGAATCCGTCTTTTGAGCTATTTTCTCCAATGAGGAAACTGCTATGTCTTGGACCCACTTAATGAGCTCAATTTCCATTGAACTTTTTCTTCCACTATAATTTATCACTCGGAACATATCAAGATACTTAGGTATGATTCTAATCAAATAATCATCCAGTAGTCCTAAAATTCTACCAAATTCATTCAATTTGGACTCATTTAGTCTATGATTCGCAACCATCGTTAACAACTTTGCTAATCTCTCAACAACTACGGGTTCTTGCATATCTATTTTCTTCTTCTTGTACTAAAAACATCATCTTTTTAGTTAACCGGCAATAGTATCCATCCTTATCAAGATACGTTTCAAAGCAACACAGGTATTTCTTAAGCCAACTTAAAGCTTTCCCTTGAAGATCAAGACTTTAGGGGAGGAAATTAACAGACGCCTCCTGATCAGGACACCGCAATATTATGTTTTAAATTTGGTTATTTACAACCCATTTCTAGTTAAAGCTGCTTCAAGATCAGGGTCTTTTTTCATTGACCAAAGAGAGAATCTTCGAGTCTGCGTATAGATATTTATCACCCTTTTCCCATTCTGTATCTTCAATAAGTTACAAATAACTAGCCTGTTTAAAAGAATAGAGTATAAATAATACCATATATCAAGTGCATACTAATAACAAACACACAACTTTGCAGCTCAATTAAGAAGGGTAAATGCAAACATTCTACGGATGTTTCACATGTGTCATAAAAAGATACTAGGAAGCTATTGGGTATTCGATGAAAAATAAATGTTTGATAAATATTAAAGAATGAAAACTGTAAACGACAGAAAAATATATGTTTACTCATGAATCATTTATGAAAAAGAAGTATACTTCATACTAACTAGACTGATTAACTAATAAACTATGATCATGCTCTTGTACTTCCTTTATGCATAAGTGTTTCAATTAGGTGGTCTAGGGTATCTGGGATTGCTTATCTATACTTACTATATAATGCATTTTGGACTATTCTATAATTAGAAAGGCTTAACATTCAGACTTTTACTTGCTTATTATCGAAGGATTTCAAAATTAATTGGTTAGGAAGTAAGTTGGTTAGGAAGTTGGTTAAGAAGCACGTTGGTTAATAAGTTTGTTAGGAAGTAGGTTGGTTGTTCAAATTAAAATTATTTTGCTTAATCATCTCTACCATCTCTACTTATAAAACATAAAGACAACTAAATGTGTAACCGAATAATGCAAAATATAGTCACAGGTACCCGCCGCCGCATTGCGCGGGTACCGTTCTATTATTTAACAAAATATTTACTTTATAAGTATATATTTGAAATAGTAAACGGTTCGAATAATAAAAAATAATAATAAAATTTTCACTTTATATTTTTAGGTTTTAATTGAAATAAAATACGTTTAATGAAATTACAAAACATGAAGAAATTAAAAATTACAAATTTTAGAGATACAAACGAGTAAAATAGCCTGCACGATGCTGCGGTGTGGCCGTTTTATCAATGGCCATATATCTGCTACTAATATATTTATCAATAGCTATTTTGCTCGTTATAGTAGATGGCCCATCTGAAGAAAATCCATTGTCGCGGGAGTGTTGTGTTGATGCATGTCTATAAAAGACCAATAAGTAATAGGGTACGTGTTAGCTAATTTCATGAGCATCTAATGTAATCAAGACCTTTAAAAACCAACAATAAATGTTATTATAGCTACACTTACTACATACCAGTATACCACAATAATTTAACATCACAATATATTATTCCTTATCATGTAACTCACATTATAACGGACCAAAAAATTGTTTAGCACAACTTATATAGGTCTTATATAGCTGCATTCCATATGCAGTTTGTGGTCAAAGTTCATTTTGTTGTACCAATCTTATAAAATAGCTGGAGTGTTTCCTTTGTATGCCGGTATTCCAAGATGTGGAAGTCTTCATCCTCTTCCCCGCATTCAAAAGTACCTTATCAGTTTAGGGAGGCGAAGGTCGAATCATAGGATCAATCATACAGATGAGGGCATTTTGATTTACTCAAGTCGTAACATTACTGAAGCGATAAATATTGATTAAACATCTTGTTGGGAATTATTCTATCAGTTACCACGGCTAGTGAAGATATTTCAACTGCAGAAGATTGTACTTGCAGTGGAAACTCATTACCACTGCAAGAACAAAATATTACCACTGCTTGCATGACAACTGTTAGAGAAACGCGCTTAGATAAACATAGAAAAGATATTGTGTATATCTTATTCTATTAGTATTATACTTATCTTGTACAAGAGGACTCCTTGTTGTATAAAAGGAGATCCTAGATCATAGTTAGAATATAACTTTCCAATACGTTTTCTTAGAGCTTCAAGGTGTAACCCTAGTGATATCATAGATCACTCGTATTATTATCATTAATAATATTGGAGCTATTTGTTTTGGTATATACATTGTTCATACATACTGTTTCGTTAACAATCAATCTTCTAAGTATCATTAAGTAGATTCCGCATACTTAGTGGTATCACTCAAAGTATCATTATTAACACAAGTTCAAGGTGTTCACGATCCAACAAGTGGTATCAGAGCAAGGCTTTGATATTTTGATTTAGAAGATCCTATGGCAGATTCAAAAGAAACAATGGAGACAGAAACAAGCCAATCAAACATTGCTGCAAAGCTTCCCAAGCTTAAAATTAATGACTTTGAGATGTGGAGGCTTATGATAGAACAATTCTTTATGGTTCAAGACTACACATTATGGGAGATCATAATGTGTGGAAATTCATTCAAACCTGGTACAACTGTAGAGATGGTTGGTGACAAGCCAGTAACAAAAGTAAACGCTGGTCCTGTTACTAATGAAGAAAGAAACCAACTAAAGAATGATTTGAAGGCTAGAGGTTTGTTATTGATGGCTCTACCCAGAGAACAAGTTCTGGCTTTTACCAAATACAAGTCTGCAAAGACCCTCTTTGATGAGATCTGTGAAGTGTTTGGTGGTAATGACTCTACCAAGAAGACTCAAAAGACTTTACTAAAGCAGACCTATGAGAATTTTGGTTCAACAAGCAATGAATCTCTTGATAGCATATTCACAAGGCTACAAAAGATTGTTACTCAGCTGACTGCTTTTGGAATTGAGGTGGAAAAGGAAGACCTCAATCTTAAATTTCTAAGAAGTTTACCTGCTGAGTTTGATACCAATGTTGCTGTATGGGAAGATAAATCAGATCTTGAGAACATGAAGCTTAATGATGTGTACAATAACTTCAAAGTTATTGAACAAAGATTAAGGAAAGCTGGCAAGTTAAAAACAAGTTCTGCAAGTGTAGCACTCATATCATCATCAGGTAATGATAGTTCAGATGACGAAAGTGATACTGATGATGACAGTGGTAACATGATTGTTTCCACTGGTAATGGAAATGTTTCCACTAGGAGCTCAAAGAAATAGATTGCAGGACTAAGTGATGCTACTTTCTATGCCTTTATATCAAGCCATGTAGGTGGGTCAATCCTCAATCATGAGGACTTGGATCAAATTGATGAAGATGATATGGAGGAGATGGACATCAAATGGCAGGTAGCATTACTCAGCTTAAGATCAAAGAAGTTCTGGAAAAAGACAGGGAGAAAGATACATATAAGTGGTGATGAGACTGTAGGTTTTGATAAAAAGAAGGTGGAGTGCTATAATTGTCACAAGAAGGGGCACTTTGCTAGAGAATGTAGAAAACCAAGGAAATCTGACAACAAGTCAACTTGGTACAAGAAGGATAAGAACAAAGAACCTACAACAGAAGAGCCAAAGGTGCTATTGGCTATTGATGGAGTGAGCTTTGATTAGAGCTTTATGACTCAGGATGGAGAAGATGATTCAGAATCTGCAATGCTTGCTACTGAGCATGCATTCATGGCTTTTTCAGACACTGAGGTACATACTGATAATGCTTGCTCTAAAAACTGTAAGGCTGTAAAAGAGTTAGAGATCTCTAAAACAAAATATGATGAACTGATGCTAGACTTACATCATACTAATTATAATTTAGCAAATCATAAAAGAGGTCTAGGTGTTTTAGAGAAACAGATAGAGCATTATAGAGCTAATGAATCTAAGTTCAGTGATGATATAGCTATCTTAAAAAGAGACTTAGATTTTTATGTTGAAGTAAACAAAGCTCTTAGGGAAGAGATTGAAAAAGTTAAAAAGGCTAGTGAGAATATACAGATAACTAAGCAAACACTAGACCATCAATCCAAGAGCATTGACAAAATTTGGGAAGCCCAAATTGTGAGCAAAGCTAAATCAGGTCTTGGATACAAATCTGTTCCACCACCTCTAAGAGGTGTTCCAGCACCTCCTGGCATTGACCTAGCTCACACAGGCTTAGAAGAGTTTCAGGATCCACCCATGACCTATGGACCAAAATTTGTTAAACCAGTTGAAACTGAAAAGGTTCAGGTTGAGGTTGAGACTTTTGATAGTGCTAGTGACTCATCTCTTAAAGATGAATGTTTAAATGTTGAGTCTAAAACTAGTATTCCTGAAAATGTTAAAGTAGAGGAAAGAAAAAGTATTCCTGAAGTTATCAAAGAGAAGCCTAGGACACAAACAAATCACACTAGGCCTACTACTAGGTATGCTGAGATGTACAGGGATAGGTCTACATCTCCTAGAGGGAACATGAGAAGTTGGAATCATGTTAAAACTAGGCAGTTTGGTAGTGACTTTGTGTTTAACAATAAGGCTTGTCATATCTGTGGTAGCTTTGATCATTTAGCTAAAGACTGTACCTACCACATGGGAAGAAGGGAAGTATTTGGGAATACTAGGGTGAATGGATATAATTCTAATAAATTAACTCACCCAAATCCCCTAAGCAAGATGGTTCCCAGGTCTATTATGCTTACCACTGGCATCAAACCAATTTCCACTGCTAGACCAGCAGTTACCACTGCCAGAAGTAATAACAGAGTTTATCCTAAGTCCCCTGTCACTTCTTTTGTTAAATCTTATCAAACAGGGAAAAAGACTTATTTTGAAAAGAATGATCACAAGAATCACATGTGGAGACCCAATTTTTCTAAACCAGCAGTTTCCACTGCTAGGCATGCAGTTACCACTGCAAGACCAAATGTTTCCACTGATGTCTATGTGAATATGGAAAGGGTAAACATGGGAAAAGCTGTTAAGGCCTCAGCTCGTTGGGAATGGAAACCAAAAGGAACAACAACCTCAAACAATCCCAATGGTGTATCAATGACCTTTGATAGATACAATTATATTGATACACGAGGCAGATCCAAGTCATTTGTGGCTTGGGTCCCCAAAAGGTACTAATTGTTTTATGTTGAGTGCAGGGACAGTCAAAGACTATTAATGGTTATGAATGACTTGATAATACTTTCTGAGTTTTCTAGTGACTCACCAATATGTTTGCAAGTTGTTAAGTATATGTCTGTTCTGCAAATGTTTAGAGATTACAAGTAGTGTGTTTATGTCACCAAGAGTGGTAGCCAAAGGAATGTGGTCAAATAAGCTGAAGGTCTTACAATATTGATTTAGTAAAGAAGAACTTTTCATTCATTCAAAGACACAAGTTACAGCTTACATTCAAAGTTCCAACTGCATTACAATGACCATTCCTAAAACATTTGGCTAATGGAGAACTACTAGCTTCTATCAATTATTACATAATACTTGAGGCTATGACAAGTACAATGAAGAAGCTGAAGATGAAAATGGAAAAAGAAGAGTAGGAAGACTGTGAAGCTGCTCAAGTAACAAAGTAAAGAAAATACTCAAGAACTTTGTTCCTTGGCAACATTCTTCAGTCATCTATTTCTGCTTCTCCTTTCCCTTATGTGTGATCTGAGCTTTCTTGCTCTGTCCAATATGTTCTTGATGCAGAAGACCAGGTTCTGGAGCTGGAAGATCCAACACCAAGGTTGATGATGTTGGGAGAGATGGATCTCTCTTACCTAATCTTGGTTGGGATCTGTCTGGTGTGGAAGGAGGAAGAAAGGTTGGATCTTCATTCTCTTCCTCTGAAGATTCTTCATCAGATGTCCAGATGAAGGGAGAAACAAGCTCTCTTTCTGCAGCATTCGGATCATGGCTTGATTCACCCTTTATATGTGCATTCCATTGTTTTTCTTGCACATCCCATCGGTTCTTTATTTCTCTCTCAAAATCAGAACCTTCAAGTCCCCATGGATATGGTGGTACTTCTTCTGATGTTGGAATAGAAGAGTGTTGATCAGAGGTCTCAGGGTTTGATGACATGATTTTTGGAAGAAAATTGGGTTGATTGGGATATTAGGGTTTGAGAGATTGGTGACTGAGATGTGGTGTTTGGAGGAGGTTATATAAGCAAAGATTAGGTGTTATGCTAATTAATGAAGGATATTTACTTCCATCTGTTTTGGTTGGTTTGAGTAGTAACTGTGGTTTGACTTTTGAGAAGATATTTTTGTGCATAGTAACTTGGTTAAAAGTTACTTGGGTTAACTATTCTTGGTTCCGTTTGGATGTTTAATGTGAAGGGAGTTATACGATGTGTAACTTAAGACACATAACAAATGGTTATTGATTCACCATGTCTAACCCACATAAGAATCAACTAGTCCTGAGCAAACGGCTACAGGTAAAGACAAATCAAATCCGTTCATGGTTGATAGTTTACCAAAAACTAGGTTATCAACTCACCATACATCCTTGTGATCAAGAGTTGTCTAGTCCATAGCAAACGACTCATGGTAAAGACATATCAAATCCGTTGATAGCTGATAGTTTGCTAAAAACTATGATCAGAGCAGAAAATTTTACATGTTTTACTTATCATTGCTCTTTGAAAATTCTATTGATTTTTACCACTGCAGGTTCACAGTTACCACTGACAGTGTAAATTTTTTTTAATATGTGTAGATGCAGGACATGACATTATCATTCAGAGATCTACCATGGCAACACTTCATGTGTCTGATTCTCAAGGATTGGATACAGGTTGTGAAATCCCTAGCCAAACTTCAAACATATGGGTGGTTCAGTAGTACTATCTAGTTTTCCTAGGTACGAAATTGAATCTTTGTCTAATGATGCACCTCTCTCAGAAGGTAATACATCTGGAAGTGCTGAAGGCAGTATGTTACAAAAGGAATTGATGGAACTGTGTACCAAATTCTTATGACAGGTGGATATTTAAGATATTGATGGAAGTTCTTTTGAATTTTATCTGATTTTGGTGGAGATTCTCCCAAACAGGGGAGGTTTACACAATGATGATCAGATTCAGGGGAGGTTTGTTCTCAGAAGTCAAAGTTAAGAAGAAGTCAAAGTTAAGAGTTTATGCAGATAATGAAAAGGTTAGAGCTTTGATTCAGAAGATTAAAGATCAATATGCAAGAGCTGATAAAGGATTAAGTAGAACAAGATAAGTGTTTGGAAGAATTCCCATATCCTCAGGTTTATTGCATACTTGAAGAAACTTATTGATTTACTAATAAATCATAAGTTTAGGGGAGGATTGTTGGGAATTATTCTATCAGTTACCACGGCTAGTGAAGATATTTCAACTGCAGAAGATTGTACTTGCAGTGGAAACTCATTACCACTGCAAGAACAAAATATTACCACTGCTTGCATGACAACTGTTAGAGAAACGCGCTTAGATAAACATAGAAAAGATATTGTGTATATCTTATTCTATTAGTATTATACTTATCTTGTACAAGAGGACTCCTTGTTGTATAAAAGGAGATCCTAGATCATAGTTAGAATATAACTTTCCAATACATTTTCTTAGAGCTTCAAGGTGTAACCCTAGTGATATTATAGATCACTCGTATTATTATCATTAATAATATTGGAGCTATTTGTTTTGGTATATACATTGTTCATACATACTGTTTCGTTAACAATCAATCTTCTAAGTATCATTAAGTAGATTCCGCATACTTAGTGGTATCACTCAAAGTATCATTATTAACACAAGTTCAAGGTGTTCAAGATCCAACACATCTGCAGTCTAAACATGAAATAAGCACTAATTTAAAAAACACAGTACATAGATAAATGTATTTTAACTATTTAAACATATTGAACCACTCAATGTATTTTTTTACAAATATTTTAACATCTTAAGAAATGGGTAAAAAAAAGGTCAGCTCTAAGGTTCCACCTGGTGTAACTCCATATATGCTAGTATTCACGTCAAACATGACCACTTTTCCCGGACACGACCTCTTTCAGAGCACTTCATGGAGCAAATCCTATAGTTATTTTTTGGCTAAATAGTGTCTATTGTGTCACACTGTATGTGGGTTGTTCATGTGCGATTTACATGGAAAAAACATGGTAGTAGAAAAATCAAATGTTCCTTAATCTCCTACATGACAGCTTCAGTTTCTTTACCATCATTGGCAATATTTTTTGTCACTAATTTTAGAATCTACACAACGTGTAACTATAATGACCGTAGAAAATAAATCTGGCCAAATGAAAATGTATCATTCAATATAACAGGCTACTTAGATCGAGAGTATCAGTTTTTCTAACATAAAAATCGGATTGTTAAGTAAATTAGTAATTAAAAAAACTATGAACCATATGGAACCGTCAATAATGCCATATGAGCAAAATGAAAGAAAAAGTTGGCTAAAAATTAGAAGTGCTTATTTATGAGCATAATCAAACATCCCTTAGATAAGCACGTGTAAGACTACTTTCATACAGGAATTGCTTACGATTCGCTGGCCTGAAATAATTCTTGAGCGTTTCCTCTTGTACAGAAAACCAATATGACAACAAACTTATCCTGAAACATAAGAGTAAATCTAGAATCATTTTATTAAGCTATCATATAAAAATTTAGAACAAAACTACATTGTTAATTGAAAAGGATGGCAATCATACATTACTTCTCTAGGACTTTTTCCGATGGAGGACCTTTAAAATCCTAAACTAACGATGGAGGAAACATTATCCTTTCTCCCGACAGTGGTTCAAGGTGTACTTCCATTCCTTCGAAGGTAACTTATTCTATCTCCATGATCCCCAAAATTCCCTATTTAGAAAAGAACTCTTTATTATCTCTTGAATAGAGTAAGTAGCGTGCACCACAACATGAAACCACTGTCGATGAGTGTAATCTAATCAACCACTGACGTTGCGATTTTTCAAATCAATTAAAGAGAAAATTTACCTTGAGTCATAGAATTTACATGGCCAGGTGTAAAGAATTGGCATAATTAAAATGATGGGATAATCACCAAAATAGATTGGGCAACCATGGTGAATTCGGTTCTTGCCCCCCAAATAGGAAAATGTCTTTTTTAGACAGGGCAACTGGGGTTTAGGGTTTAGGCAACCGATGAAGTGTCATTTTCTGCAAGTGACAAGTGTTGATTGTCTGTCAGGTTTTTGGGCAACCTGTCAGTTTTTTGGGCAACAGCCGCCAATTTTTGGGCAACTGGAGGCACTTGTCATCATATGGGTTGAGTTGCTCAGTTGCCCTGTCTAAAAAAGACATTTTTGAATCTGGGGGCAGGAACCGAATTCACCATGGTTACCCATTCTATTTTGGTAATTATCCCTAAAATGATCAACTATATAGAGAATCCTATACTCATAAGGCAAGTATCCATATGCATGCGAATTTATAGCTTTAACTTACTTTACATGGCAAACACCAACTATTTTTAATTATACATATTAAACGTTGAGGTGAGTTATTTTATAAACTAAGTTTTTGTTACAAACTGAGGGACAAATCCTCACCATCCATCTAGTTTCATCTAATGGTGGGGATTAACCTAAGATTTAATAAGACAACCTAAGTCCATGTTTTTTTCTTGTCCTTTTTGTCTATCTTATTTATTCATTTTTTTTCCTTTTTTCTTTTCTTTCTTTTTTTTTCTTTTTTTTAACTCCACGTTTTTTTCCTTTAATTCAAGTTTTTTTTCTTTTTTTTATTTGCGTTTTTTTTCGTTTTTCATACATATTCGTCGGTTTTTTACGTTTTCGTTCGTTTTCATACATTTTCGTCCGTTTTCATACGTTTTAGTCTATTTTCTTACGTTTTCACCTGTTTTCATACGTTTCGTCCATTTTAATACGCTTTCGTCCGTTTTTATATGTTTTTGTCCGTTTTTTACGTTTTCTTCTGTTTTCAAACATTTTCGTCCGTTGTTATACGTTTTTGTCCGTTTTCGTACGTTTATATACGTTTTCATCCGTTTTCGTCTGTTTTTGTACGTTTTTGACTGTTTTTATACGTTTTCGTCCGTTTTCATATGTTTTCAGGCCTTTTTGTCCGTTTTCCTATGTTTTCGTCCGTTTTTTTATGTTTTTGACTGTTTTCAGACGTTTTCGTCTACTTTTATACGTTTTCGTCTGTTTTTATACGTCTTCCTTCATTTTTTTGTCCATTTTCATACGTTTTCGTCTGTTTTATACGATTTTGTCCGTTTTTAGATGTTTTCATCCTTTTTTATACGTTTTTGTCTGTTTACATACGTTTTCATCTGTTTTCGTCCGTTTTCATACGTTTTCGTCCGTTTTAGTCCGTTTTCGGATGTTTTCGTCCGTTTTCAGACGTTTTCGTCCATTTTTATACATCATTGTCCGTTTTCAAACATTTTCGTCCGTTTTCGTACGTATTCATCCATTTTCTTACGTTTTCATCTATTTTCATATGTTTTCGTCCATTTCTAAATGTTTTCGGCCATTTTTAGATGTTTTCATACGTTTCTGAATATCGAAAGTATCATTCTTTGATACTCAGAATATCACAAGTGACATTCTGAATATCACAAGTGATTTTCAACTAATGTTTTGTAACATGAAAATCACTTGTGATATTCAGAAAATAACAAGTGATATTCAGAAAATCACAAGTGATATTCAGAAAATCACAAGTGATATTCTAAATATCACAAGTGATTTTCAACTAATGATTTATAACATAAAAATCACAAGTGATATTCTAAATATTACAAGTGATTTTCAACTAATGTTTTGTAACATGAACATCACTTGTAATTTTCTAAATATCATTTGTGATATTCTGAATATCACTTGTGATTTTAATGTTACAATGTGTCACACCTCGCCAAGGCGGAAACGCGAGGGTGTAACTTCATGGATATCATCACAACACATGGTGTCTATATAGAGAATAACTACATGCAATAAAATGGCAAAGTATAGACACAAAGTGTCATAACAATACCCGAAAGGAAACAACATGATAAACTCCAAATGAACAGATAAACCATTTCCAATGCAACTAAGGTCTCGTCTAATCACTTCCTTCTATCATAGCCTTAGAATGCTCACCTGAAAATGATGCTTAAAACGTCAACATAATGTTGGTGAGATTCATAGGTTTAAGACTCATACACACCAGGCAACCAAAATCACTGTGATTATAAAATATAGCTGGACAAATAATTACAGTTATCATATAAGCTACATGTATTCGCAAGGCAACATCACACATAAGGCAACCATCAAGCGGCCGATCCAAATTCACAACATATCGGGCCCGAACGTGACCCCCGCTCCAAAAAAATGGGTAAATTAATACCCTCCGATCGGAACACACAGAATAAAAGTGAGTAGGGCTGCTACTCTCCAATTAGGTCGTATGCACGAGCAACAGGGTAAGCACCCTCCCAATTGGACCACACAGAATCACACATCATATCATTACCGTTCACATATAGCATAAATACGATAACATTAAAAGTTCGAGCTCTTTAACACACATACACATAATCACAGTAATTCAAATCATTTAAGATAAGCATCATTCTCATCCCAAGTTTAAAACAAGTTAAAAATATGAGACTATGAACTCACCTCAAACCTTGCAGCTTCCACAACACAAATCACAAATCTAAACATCACAAATAAGTCCACGTTACACAAGGTCAAACTAAAAGCTACAACCCATGTAATACTCATATGATGGATGTCTAAGACTCATATGACCCACCATGGATCTCCTAGACACCATACTAACCACCACCATAATTTAACACTATCTAAATCCCTTGCACTTTTAAAATCAGAAAACGCAGAATTTTTGGGTACATTCGCCCACATGAAATCATGACAAATAAAGCTCAACAACTCACACCAAAAATTTACCATGGTCTCTCATAAGCATACAAGCTAATCCCAGAAGGCCATGGACCAATAACACATACAAGTACTCAAAAGAAAATCAAACTTGTCAACTACTCAAATTCGGATCTGAACGCACACCAAAAAGTTTTAATTAACATAAAATACTTCCACAAGTTTTTATCGCGAATCCTTTTCGTGGTAGTCTAATATAACCTAATACTTAACTATTCCAGAAGGGCTAGTCAAAATACCACTTTTACAACCACAACTCACCCTCAAACGTTTACCCAAATTCTGTCCCGGTTTGACAGCTTTGACACCTTAACAAAGAAAAATCAAAAGACCAACTTCCCCACCTTGAAATCAGTCGTGGCTGGACTTTTTGGAAAGCTCTTTCATTAAACATCAATTTAGACCTAAAATTCGTGACTTAACTCTTTACCATCTATTAATTACACTCACATCTTTACAGCACTACTTTTCTGTCTAAACCCTAACTCAATAACTAGCATGTTTTACGCTCAATTCTCTTAACCAATCATCATACTATTATCATTAATTGATCCCAACATGTTTAATAATATTAATTTACCGAAGTTAACACAAACCCTAATCTATCATACTTTATATTACATGAATTAGATCAATAACTAATTAATTGAATGAAAACTAGTATCGAAAATATACCTTGATCTTGATTTTAGCTTCAATAATAAAAACCCTAATTTTTCCTCTTCCCCTCTAGCTTTGGTTGATCATAATTTGCAGGAAAATAGAGTTATGGGTCGTTTGTATTGCTTATATGGGTTGGATGTTGGGCTTGTTTGGGCTGGACTAGGATTCCTTTTAATTAGGTGTTATAATTGGACTCAAATTCTGTTTTCCTTTTTCCCTTTTTAAACCCTTTGGCCGATTTTATGCATATATATATATATATATATATATATATATATATATATATATATATATATATATATATATATATATATATATATATATATATTTTATTAAATTTACTTATTACACTCAAAACCTCATACTTTTCATATTTTATAAACTCCCAACACAAAACCTAACGTCTTTCGCGATAAACCTTAACTTTTACAACAACCGGAAAAATTATCATTTTCAAAACAAAGTTTCCAAAAATATATTTTCACCCTTTATAAATGTATAACACATAAAAACAAACTCCTCGTAACTTGCTAACGCTCAAATACATGAACGAAAACTCGTTACGCAAAAACACAAAAACACCAAAACTTGACAAGTCATTTCTACACCACAAGGGCGATCAAAATGAACTTTCCCAAATAATCAACATTACTCACTCACAAAAACAACACCCGCAAAGGGATTTAGTGCTAAAACTCACCTATATCACACTTATATCACTTCAATCACCTAAGACACACCAAACAAACGTCAACCGAGTCAAGACTATCAGTCAAACTGACCTGCCAAAACTACGGTTGTTACACAATGCATTAATTGAATATCACTTGTGATATTTAGAATATCACAAGTGATATTCTGAATATTACAAGTGATATTATGAATATCACAAGTGATTTTCAACTAATGTTTTGTAACATGAAAATCACAAGTGATATTCTGAATATCACAAGTGATATTCAGAAAATTACAAGTGATATTCAGAATATTACAAGTGATTTTCACGTTTTTTTTAATTCACGTTTTTTTCACTTTCATATGTTTTCGTTCGTTTTCATACATTTTTTAATATCACAATTGATATTCAGAATATCACTTGTGATTTTCTGAATATCACTAATAATATTCTGAATATCACTTGTGATTTTCTGAATATCTATCACTTGTGAATATCACAAGTGATGTTCTGAATATCACAGAATATCACTTGTGATATTCTGAAACGTATGAAAACGTTTGAGAATGGCCAAAAACACAGAATATCAATTGTGGTACTCAATATATCACTTATGATATTCAGAAAATCACAAAATATGACATGTGATATTCAGATAATCACTTGTGATATTCCGAATTTCACTTGTGATATTTAGTATATCACTAGGGTGATATTCTTAATATCACAAAATATCACTTGTGATATTCCGAAACGTATGAAAACGTCTGAGAATGGCCAAAGATATTGAAAAACGGACAAAAACGAATGAAAACGACGAGAATATAAGAAAACGGAAGAATATGTATGAAAACGGAATAAAATATATGAAAGCATAAAAACACGTATGAAAAAGGAAGAAAACGTATGAAAAATAGGACGAAAACGAAAGAAAACGGATGAAAATGGACAAAAACGCAAGAAAATGGATGAAAACGCAAGAAAACGGATGAATAAGTATGAAACGGACAAAAACACATGAAAGCGTAAAAACGCGTCTAAAAACGGATGAAAATGTATGAAAAATGGACGAAAACGGATAAAAACGAATTAAAATGTCTGAAAATGGACGAAAACGTGTATAAACGTATGAAAACGAATTAAAACGTCTGAAAACAGACAAAAACGTGTATAAACGTATGAAAACGGACGAAAACGTAAGAAAGTGAAAAAAACTTGAATTAAAATAAAAAACGTGAATTAAAAAAAACGTGATTTTGTTTTTTAAAAAGAAAAAAGAAAAAAAGTGAATTAAAAAAATGTTTATTAAAAAAAAGCTTGAAAAAAGAAAAAAAAACAACGTGAATAGAAAAGGAGGGACCAAGAAAAAAGAAAAAATAATAAAAAAATAAAAAAGCACACCTTGACTAGAAAACAAAAAAGACAAAAAAAAAGGCCACGTGAAGGGCTAAAAAAGACGAAAAAAAAAAAAAAAAGTGAATAAAAAGAAAGAGAAAAAGACAAGAAAAAATATGGACTTAGGTTTTCATATTAAATCTTAGGTTAATCCCCACTATTAGATTAAAGTAGATGGATGGTGGGGATTTATCTCTCAGTATGTAACAAAAACTTAGTTCACAAATGAACTTTTCTCATTAAACGTTAACTACTAAACCAAGACTCAATACCTATTTTTAATACCCAATACACTTAATAAAAATACATTTTATATAAAAATTAAACATACTGTTTTTTTTCCGCCCCCTCCTAAGGCTAATAGCCTATTGTGTTTTTTTTTTTTTTTTTTTGACTAAAGTTGTACAAAATCAAATACCTTTGACCAAGACTTGTACAAATTCTATGTGATAAGACAAATGTTGGCTTGACCCATTTTTTTTCTTCTCCCTTTGTTTCGGCTGAACCCAACCAAGCGCCACCCTCTAGTTATTTCTTTCTTCTTCCTAATCTAAACATATAGCCCAATAAATTAATAGATTACATCACTACTTGTTTTCATTATAAAAGGAGAAGTAACTTACAAAAATTTCAAGATTTCATACACACTTTATAGTAATCGAAAAAAAAAAAAAAAAAAAAAAAAAAGAAGAAGAAGAGTTATATTGCCAAGTTCAAGTGGTAATATTTTGGTCTTAAACCTCCATTCACTATAAGTAAGTTTCATAATCTCATTCTACATAAGTTTTATACACTTATATATGTTGTTTACTTTGATGTTAACTTCATGATTTACATACACTTTGATTATCACCAAGTACATGTTTGTAATATTTTTGCCACTACAATGAGTTTATAACTAATGACTATGTCTTAAACATCTTTTCATCATGAATACACTAGTTGACAAGATGTAGAAATTAAAACATGACATATGAGCTAGTGAGTAAGTCAGTTAACTAGTTTTGGTGAATACTTGAACTATGATGAATTGAACTTTTCATATTGCTAAGCATATTACCAGATCACTATTAGGTTGTTGGAGAATTGGTGGAAGGAATAGGATTAGATTTGGTGTTGTTGTGAGCGGATTTGAACATAAAAGCTAGTATAAAACCGCGTTATAACACTTTGGCATAGGGGCTGTCCCGTTTTGAGTAAAACAGAAAAATCAGTAACATGGTAGCAAGATTAGACTAGACATATAGAAAATAGATTTTATGACAAAAACGTGGCCGCTTGAACGGATTAAAACAGACTTAGAACGAAGAAGATACATTAGTTTTAAGTTAAGGCAACAAAACTAATTTTCTGAAAATGTGGCTGCTGTTAGAACTTTTCAAGAGGTAAAACCGTGAGTTAAAAGTTAATTAGACTAACCGAGGCATTAAAAACATGTTGGTATACTTAAATACGAACCCGAGGATATATAAATTTGTTTATTTAGCCTTGTTTTGTTTGTGATCCTGTTACAGTCGCCCCTACTCTAAGCCTTATGCTTAACGGACGATGTTCAATCGAGGTTGTACTATCTGCCGCTACCCTAAGTACAGTACTAAGTCAACCAATTGGTTGCTAGCAATAACTTAAGAATCAGAGCTAAAACGAGGGAGTTATGGCGTAATGAAGTTGCGACGAAATATAAACATTTTACAACTTTTATTGCTAATATAAAGCTGTTAGAAACTTTTAATATGGATTTTGGACACTTTAATGGTTGAGCACACCACCATAATATAGCCTAACTAGTATTCGCACTTCTTTGCAGGATTATGCAATCTTAGGGCATCCACTATGATAAAGCTATAAAAAGGTTATACATTTAAAACTTCATTAATTTATAAACCTTTTCAAATTATAAACCCATTTCTACTAGGGGTGTTCATGGTTCGGGTAATAAACCGAACAAACCGAAAAAAAACCGAACCGAACTTGTTAAAACTGAACCGAACCGAATTAAAAATTCAGTTTTCGGTTTGGATATGGGTTTAGCTATTTGAACCGAAAACCGAATTTATATAAATATATATATTTTTTTATATATTTATATTATTTTATATATAAAAAATGTCCATTAAAATTTTATACTAATATAAAAAACACTTTTTTATGCTTGAAATATTTTTTTTTGCCAAAAATATATATAATTAAATTAAAAAAAATAGTGTAATTCAAGTACAAAATTCGGTTTTCGGTTTTGACCCATAACCGAATCGAACTTCGGTTCGGTTCGGTCATAGATATTTTCGGTTCGGTTTTTGGTTATGACCCAAAATTTTTTTTAACCGAACAACCTGAACCGAATAAACCGATTAACCGAGAACCGAACCGATGAACACCCCTAATTTCTACTATGGATAAACCTATTCATAAACTTTTTCATATCATAAAGTACACTTAACATTTACCAAATAGTTAAATTTTGGACCTCTTCAAAATCCTAGACCTATTCATGCCACATAAGCTTGAAATATACATCTACTATGGTTTATAAATTTTTAGACCTCTTCATTTTTTTATAAACTTTTTCACAAACCATCATAGTGGATGCTCTTAATTTACACCATTTTAATACTAAAATTTTATGCTATGTAAATTTATAATTAGTGATAATATCTAATTAGTAGCTTGGATATACGATCTATAATCATACATATTATATCGAGATACCAAATAGGGAAAATCGTGTGCTTACGTTATCGTCCATTAATATAAGTAGCAGAATAAACAAGTTGAGTCAGGTACTAAAGTGGCCGAGTTAATTAGAATGAGATATATCATGCTATGCCTTTAATACTTTGCAATAAAAGTTTTTGCTTTAGTATTTTGATTTCTGATTACCAAAAAGTTATGATAGAACAAAACAATTTGATGGAGTTAATAACAAACTAGTTAATGAATAAAAAAGTTTAATCACAAAATTTTATCTACTCTATGTGTTTGACGAGCATTAATTATTTTGCATTGACGAGCGTCTTTTCATCACATCTTTTGTCAGGGACGAAAATGAATCTTAAAGTTTCCTACAAAGACATTCAAATAGGGTCTGCACATTCAAAATTTTCTGTTCTCAAAATTTTTATAGATGAAAAAGAAAAGGAAAGGTGAGTAAAGAAAAGAATGTGAAAGTAAGGAAAAGAACTTTACTTGCTTTTTTGTGTTCTCCACCCACAACGAAAAGGAAAGTGAAACTATAAAAATGTTTAAGTACTTCCCATATATAGCCTTTCCAGGTGTCATATAATATATACTCATCAAGATACTAAAGGGTTATTTATGTCTTTTTATTACCTTGACCCCACTTTAATCCCACTTTCATCCCATTTTTGGGATGAAACATTTTGAAGGTAAATCACCCATTCATCCTCCCTTTACTTTCACTTTCTTTCCTTAAAAAATCTAAAGAACACAAGCTTTTTTTATTTCTTTCACTTTCCTTCACTTTCATTCCTTTATTTGCACTTGAGAACACAGTGAGTGTACACTATTTTTTAAGGAATGTGTTCACCAAATTTAAAGTTGGGGTGTGCACTATTTTTTAAGGAATGTGTTCACCAAATTTAAAGGGCGTGTGCACTTTATATTAAGCTGACAAAACTTTCACAAAATTATTTTCTTTTTACACTACGTATGATTTTCAGAGGGTATGCCTTAAGTATGTCTGCGTGACTGTGTCTGGCCACATGCACTTTGAAACATTCGAAAAAGCAAGGAAGAAACATGCAATTTACTCTATACTTAATATAGGCAGCCCAACAAGAATCAACATTCCAGCACAAAGAGGAATGTGCCTATGTGGCACTAGATCTTCCTAAATCCAGTATAATACAAGAAAAGATACAACTTAGTAAACAACTTAACGCAAGACCTGTCAATAGCCTAATATACCTATAGAAAGCTTACGAAATGATGCGAGATATTATATCACGTATTCCAACATCCTTTTTTTCTACATCTTTTAGCTTCTGAATGATACTTCACAAACGAGAATCTTGTCCTACGTTTGGCATAAGGGGTAGCAACATTGAAAAGGTAGAATAGTCAGGCATAAAACCTCTGTTAATCATTTCTTCAAGGAAATTCTCTGCCTCTTGATGCTCGTTTTTCTTCAACAACTCTCGGACAATAGCATTGTATGTGCTACTACTTGGCATACAACCATCCTCTTCCATCTTTTTAAGCAATTCTTTAGCTTTATCAAATAGGACTAAGTTTGTAGATACGCAACACACTTTCTCAAAAGTACCGAAAAACGTAACCTACTAAAAATAATCCGTGTATCGCTAACAAACTTTCAAACTTAGCTAAAGATACGTAATGTTGACCGGATTTTTACCTGGTTGACCGGTTTGTAGGTAAACATTTAAAAAAACATACATTATTGGTCCCTGTGGTTTGCATCTGTTTTCACCTGTCATCCTTTAACTTTATTTCAGTTATAAAAGTTACAATAATGGTCCTTGTCGTTTGGGTTGACTTTCACCTTTAGTCCATTGACTTTATTTTCACTTTTTCACCCGTGTTTACACGTTTTGGTCCGCTTTTGCACGTTTTCTTTCGGTTTTCTACTTTTATAAAAAAAATCGAATAAAATTTTATAAAAAATATTTTATAAAAAAAAATCGAATACAATTTTTTTTCGAATAAATATTTTTTCAAAAAAATATTTTTTTTCGTAAATATTTTAGAAAAAATATTTTTTTTCGAAAATATTTTAGAAAAAATATTTTTTTATGAAAATATTTTATTCAAATATTTTTTTTAAATTCGAAAAAATATTTTTTTATTCAAATATTTTTCTAAATTTTTTTTTTCTAAAAAATATTAGAAAAAAAATATTTTTCTAAAAAATTTTCGAAAAAAAATATTTTTTCTAAAAAATAATTTTTTTCGAAAATAATTTAGAAAAAATATTTTTTTTCGAAAATATTTTAGAAAAAATATTTTTTTTCGAAAATATTTTGTTCAAATATTTTTTTTTTTAAAAATTTCGAAAAAATATTTTTTTATTCAAATATTTTTCTAATTTTTTTTCTAAAAAAAATTTAGAAAGAAAATATTTTTCTAAAAAATTTTCGAAAAAAAAAATATATTTTCGAAAAAAATATTTTTTTTAAAATATTTCCGAAAAAAATATATTTTAGAAAAAATATTTTTTTTTTCAAAAATATTTTAGAAAAATATTTTTTAGAAAAAATATTTTTTTTTCGGAAATATTTTAGAAAAAATATTTTTTTTCGAAAATATTTTATTCAAATATTTTTTAACAAATATTTATTTGAAAAAAAAATTTATTCGATTTTTTTATAAAATTTTTTCCCATTTTTTTATAAAAGTGGAAAAAAGAAAGAAAACGTGCAAAAACGGACCAAAACGTATAAACACGGGCGAAAAAGTGAAAATAAAGTTAAGGGACTAAATGTCAAAGTCAACCCAAATGACAAGGACCATCATTGTAACTTTTATAACTGAAATAAAGTTAAAGGATGACTGGAGAAACAGACGCAAACCACAGGGACCAATAATGTATGTTTTTTTAAATGTTTACCTATAAACCGGTCAACCAGGTAAAAATCCGGTCAACATTACGTATCTTTAGCCAAGTTTGAAAGTTTGTTAGCGATACACGGATTATTTTTAGTAGGTTACGTATTTCAGTACTTTTGAGAAAGTATGTTACGTATCTACAAACTTAGTCCTATCAAATAACCCGTTTTGGAAAAGCACCCGTATCACCACCGTATATGTCATTATAGTAGGCTTCAATCCTTTCAACAAGAGTTCATCAAACAAATCCATTGCCATGTTAAGGTTCCCAGATTTGCTAAAACCATCAATCAAGATAGTATACAAACCTGCTTCTTTCATCATTTCATCCTTTTCCAGCTTACGGAAGAGAACTAATGCATCAGAAACCTGGGAGTTGTTGCACATTCCATTGAACAAGATACCATAAGTAAGTATATCTGGATTCAAACCCTTGGCTAACATCTCATTAAAAAGTTCTGTAGCGGCTACAGGATTCTGCGATTCAAACAAGCCTTGCAACATACTACTGTAAGTAGAAACCCTAGGAATCAAACCCTTGATTTGGATATCTCGAAATAGATTCAAGGCCTCATTAACTTTCTTATTTTTGCAATATCCATTGATCAAGCTGCTATAGGTGATGATATTGGGTTCCATACCTCTCATCACCATACGATCAAGAACTTTATGAGCTTCACCTAATTCACCACGCAAACCGTACCCATCTATAAGTGCAGTATAAGTCACTATATCTGGATGTAGACCTTTTCGTACCATTGCTTGAATAACAAGCTCTGCATCTTTTACTGAACCTTGCCTGCAAAATGAATTTACCAATATCGTATATGTATGTAAATTGGGAGGGATACCTTTCTCCTCCATGTCTGTTAACATTCTTGCGGCCTCACTCTCTCGACCAAAGTTACATAAACCATGAATTAAAGAGCTATAAGTAATAACATCAGCATTGACGCCTTTCTGAATCATATCATTGAAGAGCCGTAGTGCATCATCAACCATTCTGTCTTTGCAGAGGCTATCGATGATTGTATTGTATTGATCCACCCACGGTTTACATGGTCCATTTTCCATAAACCTGAGCAACTCAAGGGCCTTGCTAGTATAACCTACTTTACAAAGCCCATTAATTATGATTCCGTACATAAATTGATCAGGCTGACATACTTTTTCTCTACGCAACTTCTTAAATAACTCAACAGCTTCAAAAACCCGATCAGCAAGAACAAGGCCATGAATGAGAGTGTTATAGGTGGCCAAATCAGGTGGATGGCCTAGCTTGAAGATGGTGGCTAATAAGGCAAAACTAAAATTGACTTGTTTAAGGCGGGAATAGCAGTTGATAGAGATGTTCATTGTATATATATTACTGGGAATGCCAATCAAATTAATCTGGTTAAGAAGTGAAAGAGCAGTGGAGTACTGTTTCATCTTAACAATATTCATAATGAGCTTGTTGAACTCAATGATAGAAGGTGGACGTTTTCTGTGAAAGCATTTCATCAAATAATTTAAGGGCATCTTCTAACTTGAGAACATTATTAGAGGTATGTTTGACGGAGAAAAATCTAGGATTAAAAGGGTGGATCGAATTAGAAGAATAATCAGTAGGTAAATAATGCAGAAACAGAAGAAAGGTGATGGATTTATTATTACGAAAATGAAGGGGATGTCTTGAGCAGATCATTTTGAGAATAAATGTCAGTACTCAGTACTAGTGTTTGAGGTATTTGTGTTTTGTTAACTTGGGTTTTTTAATGCACAGGTTTTGAGTCGACTGTTATACATGCATAAACCCGTGTAAGACACTCCCTTTTTCGGATGGTTAGCGCAATCACATGAATTCGCATACAACAAATAACTTTCTTATTTATGTTCAATGTCACACAAATTATCACTTCTTTGGTCAAACACATATCATAGTGATCGAGTCACTTCCTAATCCTAACTACATATACCACTATGGACATAAAATACTAATGCCAGTATGGACTTGAGCTATTACATTCCAATTTTAGATTATAGTTGAGGTTCAAAACCAACAATTCCAACCATTTGAGCATAATAGCTTATTAAATAACTTCCCGGATCAAAATCACAAACCAAGTGGTAAGAATTTTGATCAGAATAACAAATCTGAATCTTGTACTTTGTGAATAACCATCAAATAACATAAAATGACGCATAAAAGGAAAAAATATAACTTAATCAATGTGGGTCATTGCGAGAAACCCAGCCAAATGTAGAATACCTTTTTAAATCCTCTCATGAGCCAAAACTTTGAAATTCAACCTTGCAATGAAAGAAGAATCGACCAAAACTGCTGGATGAAGATCGAACACCCTTTTGAATGTTCCTATATGGAGAGTAACTGCTTAAAGAATAAATTTATAATAGATGATGAATTAGCAAGTTGAACCTTATGAATGTTTCACAGATGCTTACACACAGACTTGGAGTAGCAGAGCAGACTGATTATTACATGTTTGTACTTTTGACTGGAATAACATCAACCCATCCAAGACCGTATTTTAAAGCGGTCAAAAGTTCTTCAAGTCACTAGTAATACAATAGTTACTGAAAATCACCTAAAAAATAAACTTAACGAGCAAAGTTGATATATACTTGAGAAGTATAGGATATGATGTGGGATGACATATCAGGTTATCTTTTGAATAATAGTCCGTATACGAGAATCTTGTCCTACACTAGGGATGAGGGGTAGCAACATTGCAATGGTTGAAGCATCAGGCAAAAAACCTCGGTTAATCATTTCCTCCAAATGATTCTCTGCCTCTTCGTGCTCGTTTTTCTTCAACAACTCTCGAACAATAACATTGTAAATGACGCTATCTGCCAAACAACCATTTTCCTCCATCTTTGTAAGCAAATCTTTAGCTTTACCAAATAATCCTTGTTGGCAATGCACATTGACCATCACAGTATATGTCTTCACATTGGGTTTCAGTCCTTCAGATACAAGTTCATCAATCAGATCCAATGCCAAGTTAGGTGTCCCATATTTGCTACAACCATCAATCATTATATTATACAAAGCGACATCTTTCTTCAATTCATTGTTTTCTAGCGTTCGGAAGAGAACCAATGCATCAGAAAGCTGTGAGTTTTTACACATTCCATGGAGCAAGATACGATAAGTAATTATATCTTGAGTCACGCCATTGGCTTGCATCTCTTTGAAGAGTTTGCTAGCAGCTGCGGGATTACCCGATTCAAACAAACCTTGCAACATGCTATTGTAGGTAACACCATCAGGAGTCAAACCCTTGCTCCAAATTTCTCGAAACAGATTGAAGGTCTCATCAATTTTCTTCTTCTTGCAGTATCCATTTATCAAGCTGTTATAGGTGAAGATGTTTGGCCTAATCTCCTTCTCCACCATGCGATCAACAACTTTCTTTGCCTTATCTAATTCACCGCGTAAACAATATCCATCAATTAGTGCACTATAAGTGATTACATCTGGATGTAGACCTCTTCGTACCATTGCTTGAACAGCAAGCTCCGCATCTTTTACTGATCCTTGCTTGCAAAATGCATCCACCAAGATCGTATATGTATGTAAATCTGGAGGGATTCCTTTTTCCTCCATATCTATCAACATTCTTACAGCCTCACTCTCTCAGCCAAACTTACAAAGTCCATTAATCAAGGAGCTGTATGTAATAACATTTGCGTGTACGCCTTTTTCACTCATCTTGGTGAAGAGTCGTAATGCATCATCAACCATTCCGTCTTTGCAGAGGCCATCAATTATTGCATTGTATTGTTCAACACCAGGTTTACATGATCCTGATTCGATAAAGCTGAGCAATTCAAGAGCCTTACTAGTGTGACCTACTTTACAGAGCCCATTTATAACAGTTCCGTACATAACCTGATCAGGCTCACATAGCTTATGTGTACGCAGTTTCTTAAATAGTTCAACAGCTTCGAAAACCCGATCAGCAAGAACTAGACCGTTTATGAGAGTGGCATAGGTAGCCAAATCAGGAGGATGGCCTAGCTTGAAGATGGTGGCTAATAAGGCAAAAGCATAGTTGACTTGCTTAAGGCGGCAATAGCAGTTCATAGAGATGTTGATTGTATAGATATCACGAGGAATACCGATTAAGTTAATCTGTTTAAAAAGTGAGAGGGCTGTCGAATAATGTTTCATCTTAACAATAGGAGTAATAAGCTTGTTAAATTCAATGATAGAAGGTGGAGGTTTTGTGTGAAGCAATTCATCAAACAGTTGGAGGGCATCGTCGAGTTTCGTGACTTTGGTAGCTCTAGAACTAAAATGATAACGAAGGTGAAGTCTTATGCTCATCATTTTAAAATGTTAGAAAAAGGATCCTCCATTGCTTCTTAAAGCGAACATTGTTTCAAACTTTGAATTTCAAAGGTGTATCAAGGACGAACGTCCGTTAATATATGAATTTTATTTTAAGTATATTTGCCAACAAAATGAAAATGACAAAAATAGGAATGACTAATGTAAAAATGCTTCCGACTATTATACTAAAATACAGTGTTCGTACATACAACCAATGTTTTGAAAACCGGTTTTGAAATCAACCTGGTCGAGTTACCGGGCACCGGGTCAACCGATTCGACCGCCGGGTCAACCCGGTTTTCAATTTATTATTTTCTTATTTTTTCGACCACCGGGTCAACCCGGGTTTTTATTAAAAAAATTTGAAAAAACGAAATCCGGCCGAGTTTCAAGAACCGGGTTGACCCGGGTCACTCAAAACCCGGTGGGTCTAACCGGTTAACCCGGTTTTAGAAACCCGAGTTGTTTTGACCCGTTTTTTTCCGGAACCGGTCGAACCGGTTAACCCGGACGGGTCGACCCGGGTTAAAAAACACTGCATACAACGTAAAATAATTAAAATGTATTTTTCAAATCTAAACGGTGCAATCGATTCTAATTGTTCTTATACACACTCCGGTATAGATTTTAAAAATTTTCAACCTTTAATTGTACCGATTTACACCCAAAGTAGTTACTTATTAAACGCATTATCTATGGTTTGACTTGTATGTTTGTTTCTATGCATTCATTTATGTTCGTTTATTGCTTTAATGAACGAACATAAACAATCTTATTTTCTTAATGAAAGAACATGAACAAGAAATTCATCCGTTTAAGTGCTCATGTCCGTTTAGTTGTCCAATTAAAATTAAATGGATAAACAAGAGCAAGACTTCGTCCTTGTTTATTCATTAATTCCCTTATCTACATGTCATGAAAAAGTAATAATTTCTTGAATATCTAAACATATAATACATGTCTTGTTTATGACATTTTATGAACTGCTAAAGTTTATAACATAGTAAAGGTATGATAATAATATTAGAAGGGTTATAAATTGTTGATTTGACATTTCATAAACTTTTTTTTTTTTTTTTTTTTTTTTTTCTTTTTTTGGGCTTATTTACATACTGCCATAATTGGTTGTGGTTACTAATCATAGTTTTTGTTTTCTTGGCTTTAGAAATTATTTAGATCCAACCGGACGACCCAATTAACTCAAATAATCAATCCAATCCATGACTCAGTAGACCTGAACCCAATGAACCTAGCTTTTTTTATAGGATCGGGTTTTGTGTTAGCTCTTGTTAACCCTATACACAACTCTTAAACCGATTTAATGACCTGATTGACGTATATATAAAGAAACAAACATATTAGATAGAAAAATTATTACCATGCTTAAAACTTGTGATTAAAGATATTAAGATATAAAGAGTTATTTCCCAAAATGGTGCAAAAAGTCCTCCTTCTTTCTAAAAAGGTACAAAACTAACATGTTTTCCAATTTAGTTATATGCGAACGTGCGAATGTGCGATTCCATTATTTTTTTGACAAGTGTCCAGACAAATAGTACAATACCAATCATTTGTTAGCCCACATCCCCGACCATCAGTACACTCTCCACCCACGCACAAAAGGCGGTTGTGCGATTTCTGGTGAATGTGCGAAATTAAATTAAAAAAAAATACCATTGGAAACTAGCAAAATCTTCACAAGGTACTTCAAATCTTTTGATTTGATTTATTTTTGAATTTATTTGTAATTTATTTTAACCGATATGCATTAATAAGAGTCCTAAATGATAGGAGGACAACCAAGACTTTGAACCCAACACACAACCTCCCCTTTCACTCTCTTTAAACTCACGACATGCCATGCGCAGAAATAGTATATTTTGTGCAGTTACTTCAAGTTTGACATGTACCCATTTTTTCATATAATACTTTCATGCAAGTTAGGAGATGTACATATATATTTTTTTAAACTTGAAATTGCTCCCTTGTTCAACAATTCTATTTATTTGGGTTATTATTTATTTATTTATCAAGTTAGTTAACTTTTTGTACTCTTTCTTTTTTGAAATATCTAGTTAGTGTTTTTTTTTTATGAAAATATTTTTTAAATCAAAGTCTTTATGGTTTTATAATATTTTGGATTGTTTATAAAAGTCAAACGACACGTGGGGTACAATTGATAGTGATTGTACTTGCAAATGATTAGTATTGTATTATTTGTCTGGACACGTGTCAAAAAATTAATGAAATTGCATATTTGCACATTTACACGTTCACACATGATCAAATTGGGAAAACATATTAGTTTTGTATCTTTTTAAGAAAAATGAGGACTTTTTGTACTTTTTGGGAAATAACTCCAATATAAATGACACATTTGTTAATATTAAAGTAAAAATGCATACAGCTCATGTCAGGTGATAGAATGAAAGAGTCATGTTTTTAGACATTAGTTTTTAGCCTTCATATCATTGTATTATCCTTGTAAATGGTGTTTGATCTGGTAATGATGTTGAAAATGATGTGCTCAAGGCCTAACCTTCGTTATCAATGTAATAACGCATTTCTTCTCATTTCGCATGGTCATTCACCATGTGATTACTCTACAACTTCAACCCACCCTTTGATTCAAACAAGTCGTTCTGATTCTCAAAAAATTACTGATGCACTCAAAGTGTTTGATGAAATGCTGCTTAGAAAACCCCCACCTTCGGTCATTGAATTTCATCGGCTCATTACTTCTGTTGTTAAGATGAAACATTATTCTACCGCGCTTTCCCTTTTTAAACAAATTAACTTGATTGGTATTCCTTCTGATATCTATACAATTAACACCTCTATTAACTGCTATTGTCGCCTTAATCAACTCAATTATGGTTTTTCCTTATTAGCCACCATCTTCAAGCTAGGCCGTCCTCCCGATTTAACTACCTATAGCACTCTCATTCATGGCCTTGTTATTGCTGATCGGGTTTTTGAAGCTGTTGAGTTATTTAAGAAACTCATTAGAGAGAAAATTTGTGAGCCTAATCAATATATGTATGGAATCATCATTAATCGGCTTTGTAAAGTAGGTTACACTAGCAAGGCCCTTGAATTGCTCAAGTTTATGGAAAATGGACCATGTAAACCGTGGGTGGGTCAGTACAATACAATCATCGATAGCCTCTACAAAGACAGAATGGTTGATGAAGCATTGCAACTCTTCAACAAGATGATTGGAAAAGGCGTCCATGCAGATGTTATAACTTACAACTCTTTGATTCATTGTCTATGTAACTTTGGTAGAGAGAGTGAGGCAGCAAAAATGTTGATAGAGATGGAGGAGAAAGGTATCCCTCCAAATTTACATACATATACGATCTTGGTGGATGCATTTTGCAAGAAAGGATCAGTAAAAGATGCAGATATATGCACTTATCGTATCTTGTTCCATGGAATGTGCAAAAACTCAGAGTGTGCTGATGCATTGCTTCTGTTTCGTTCGCTAGGGAGCAATGACATGATGAAAGATATAGGTTTGTATACAATTTTAATTGATGGTTGTAGCAAATGTGGGAATCCTAACATGGCTATGGATCTGTTTGATGAACTCTCATTGAAAGGATTGAAACCAGATGTTAGAACGTACACGGTGATGATACGCATTTATTGCCAAGAAGGTTTATTTGATAAAGCGAAGGAATTGCTTAAAAAGATGGAAGATAATGGTTGTCTGCCAGATAGCATAACGTACCGTGTTATTATTCAAGAGTTGTTGAAGAAAAATGAGTGTCAAGATGCAGAAAACTTTCTGGAGGAAATGATGAACCGAGGTTTTATGCCTGATTACGCTACCTTTTCGATGTTGCTAGACCAAATCCCAAACGTGGGACAAGAGTCTCGTATTCGAACTATCATTCAAAACAAACTAAAAAGTCTTGAAAGAGTAGCGGAGCATAGATTTCATGTAGTTAGTAGGTATTAAATGATGATTGTAAGTGATTTTAGTTACTGGTATAACTTCAATCTTAGATTCTCAACATCTTAAGCTGGGATGCTGCTTTTCAATGCTCATTGTTATTAACAATAACCTTAAAACCATATCCATGTTCTGTCAACTGGCTAAACATTAGTTCCATGGGCAGATCTAATCACTTGCCTACTAATAGGAGTTTTGCTGTACAATCTTCGTAAAAATATGATACCACAAATTTATCTGATTTAATTTGACACGCATAATCAATCAGACATGTTGTAAGATGATTTGGTGGAGTTCATACTCGTCTAGAATTCAGTTGTGTATCACTAGGAGGAACGTAAAAAATTTACCCAAATCTCTACAAAGTGCAATTTTAGTTCTACCTATAATTAAGCTTTTGCAACCTACAAAGTGAATTCAACTTCGTCCGATTGACTATTTGTATTAATAACTATACATGTTTTTGTTTCTTAAACATACCACTATGTATTGTCCTTATCAATTCCCTATTTAGGGCCCGGGTTTAGAATTGAATTTGGATTTGGAATTGTTTTGAAAGAAATAAAAATAATTGATAGTATTAATGTTGTTTATTTTATAAAATATAATTGGAAATAGATTTTATATAATATTATTATATAGTAAGTAGGACCCATTTTTATATATTATAAAAATGAAAAAAAATAGCAATTTATCACATGGTCAAACAAAATCACGTCAACTACACTTGATAATGTAGAAATGTATTACAGTACTACTAAAAATGTGTGGATCAAATAAAAAGTTATAGTAAACCCCACATGAATGACTGACAAATACCATCAACCAGATGAGGAATGATTATATGACTCTAGTATCATTGCTTGATTTCCAAATCCTTAACCAAACAATTTGTTATTTCTTTGAAACCATTCCCCACAACTAAATACCCCATACCAAACGGGCCCTTAGTTTTGGTAATTGGTTAAGTTGAAGGGCTTTTAAAATCTAAAAATAGAGTTATGGTTGTAGAAAGGTTTAGTAACGGGTTGAAATCATCCAAATCATGAGATGAGGAGACTAGGTTTGTATTAGGGCTCGTTTGATTTGTAGACGGGTTTAAGATTTGGATTTAGATTTTGATTCGATGTTTGAAAGAGAAAATATATTATAAAATAATAAATTATTATTTTATAAGTTTATATATAAAATTAATATTAAATTAATTATATTTTAATATAGAGAGAAGAGAGAGATAGAGAGAAAATTAATTGGATCAACTATTTTATCAAAAGTGGGCTAAAGATGGCTACCCCTCAACTTTTATGTATGCCCATATTTTCAGCATTCATTTCCAAAAGCAAACAGTGAAAATTGAAACAAACATTGGATTTCACTTTGGTCCCACTAAATGTAGCCTAAACCACGGAACCAAACTGCACCTTAGAGTACTAGCTAGGTAACGTTTAGGCCGTACTTGTTGATAATCATAGGTATAAAAGTACATCTTTGTTATTTAACAAATGTCTTAATAATATCTAAATGATATAGTGTGTTGTTTTTCAAGTCGTGTTGAAAATCAAAATTACCAAACCAATCTACTATGAGAACCATGTACGTGCATAGAAATAGAAAGTTACAAAAACAATTTGACTCTAATTCAATTTGAATATAAGAATATTCTTAGACTGTACATACCAAATTTTGGGATATCTATTTTGAATCATCTCAAGCCATCACCTCGTTCATACTTTTATTTGCCAAGGTCGTTGGTAAAATTATCATCGATCTTTGTCTAGTGAGTCTTTAAATACTAACTAAATAAACATAACGATGTACTATACATTATTACACTAAATTATAGTGCATTTAAAAAAAATATAAAATAAACTAATAATAATAATAATAAAATAAACCTTTTACAAATATTCTAACTACAACAACTCACATGCATCTAGAGCTTTCACCATCCCGCAAATTAATACATCACCACCCGCAAAATTGGAAGTAAAAAAATGTATTAATTGCTGTTATAGAAATAAAATCTTATAAATATTAAGTTTATCTTTAAAGAAACTTGCGACAAAAGTATATATTTGTCAATAATGTGTAGAACGTCTTCAATTGTCGATAAGAAAATACTAAAAGGATCATATGTATTTCCTCATCATCTTTGTCCTCGATACCTCCATTTCGATATAACCCTTGTTGGCTTGATGAAAATTCACTCTAAAAACAAAAATATTAGAATATTGAAGTATATTAAACAAATCAATAATCTATATATGCATGCAAATTGTCCAATATCCACGAAGGTAAACTGACAAATACATGCGTGAAGATCCAAAAGTCCAAACTCTAGTGAGTTAGACTAGTTAATCAAAATATAAAAGCATGAAAAATCACTCAGATTAAAGACGAAAAGGAGAAAGAAAAATATGAAAGGGTGTAAAGTACCTCAAGTGAGAGATTGACTATATGAGAATTGCAATGCAAGTGAAGTTAAGTCATTTTTGTTAATTACCATGTTATGAGTGTATAGGTGAATACACTTGTTATTATATAAAAATTCATGGTTATGATACTTGTCCCTCTTAAAAGTTGCCTCTAATACACTTATCACCTAGATAGATTACATAAATAAGACACTAATCACTATCTTAAATGTGTACGTGGCATCATACGGGTTAACTACATAAGAATAATGTCCTTCCTTATAAGAATAGGTAGATAAACTCTAGAAACTTACATATCTTTTTTAGATGGATGAAAGAGAAGAATAATAATCATAACTTATGTTCTTGAGTTAGAAAAGAAGAAAATAACTTGTTCAAATTACAATATTACATGTACCCTATTTAGTTGTTGATGTCAAATATTTTAAATATGTCACATAAAATATAAGAAGGTTCCCTTAATTCCTTTCATTTCCTCTAAAAAATGAGATTAAGTTTTTTCACGGAAAAATCACTTCATTTTCCTTTCTTAAAAATATACTATGGAACACAAAAATATAGGAGTACCATTTTCTTTACTTTGTCCGTAACCCAATAACACAATGTTAGCATAAGTTGATGCTTGTGATTATCGTTGTAGGTATAGATTATTCTTTAACAAGTTTTACATTTATATTTAGCCGACTTAATATATAACACACACTAACGAGCAGTGTACCCGATCAATGTAGCTAGTTTGTAAGTAGAGCGTCGATCCCTAAGAGTGAAACGTTAACACCTAGAATGTCTATTAGTATTTTAATTCCTAAGTTAGTTCTAAAAACCTAATCTAACGCAAGGGGGTTTCAGCCTGAGAGACTGGCACAATTTTGAGTTGATTAATAAAGTAATTAAAACTATAGAGTCGAATACAACGAATGACGAACACGTACACAGATAGATAACAGATACAGATAAGAGGCTTGATGAATGATTAAGTAACTTGCCAATTATTTTATTGCTAGTTTTATATGATGAGTGCTAAAAACTCTTCTCTCTCGTTGGTATCTAAATTATAGGCGAGTAAACTATTAATGATTACTTATGTCTATATTATTTATCATTTCGGGATTACACTAACTTATAATGCTAGTGAGGTAATCGTGGGAGGAGTATGGCAGCCTAAGCATTCACAGCTAGACACGGAGATTATCAATGCACATATAAAAAGAACCAAATAAACATCATATAAACTTGTAATCGATGGGAAAGCAATATAAAGGGAAGCAATATGGCGGTCACAAGCCCATCAATCCTGATAGATTAAAGCTTACTATTACAATAAAACAAAATTACTTAATGAATTAAAACACTAGCAGGACCTTCTTACAGCTCTGAAATCTTCAATTGGGTGTGTCTTGTGTTGCCTTTTCGTCTGTATTCTTCTCCTTAGGGTTTATGTTGCACCTTCTGTAACAGTTTGCACACGAAATCCGGCTGTCTAATGGGGTATTTATAGTTTCTGTCTGAGGGCACGATGTGGCGCATCAACTAAGTTGATATGGCTTATCTAGATAACTTCGCGTGGGGTCCAAGATTATTATATTTTGGAATATTCGTACACCGTCTTCAGATACGGCATATCTTGAATCTTTATGCGGCGCATGTCCTTCAGTATCTTAGATCATCTTTGGTGAAGTCTTGAGAGTAATGCGTCGTATGTTAGGAATGTCATGTGGCGTATCTGGAGTAGATAAGTCAAATCTTCTTCGTTGACCAAGGTTTCACGCATTCTTCAAAGTCAAGCAATGGTCTTCGAATTTATCTAAGAATGATCATACGACGTATCTGTCTAGAATGATACGGCGTATCTTCCTTCAGTTCGATAGAGTTTTCCAACTTGATCCATTTAGCTTCGTTTTACGTCCAAAATCGCTAACTTTCACCAAACACTTGTTTATAACTGAGAATTACAAAAGTAAATGAATAAGTATCAATTATCATAGATAATGATATAAAACAAGTCAAATATGTAGGAAAAATGATGAAAATAATATGTACTTATTTGATGTCATCAAATATCCCCCCACTTGAACTTTACTTGTCCTCAAGTAAACTATAGATTTAAACTTATGAAAATATATCCTAAATAAATATTAGGATGTATTTTTATAGTTAAGCACTTATTCGTTTCATTATAGAAATAAAATAAAATCTCTCAATCTCACAACTAATCTAATTCGCTTAATTGCTTGGTCGTGACAAATATTATATCATAAGCTTGGAAAGTATACACATCTCCGCCGCAAAAGCTAAGGAGTAACAAGTCTAAAGCGGTAAAAAAAGGGTTGATAAGGCTTAGGGTTAAACCTAGCTTCATTTAAACATCTCCTGTATAAACTTAGTAGATCGCTAGCGCGAGTCCCTTACGCCTCAAACAACGGATGGTCACTAATGTGTTTCTTGGATCGCTAGCGCGTTATTTGCATAACGGATGGTCACCAAGTCACACACCAGCTAGCTGGCGCGTTATTCGATTAGTCTAAAACTCGCATGGTCACCACCTTATTTACACATTTGATATTCTCGCTTAGGCATCATTATATTTGGATGCTCGAAAGCTAACAACGAATACAATAATACGGTATAGGGTATGGATAAGAATTGGTAAACACATAAATTGGTGTAAAATAAAAATAAACAAAACAAATAGAATAAGTCCTGATGTAATCTTAGGGTAAGGTACTTTGTTTTTCCAAAGAAATTGCAACGAATGCAAATTTCCGGGGTCGTTCTCTTAACGAAGGTTTGAAATCGAATTTGTCGGTTCGGTGTCGCGTAAACGTGTACTGAATAGTGAATAAAGTGAATTTTGGAGTTTTTACACTACGATATATGAAATAACAATCAAAATTAAGAAAACAAGCTAAAGGTACAAGCATGTAAAGCACATGAAGTCCAAAACATAAATATGAATTAATAAACGTAAAATAAACGTAAAGTAACGCAACTAAAAGTGAAATCTAAGCTCTACTAGTCCTACGGGCACTAAATTAATTTCTAAGGTCCTTAAAGACAAAAGAAAAATTCAGGAAAAAGAAAATTATTTTTATGACTTTTTATTTATTTAATATGATTTAAAAACTAATTAAAAGTAAATAAATGATTAAAAATAGAAAATGAAAAGTAGAAATTATGAATTTTTTTCTAAAAGTCTAATATTATAATAGAAATGTGAGAAAATTTTGAAAACTAAAAAAGCTAAAAGAATAAGCTGGGAATAAACTGATACAGCTTGTAAAACTAAATAAGCGTGAAAAATAAAGTAGCTATAAAAGGATTAAGTTTGCAAGTGTAAATAGAAAAGACCCAAGGGCGCTATTGGTTACAGGTACAAAGTGTGAGGCTTGGTGTGTAGAAGATTAGGGGTTCGACCCTGGCTTTTTGCAAAATTTTAAAACCATTTTTTTTATTTTTCTTTTTGCAAAATTGAAAAACAACTTAAATTAAACAGATTTTTGTAAAAGATTTTTTTGTGAAAAGCTGGATTAAGCTTAGAAAAAGCAAGGCTATATAGCAGAAAACTTAATCACAAACTAAAATGAAATCTTACAAATTAAAAGTTATCCTAAAGCTGCAAAAGGCTAAACTAGGGTGCACAAACTAATCTACTAAAATACTTAAGCTGAGCTCACCTAAATCTATCATAAACAAGCTAAAGCAAACAAGAAATAAGCAAAAACTAAGTACTAAATAAGTTAAGTACACACTGAGTTCACTCAGTGTGTACAGGTTCTAAAGGCTCACTATGGGAGGCAAATAAGCTAAAGAGACAAGCACCAAAGGCAAAATAAAGCACAAATATGAGATGCTAGTACTACAAGCTTTACAAAATACCAACATGTAAACAGTAAGCTCAAAAATTAAATCAAATGAAAGCAAGTAAAATAAGGTTAATAGGACAGGTCCCCTGGTGTAGGGCAAAGGTCACCCAAACAGACTAAAAGGAGCTTATCAAAAGCTATTGAATAAATTTCTAAAAATTAAACTAAAAATATTTTTGAAATCACAAGCTATCAAATGTTAAAATCCAAAGATTTCAGAAAATTTAGATTAAAAATGAAGAGATGAAAAAAAAATGGATTTGAAAATGAAATTGGTATTTTTGACTTTTTTTATGTTTATGAAACTTAGACTATAATGAGTTTTGATTGATTCTAATCTACAGAAATTGTTGTTTTAAGCTAATATATGATGAAATTAAGCTATAACTACTACTATTGTAACTATCTATATGAATGTGCCATCTAAACTAACATCAGTGAATGCAAAACTTGAAATTAAAGGCTATTTTGACTTTTTTATGAAATGAGCTATGATTTTCTGAATTAACTACTCTAATATATCCTATTATAACATGACTAAACCAAATCCAATGACCAAAACACATTTAATCACAGATAACAATACTTATCCAAACACCCCTTATATAACTGATATAGATTATTAAAGAGGCAAATATGAGATTTAAACCACTAAACCACCAAATAGGCTCATATATTGATCAAGTAATCAAAATGAAACACAGAAACACAGATCATAACACAAATGCACCACACAATCTAAACTATGCAATAGTAACAGTAGACTAAACAATTATATGGACTAAGATGCAACAAACTATAATATGACTATATCAAAATAAATAAACTCTAATAAGATCTAAATAAGCTAGAAAACCAGTAATCAAGCTAAATAACTCAAATCTACACTATTATGCTATAAAATGCAATATAAGGCTAAAAAATGAAATTGAATACTCACTATGAAAACCTCAGCTGAACAGAGGTGACATTTCATATAGCTTATTTTTAAAATAAGCTCAGATTACACCTAAGGATCTTCTCTTCAAGGAATGAACTCCATCTTTTCATAAACTTGATTATTTTTTACTTTTATTGACCAAATTGAGATTTGATATTTCTTATTTATTTTGGCTACTAATCAGACTCACAAAAGCTAAACAAGCTAGAATGAACTGACAACTACATGAAAGAGCTTTGTTTGCAAGCTGAGATTAAGTAATGAAAACCATATTTTTGTAATTTTTGTGATTTTCTTATTTATTATTATTATTATTATTATTATTATTATTATTATTATTATTATTATTATTATTATTATTATTATTATTATTATTATTATTATTATTATTATTATTATTATTTGGTTTTTGTAAATTGGAAGCAGAAATAAGCATGTAATATGTTGAAAAGTTAAATCAAGCTTATGAGAAGCTTAGTAAAACAGTAAATGAGCTTGTGAGAACATCTAATAAGCTAAAGTAAATTTGAAGAAATAGTAAAGCAATACGAATTGAAAGTAAAGTAAACTAAATCTTTATTGATTAAACTCTGAAATTACATTAGAAAGCTGAAATTACAAAAACATTAAGCTAGAAAATGAAAATGGCAGCATAACATTACTTAAAACTACTCATGAAATGAAGGAAATGGGGTCTCTATTTATAGCCACGGTGAGGAGTGAGGATAAAGTTCACTCAGAAGTTCCAAGAAGCTCAAATCACATCCCTTGATTCTTGGATCACCCAGAAGTGTTAATCATAGCCGTTGGATCAAAAATGATGAGGTGTATGGACCAATGAGAGGCTGCCAAATTCCCATGTTGGCAATCCGTGTGTGGGATGTGGCCTAATCATCACCAAGATTCCAAGTACGATGCTGATGGTGAGGGTACGGTTGGAAATTCAAGGGAGAGTGAGGAGAAAGAAGGGTAGATGGCGGGGGTGTTTTAGGGATTATAATATTATTGTTTAAATGTTATTGACCGGGTTTTTTTGGTGTAGTTGACTTCGGGTTTGGGTGGAAAAAGGGTCACGGGTTTTATTAAAAGGGTGGGATGTTGGGCATGATGTGTTGTTAGGCTTAGTGGATTTATTTTTTAAGTAATGGATCAAGCTTAGAAGTAAGTTTTAGGATTTAATAGTTTTAGGATGAAAATAACAAGGACCATTGTTGTAGTTTCTGAAATAACAAGGGCTGGGACTGCCAATCTTCAAAAGTATAGACAAAGGGCTAAATCTGCCAATCTTGAATATTTGAAGGGCTTGATTGGGCATATCTTCATAAATATCATCAAAGGACCATTCTTGACAATTTCTAAAAATTGAAGGCCATTCTTGTAATTTCTTCAAACTTCAACATAAGGGTCAATCTTGTTATTTCTGAAACTTCAAGGACTTGATTTGAATTAATGAGCTTTTCTTTGACCATTAGCTTCCCCGGCTCCGGCTTTTGACACTTTTCCATTTCTCGTGCTCGTTTTCTCATTGATTTTTCTCCTTTTCTTAAATATCCGCACCTGCACATTCACAAACACAAAAACACAATATATTTGGCAATTATGGTTAGTTTTTGGTCGTTTTGGTCTTAATTTGGCAAATAAAAGGTGTGTGAATAAGCACACACCAAGTCCTAATGTGTGGTTAATTACTTTCCCAATCATCACATGATAAGACACATATCATTTGACTAACTTACGCTTTGACACTTGAAACTCATGCTTTGGGTAGACACAAATTAGACTCAATAATATCTTAATCAAAGAATAAACCTTAGTTGGCGTTCCCATAACGTCCAACTCCCATTCAATCCATAAATATAATACAATAGGCACTAGTGATATCTCTACTAGTACATAACTTTACATTGTTGGTAATTCAAACTTCCGAATTCTTCTTTTTTTTTTCTCATTTTTTTGATTTTTTTATAAACTTGTAACTAACTATTGGTGTAAAATTTCACCACTTCACAATATCAATAAATCTGGATAATTTTTCTATACTTTTCATAAATTCAGATATAAAAATTTCACCACTTCACCATATCAATAAATCTGGATTTCGGAGGCAGCAACCTCATCATGCTTCTTGGTCATTGCCGCTTTCGCAGGCTCTAAACCCTCGCTTGCTTTCAGATACGCTGCTTCGTACTCTTTTTTTTTTTTTTTTGCCCTTTCTTTATCCCACTCCATTGCCCCTTAACTTCCTGTTATCGCTTTCACATTTTTAGCCTTCGGCAATGCTGAATTACTGTAGTTCTTTCTTAAAAAGTTGTAAAAAAAATTTAGCGCAACTGTGTTCCTTGATAACTAAGTTTAAACTTAAGAAAACATTTTCATCAAGAAAAAGCATACACATGAACAATAGAAAAAATATCAATAACGGTTAACGGGTCAAAATGGGTAGCATGAGCTGAAAACGTCCATGACCCTTGTGAAATATGCTCACTCGTCAACCAAATCTGGAGTCTGTAAGTTGTACATGTCTTGCAACTTTTGTCATAAAAACACCTATGAGCTTACCCAAAATTAAGCACTACATATATCGGCTTTAATTTCGCTCACTTTCTTCTCTAAGCTTTCAGGTCTGCAAAGAGAAATGTCCATAATAAGGAAAAAATAAATAACAAAAACAACAACAACAACAACAACAACAACAACAACAAAAACAAAAACAAAAACAAAAAATCAGACACAAATACATTGTCAAGTTAATGTGCGTATACATCATCAAAGGATCAATCCCAATCCCATCCGACCCCACTACAGCAAGAAAATCCTATATCAATGCATGTGATTCCATAACCACAGATTAAACTAAGTTTTGACAATGTTTGTTGTCAAGTCTAATTCATTTAATAACCGGAGCATATCCGTTTGGAGCATAACGTTTCATGAACTTAATCGACCAAATTTAGGCAAATAAGGGATGTTTGGCCAAGCTTATTCGAGGTTCTCAACCATGTGCCTACTTGCTTATTCAAGAGAAAGATTAAAAAAAGAAGATTTTTGGCATCAAAACAGGTATATTTTTTACCTCGTATTGCGAAGCCATATTATCAACCACACAAACTACATTCATACAAACATTAGCTATCGTGCTACTTTGAAAGAAATTATATTTTATTCATTAATAAAGAACATACCAAGAAGACATTTAAATAAAACTATACTCGTAACAGCAATACTAATAAAGAAGTGAAACATGCCTGAAAATCAACTTCATCGATAATAACGGATGGCTTATCAATGCCAAAAAGAGCTTTAAGAAGCACCTGGTATAAACCTAGGCCTCAACAGTTTATACACTTCAAAAAAAGTTAATTGAACTACCCTGTACATGATGCAAATCCGGTTGTCTCTTAATGTATCAGAGTAGATTTAGCAAGAAGAAACTCTTGGATTTAATATCTTTGTAAAAATTATGAAACTTTGAAAATGGCTTAGGAAATGAGTACCTTCATTGGTATTTAAGAAAGAAAAAAGAGAAGTTATTTAACCCAACCAAATTGTATGAACTGTAGATACTATGAATACCTCATAATCGTCACGACACAAATGTTGTTTACAAATATATCAGAACCATGTGCAAGTTAGAACTTAGAAGTGTAAATAGGATTGTAAGATACCGATTTATATGATACTTAGCCTGAATGAATTTGTTTTATTATATCAAAAGCGAAGAAAACTGAGACCCAACGATACATACTACTTGGAAGAATTTTTTTTTACCTTCATTAGTATCATCAATTGATGCTGCAAGGGGCTGTTTTTCATCCAAAGTTGCAGTGATAACTGGCATCCAAACATCATCAGCACTACTCAAGAATGTCTTGAAGCTGTTGTTGAAGATATCATCCCATCTACATTGTTCAGCTTCGTAGATAGCCTATCCAATATATTAATTAAATGCTAAGGCATCTAAAGTTCCATAGAAACAATAAGTTTACAAATAAGTGATTAGAGGTACTAAAAAGTATAAAAGCGTAGTCTACTTCACCTAGCAAATATTTAGATCCATCACTTTTCTCATAAAATAAGTGTGAGATTCTGCAAGATACCAACGCACACTTTTCATTCTCGATTGCATTTTGTAGGTCTGTCGTGCAGAAGAAGTAATATTAGAAATAAATAGAATAACACAACATATCCATGAAGCCACGACCGTAATGTTAAATTAGAAAGCTAAAGATAGTATGTATAACTCACCGCAACCACAATAACCTAATAGGTTTGTCTTGAGCTTCACTTGTTGAAGATAATCCCCTTTTAGATTCCACCTTATTTACAACTTCAGGTTAAACCTAATATAAAGCATTGCGTAGTAACCTTTGCTTGAGTCCAAAAGTTTTGTTTATAAGAAGTGAAACAATAAAACAATTAGCAAAAACAGACACATTCCCACGAAATGCATCATATTTTTGGAAGCCAAGTTTATCAGTAACCGTTTTTCTCTTTCCTGGAACAGAACAATTAACGTCAAATCAAGTGCAATTGTAAATCCTAAAAAAGGTATCTCCATACCTCAAAAATGCTTATGAAAAAAAGCTTATCACACAAAGATAAAATTACGTTTTTTTACCTCACAACTATTAAGTAACCAAAACTCATTAATACAAATGAATGAAATCAGCTTAAACCCATAACCAACAAAAAAAATATGTATACCTTAGTATTACTATCAATAGATGTATCTGCAACCGATGCAGCTCGTTTCCACTCTAATCACCTTCAACGTCAATGTCAATCAACCTCGTATCCTGACTTTTTGTATCATATAATTCCTGTGTCTCAAAAGAATATCCTTATTCCCATTAAGTACGAAGACATAGTTTAACATTCAAAACTCAACTACACAATCAACACATACCTGTTAAAAAAATGCAACCACACAGATCAAGAGCACAAAGAGTTAGACACCCGTAAGGTAAGCTAATAACAACAACATCACCAACTCCCTCGCACCAACCAATATTTATCAACCGGAATTGATTACAGTTGTACACTTGTATCCAATAGCCTACAAACACAACAAAAAGTCACATATAACATCTTTCAATTTACACTTACAAATGGGAGTACTTTTGAAAAATCTGACCGATTCATTTATTTGCTCAATTATTAGATAAATCTCTAATTATCATTTCCAATTAACCCTAACACTAAATCAACTAAATAAAACACAAAACGAACCTTCCGAACACAAATTCCTCTTTTTTAAATGATGGGTTTATACGATGATGGGTTTATGCTAGCTTGGATTTGTGTTGATGTCGTTGTTGTTTTAGTTTATGGACTTGTTCTTTTTCTTTTAGCTTCGTGTTGACCTTCTTAGCCGGATTTTTTTAGAGAGAAGGATGCTGGAGAAAGGGCGGATTGTGTGTGGGTGTAGCTGAAAAAGTGGGTTGGATCTTGTTTGATGTTGGAGATGAAGAATTAATAAGAAATTAGAGAGAGTGATGATAGTTAGCTTCCAGAAGATTCAGTGAGGTGTATTTGTTGGAGAGTGATGATATATGATGAAGGTTAGTGTGTGTCAATGGGGAAGAAGGTTCTAGCAAACGGTGTGTGGGGGAGGAAGGTTATAGGCTGGGGAGATTGTAATTATTTACAGTGATGCACTGTGTAGAACAGTACCAAACAGTGCCGAAATAGGGGTACTATTGATCATGCACTGTAGCTAATCCATGTAATTAACTCCTCTAACCAATACGCTTTTGCCTCTAGTCCCGAAGAACCAATAGGAGGCCGAATTAGGTTCTTAAGCACTCCTTAGTGACCTTGCTATGGACCCCGTGCTCAAATCATTTTTAGTATATAATATAATACATTTCTTTCTATGTGTCACCTAGTCTAGGACTAGAAGTCTAGAATATTGGAACCAAAATAAAAACTGTTCTGGACATATCCCAAAACAGAGAACATCAGAACATATACTATCTTTTATCAGACATCAAGAATATCTAATAAAACTATACAAGCAGTCAATACCAGAAACTATAACTCTTCTGCATATTCTTCACTTTGAATCAGCAATCATTCCAAGTCTTTTCCATCATTAAATTCACCTTATAATGCACCTTAACCATCTAGCTACATTTCCAAATCTGTTTCCACCAAAACCATTCATCCTGCCACCACAATTGTTAAGGTAGACAAGAGTTTGGCTTCACTAGGCACCCATAACCTCTCCACAGTAGGGGCTACACCAGTTATGCTACATTTCCATCTACTACAATGGTTTCACACAACTGGGAACACACTCCCTGTTGGAATTATAATATAATGACATGCATATAAATAAACCAATAACATCAAGTAAACACATGCGGAAGCGTTGTAACAAGATCATATAACATGTAATTAATTAATCAATAATAAATAGTAAACATAATGGATCGTTTCAAGTTTTAAAACACAATATATTTTAAAAGCTTGAGTAACGTATCTCTTGATGCCAATTGTGGAAAACTAGAAGGGGGTTGAATAGTTTACCGTTTAAAATCTTTTTAACTTGTTTAATTAGCTTTGAAACTTTCCGTTTGATCAAAGATATATACACAAACACAATATATAACATGCAAGTAAATGAAAGAAACGATCAAACCACAACACGAGTATTTATCGTGGTTCGGCTACAAGGACTCTTTTTCCTTGCCCTACGTCCACGCCCGAGTATCCAACTCGAGAGTTTCTTTCACTAGTCAACAAGCTCCTTTCATCGGCGGAGAAAACCTTACACGTCGCTTATACACGTTTACCGACACTAAGCTAGATGTCGAGTTCTTTTACAAGGGTACAACCACTCCCGTTAGTTCTTTTACAAGGGTACAACAACTCCTGTCACACTTTGTATTTTGAGGACTAAAATACTAACCGATCACTACTGAAAATACACAATCAAATGAAGTGTAACCTACACAAGTCTACACAATGCTAAGCTAACAAGTCTTGCAACGTTGTGTTGAATACTTGTAACTTTTTATGAACTCGTGAATCTCTTTGCTACAAAAAGAAACTTCACATATGAGATGTTAAAGGGTTAGATGAAAGAATGAATGAATGTGTGAAAATATGATGTAGAGTGATAAGCCAAAAATCAAACTTGTGGCTTAGTATTTATAGCAAAACCTTCTGCAGGCCTGGCGGATACGGCGGAACCCTCAGATGGGTTCCGCCCGTGTACCCCCAGGGTTCCGCCGGGCTTGCAGTTAGTTTTGCAATAAATCTTGCAAACCAAACAATGTCACATCTCATTACACCTAGTCAAACACAAAACTTGTGCAAGCAAACATATGGTTAGTCAAACACACTTTCTTTCCATAAATGTATATTGACAAAACTTGCCATAAATGTGATGTGACATTTCTATTTTAAGAAATAAAAAGTGTTGTGTTTTATGAAATGTGAAATGTAGCAAAATGTCTAGTTATGCAAGTCTTTAAAACTAAGATTATGATTTACTTAGAAACTAAAGTTTACATTTTGTCGTTAACAAAACTTAGAAAAGATCGTAAAATATAAGTAACGTTTTTAGGCGATATTTGTATTAACAGAACTATCATTCAAAACAAACTAAAAAGTCTTGAAAGAGAAGATGGTAGAGTACACGATTGAACATCTATTATCATTTTCTGAACATCTCAAAATGTAGCAGAGCATAGATTTCATGTAGTTAGTAGGTATTAAATGATGATTGTAAGTGATTTTAGTTACTGGTATAACTTCAATCTTAGATTCTCAACTAATTCATGGTGTTTTGTCTATGCTTTTGGAGCTTAAGCTGGGATGCTGCTTTTCAATTAACAGTAACTTTAAAACCATATACATGTTCTGTCGACCAGCTAAACATTACTTCTATGGGCAGATCTAATCATACTTGCCTACTAATAATAGTTTTGCTGTACAATCTTCGTAAAATATGATACCACAAATTTACATGATCTAATTTGACATGCATCAAATTCAATCGACATTTTGAAAGATAAATTTGTGGAGTTCATACTCGTCTAGAGTTCAATTGTGTATCACACTAGTAGGAATGTAAAAATGTTACCCAAATTTGTACAAAGTGCAATTTCAGTTCTACCTATAATTAACCTTTTGTAACCTACAAATGTACAGAGGAAAGGATGATAACGATTTGCTAAATAATAATCATCTACTCTTGAATTCAACTCCGTCCAATTGACTATTTGTTTGTTTCTTAAACATACCACTAGATATTGTCCTATCAATTCCCGTATTTAGTTTTGGTAATTGGTTAAGTTGAATGGCTTATAAAATCTAAACAGAGAGTTATGGTTGTAGAAAGGTTTAGTTACAGGTTGAAATCATCAAATCATGAGGTAAGGAGACTAGGTTTGTATTAGAGTATAAAATCTAGAAACTTACATATCTTGTTCTTGGCATAGTTTCTAACTAGCTTACATTGTGTAATCAAGTTTTAAAGCAAATGAGAAAGTAAAGAAACGGCTGTTTGATATATTGTTGCAATGAAAAAAAAAATCATAAATCATAACTCATGTTCTTGAGTTAGAGAAGAAAAAAATAACTTTATCAAAATTACATGTATTTCTTTTAAATGTTGATGCCAAACCTTTTAAAAATGACATATTAGCCTTTACACAAAATATACTGAATACTTCTTTCCTTTTCCTCCAAAAACCAAAATTAAGAATTTTCAAGAAAAAATCCCATCATTTTCCTTTCCTAAAAAGAGACACTAGAACACAAAAACATGTCGTTTTATTTACTTTCTCTTGAAATTGTAACTCATTAGCACAATGTTAACATAAGTCACAGGGACGTAGCCTTGTTCATTTTCATTCACTTAATTTTATTTAAGTGGGTTTTCATTTCATGTGTACATGTATGGCTGTAAACAAACTAAACCTTAAAGTTAGTTGATATTCATTTGTATTTATTATATGAACAACATGGACAATATTTTACATTCGTTCAGTTAAATGAACGAACATAAAAAAAAGTCTTGTTCGTTCATTTATGTCCGTAAACGTCTCATTAGGTTTCCGTTAACGTTTTTTATGTTCATTTATTCGTTTATGTTGGTATATCCAGGGGCGGAGCGACATTGATAGAAGTAGGGGGCGATGCCCCCAACCAAGTTTTTGCGGATACAAAAAATATATAGGATAAAAAGTCAATTTGGTGGGAAAAGAGTCTAGTGCCCTCCCTCACAAAAGCATATTGCCCTCGTCGGTCTCACTTTGCCAACAATTAGAGTGTTCCTTAATGCAAGAATCAATTTTCTGGTGGATTTTGAAGTTCTCTTTTATCGGAAAAAATGAGGATGAGAGGTTTTATGAGGAAGAGAGATTTAATGGGGAAGTGGGAAAGTGGGGTGGCTTGGTGGGTAAATTTAATATACGGAGTACTATATTTACTATCATTAATATTTCTCTCTCTTTATGTATGTGTACATGGATTTTTAGTTTTTAGTTTTTATTTATTTTTTGTTTTGATAAAGTCATATGTCTTTTGTAAATAGAACTTATAGAAAAGTCCAAAATACATTCATGTGGTTTGGCCTTTGGTCGCTTTACATCCTTTTTCTTTTTTCGACTCAAAAATCATCCTTTTGGTATTAAAGTTGGCACAAAACCATCCTTCCGTTAGAAATATCAGTTAATGAGGGCTAACGATGCAAATATTTTAACTCAATGAGGACTAACGATGCAAATATTTTAACTCTTGTTAGGAGATAACGGAAAATAATTTGCATCGTTAGTCCTCATTAACTGATATTTCTAACGGAGGGATGGTTTTGTGCCAACTTTAATACCACATGGATGATTTTTGAGTAAAAAAAAAAGGATGTAAAGCGAGCAAAGGCCAAACCACAGGGATGTATTTTGGACTTTTCTCTAGAATTTATGAATAATAAGTACTCATAGGGTATGTTTGTCAAAATTAGCTGTAAGCTGTAAACTGTAAGCTGTAAGATGTTAACTGCAAAGCTGTTAACATGAGCTACAAGCTGTATCATTTTTTCAATAAAAGTGTTTGGTAAATTAGTTGTTAAATGTAATTATAAGATGTAAAATGACATAAAAAGACATATCTATAATTATAAATAAATATTTGGAGGGTATATTAGTAATTTAAAGTTTTAACAGCTCTAAGAAGTTTAAAAAGCTTCATGGATCATCTTTTTATTTAGTAGCTATTTGTTTGACATAAAAGCTTGAAGTTTATGTATCAAAACGGAGCTTTTATTTTAGAGGAGATTATTTTTGTAACAAAAAACTAAAAGCTCCTCCAAAAAGCCCCTACCAAACAGGCCCATAGTATGTTTTTGTTAACAAGTTGATAGTTTATGCTTTCTCGAATGGTTTTTTATAGACGTGATAATCATTTACCTTTTACTTAATTAATAATAAAACCACAAGCGATTTTCTTATAACTCTGACGACTCTTTCTATATAAAATATCTCGTTAAGTATTACGGAGTACAACCTAAGTAAGTTTATTACAAACGAAAATAGTTAGAAAACACCAATCAAATTTAGTTTATAACCCCTGAAGTAACTAGTGTGTTAATTGCATCATAATAGTTAGAAAACACCAATCAAATTTGTTGCTTTATATTTAGTTTATAACCACAGGGATGATTTATCACAATTTACATTAAACATACGGCATATAAGTCGTCCAAAAAAAAAATTAACCTCCTTTTTGCTCAATGCCCCCGTGATCGTATTTTCTGGCTCTGCCACTGGGTATCTCGTATCCTTTTATTACACGCTACTAAAATATGGTATACTTAAATAGAACACATGTCAAGTGATAGCATGGACGGAACACATAAGGGCCGAGGGGGTTGTGGGCCCCCTCCCAAAATTTTGACCCTATGTACATTTTGTACCCTTTTACTTTTGGTTTTAGTCAATTAAAAAAAAATGTCAACGTATATATTTGCCCCCTAAAATAAATATATTACAAGTTGCCCCCCACACAAAAACGTTCGAGTTCTTCTCTAAGTGATAGAATGGAATAGTCATGTTTTTAAACTCAAGTTTTTGGCCGGTCTTAGATATATCACATTAAAGATGTTGACATTCTTTTTTATTGTTCGGACTTATTTAATTTTCATTTAAATTTTGAAGTGGGAATTGCATATGTACAATCCTTGTAAATGGTGTTTGACCTGGCAGTGATGTTGAAAATGATGTGCTCAAGGTGTTATCAAAGTAATAATGCATTTCTTCTCGTTTCGCATCGTCATTCACTACGTGATTACTCTACAACTTCAACTCACCCTTTTATTCAAACAAGGCGTTCTGATTCTCAAAAAATTGCTGATGCACTCAAAGTGTTTGATGAAATGCTGCTTAGAAAACCCCCACCTTCGGTCATTGAATTTCATCGGCTCATTACATCTGTTGTTAAGATGAAACATTATTCTACCGTGCTTTCGCTTTTTAAGCAAATTAACTTGATTGGTATTCCTTCTAATATCTATACAATTAACACCTCTATTAACTGCTATTGCCGCCTTAAACAAGTGACTTATGGTTTTGCCTTATTAGCCACCATCTTCAAGCTAGGCCATCCTCCCGATTTAACTACCTATAGCACTCTCATTCATGGCCTTGTTCTTGCTGATCGGGTTTTTGAAGCTGTTGAGTTATTTAAGAAACTAATTAGAGAGAAAATTTGTGAGCCTGATCAGGTTATGTACGGAACTGTCATTAATGGGCTTTGTAAAGTAGGTTATACTAGCAAGGCCCTTGAATTGCTCAGGTTTATGGAAAATGGACCATGTAAACCGTGGGTGGGTCAGTACAATACAATCATCGATAGCCTCTGCAAAGACAGAATGGTTGATGAAGCATTGCAACTCTTCAACAAGATGATTGGAAAAGGCGTCCATGCTAATGTTATCACTTATAACTCTTTGATTCATGGTCTATGTAACTTTGGTAGAGAGAGTAAGGCAGCAAAAATGTTGATAGAGATGGAGGAGAAAGGTATCCCTCCAAATTTACATACATATACGATCTTGGTGGATGCATTTTGCAAGAAAGGATCAGTAAAAGATGCAGAGCTTGCTGTTGAAGCAATGGTACGAAGAGGTCTACATCCAAATGTAGTCACTTATAGTGCACTAATAGATGGTTACTGTTTGCGTGGTGAATTAGATGAAGCACAGAAAGTTCTTGAACGTATGGCTGAGAAAGATCTTAAACCCAATATCATCACCTACAACACCTTGATAAATGGATACTGCAAAAAGAAGAAAGTTAATGAGGCTATGCATCTTTTTCGAGAAATCCCAGACAATGGTTTGATTCTCGATGTTGTTACCTACACTAACATGTTGCAAGGTTTATTTCAATCGGGGAATCCAACAGCTGCTAGAGAACTTTTTAATGAGATGCAAGCCAAGGGTTTGACTCCAAATATATGCACTTATCGTATCTTGTTCCATGGAATGTGCAAAAACTCAGAGTGTGCTGATGCAGTGCTTCTGTTTCGTTCGCTAGGGAGCAATGACATGATGAAAGATATAGGTTTGTATACAATTTTAATTGATGGTTATAGCAAATGTGGGAATCCAAACCTGGCTATGGATCTGTTTGATGAACTCTTATTAAAGGGATTGAAACCCAATGTTAGAACATACACGGTGATGATACGCATTTATTGCCAAGAAGGTTTCTTTGATAAAGCGAAGGAATTGCTTAAAAAGATGGAAGATAATGGTTGTCTGCCAGATAGCATAACGTACCGTGTTATTATTCAAGAGTTGTTGAAGAAAAATGAGTGTCAAGATGCAGAAAACTTTCTGGAGGAAATGATGAACCGAGGTTTTATGCCTGATTACGCTACCTTTTCGATGTTGCTAGACCAAATCCCAAACGTGGGACAAGAGTCTCGTATTCGTACTATCATTCAAAACAATCTATAGAGTCTTGAAAGAGTAGCGGAGCATAGATTTCATGTAGTTAGTAGGTATTAAATGATGGTTGTAAGTGATTTTAGTTACTGGTATAACTTCAATCTTAGATTCTCAACATCTTAAGCTGGGATGCTGCTTTTCAATGCTTATTGTTATTAACAATAACCTTAAAACCATATCCATGTTCTGTCAACTGGCTAAACATTAGTTCCATGGGCAGATCTAATCACACTTGCCTACTAATAGGAGTTTTGCTGTACAATCTTCGTAAAAATATGATACTCCCAATTTATTTGATTTAATTTGACATGCATCAAATTCAATCGACATTTTGCAAGATGATTTGTCGGAGTTCATACTCGTCTAGAGTTCAGTTGTGCATCACTAGGAGGAACGTAAAAATGTTATCCAAATCTGTACAAAGTGTAATTTCAATTCCTAACCTACCAATGTACCAACTAAAGGATTATCTTGATTTCCTAGTCTCTTAATTAATACTTAACTATACATTAGCCTTGAAAAACCCGGTTCACCTTGTTTGCTCCGTGAGCCTCCTCTCGGCAGCTATCCCAGCAGCTACACCTGGCGGCAAATGCATTAAATCCGAATTCACCTCTTCTTTCTTCTGTTCTATTGTGGATGGAGCAACTTTAAAGAGAGACTCGACATCTTTAATGGTCAAGACAGGCTGATCTTGGTTCTTTTTGTTTCCACTTATAAACGAACCACTATGCCGACTCTTATTCAGTTTATTTAAGCTCTCTTCCACTGTGTCTTTCACCTATCACAAAAAACAATATCAGTAAATATAAAAAAGCACCTAAATTACTAGATAAATCTATTAATGATCTTTTTGTTAAACATATAAACATGTAGAAAGGTTTCTTGTTGCATAAAATACCAAAACTATTTTTGTTAACCCGTAATTTTAGTATTTTTCATTTTAATTTTGAGACTTTTAAAGAATTTTTGCTAACCAACCAATTGAGAAACAAAATCTTTGGTGAGTTATTAAATAATGAATGTTTGTATTCTACGCCAAAAGGAAAACCTATGGAAAGAGCATACTATGAAACGATGAACGAGTGTCTTCTGGGTCTGACCAATACGGTGCACCCTACTGATTGCTTGTGATTCGGCTGCAGGATTAAGTAATGGCTCTACAAGAATAACATGCTGGGCTTCCAAAAGATTAAGCCCGTTGGCTCCATGTTGAATCAAGAGTAACAACACCTGAACAGAATTTGTTTCTGCCTGCTTTTGTTTCTTATTTGCTTCATCTTTTACACCAACTTTCACTCCTTTAAATTGACTGATAGCAACATGTGATTTCCTGAAAATTTATATTACATAGAATGTCAATATTATGTAATGCTACTAAAAGAAGAGAAGACATTAACATGAAGATATTTCAAACGTAAACATACCTCCCTCCTTTCATCCTGATAAAACTTACACCATTAGCTGTGAATGAATGTTCCAGCACATCAAGAACATCATTCCAGCTAGAAAAAACAAGAACTTTGGCTTTTGGGTTTGTAGAACCGATGCATAGTATTCTCCTTGTGACTGCTGAGATCTATAAAATATAAAAATTTTCATGAAACATAAATATACTTAAGGAACCGTACATCTTAAATATACGACTTCCCACTTTGGAGGCTTATTGAGAATTAGATGCGAAACCTATCTACTTTTAAATAAAACACGCTTCATCAGCATTCTTGGTCCAGATCTTTATACTACTTGTAAAACATTTTTGTGTAATTTATAACTATTTGATTAACATTTAGTGCAAACTTATAACTGTTTCATTAACATTGTTAAAAAAAATAATAAAGAATGTACTCAGATGTATACCTTTGTGCTGTATGATCCTTTGACAGTCACAGAAGCTTCTGAGCTTCGAAAAGTAGAAACAGAAGCATCAGGTGATTTAGTATGCATATCATCAACAAAAGCAACATTCCCATACTCCGTATGTTGCCTACATGTTGGGCACATCACCATTTATTGTGAGATTTCCCATGCAGATTTTTCCACCGATCAGTCATCCCAAGAAAACCTGCAAATTACCAATTTGTATGTAATTTTATACATATTATTTTCAGTAAAAAAACATTTGGTGCAAAAAATAATCGGAAGGTATTTACTATCAACTTGGATGCACCCACTGATAAATAGTATTAAAGAACTTACATTCACAGCAAGTAATAAAAACTAGCAATGTGCCCACTAAGATGAGGTTGATGAAGTACTAAAAACTTACATTTACAACACGTAATATGACCACACTGAAAAACCATCTTCTGATTCCCTTAAGAACCTGAGCTTGAGCAACTGCCAAGGACCGTGCTTGGGCATACTCCTTTCTCATTCCCTTAGAAAGGTCATTGTGTTGGTAGAAAAAAATTACAAATATATTAACAATCCAAAAAATATGTTTTTGATAACTTTACAGTTCTGATGAAAAACCAAATACAAATAACAAATAACAAAAGGCAACAGGGCAATACATTGGGAACAGGTCGCCTTTTCGCATAAATAAGTAAGGGATCACATACCTCGAGAAGAAAAAGATGTTTTTTGGCTGCTGACATTACTTCTTTATCCAATTGAACCTTTGAATAGCTCTTTAAAATCCCAAGAACAACTTCCAACTCTGAAGGAGACTTAGAAACCTGTTGATATATTCACATATGAACAGAGAATGTATATCAACTTCAGAAAGTAATATTAAGTGGAATAATTTCAAATTATGTAGAATCACACGCAACACAATTTAGTACAGTAATTAACCAATGGGACACTGCAAGAAGTAAGCTTAGGTGCAACGACCAATATACTTATTAAAGGATCCATTGTGGTTATATATTAACCAACAGGTAAAAGAGGAAAAATAAAAATATATGCTTCAACCAGCACCAAAAAATGATACCCGAACAACCTGAACCACCCGCCCATTTTACATGTTTTAAGTTAAATACTCACCATAACTTTCTCCCCAACACCCCTTTTTGTCCCATCATCTTCATCATTCACACTTGATGTTCGTGAAGCTTTATCACGCTGAGACAAAGTCCAATAGAAACGATTTAAAGCCGACTTTCTTTTCTGTATATTGACTGCCTCCTCCACAGATGTAATCACACCTCCATCATGTCCTTTGTTAAGTCGAAACAATCTTGCCTCATAAACCTGCACAAATAAGCAAGAGACCGATATTACAAACAGTATATATATTTACCATTTCATACTTTTGTGATTATAATGCGGATAGAAACCTGGAACAACTCGTCTAGCTCACAATGTACACAGATGAGACCGTCTCCTTCGAGTTGGCAGTTTGGACAGTATCTTACTCTTTCTACATCTTCTTCTCGTGGGTTTTCCATTGTTTGGTCAAGTTCCATAAGTCTATCAAGCAAAGTTCTTCTAGAATTTTCCAGTGAATCCAAACTAGTCTGGATATAATACTTGAGAGCAGTGATGCTCTGAAAGCTGCATTAAGATATAAAAAGAAACATTATAATGAAAAAAAAGGTACATTGCAATACATATATACACTATAAAGAACGGATACTATTGGGGGACCAACAGCAGATACTATGTGGCCCCACAATGCATTAAAATGAACAGAGTTATTACTGACCAGGCTGCAAGTCTTGAAGTTCTTGAAGTGTTAAGAGTCCCCGAGACAGCATCTCCTATCTTTCTCATAAAATCAGTTGAAACATCCTTATTTTGCTCAATACATTGCAGGGCTTCAGCCCACCAAGCAGTATGCTGGTTTCTTCTGTCATTTTGTGCATTACTAACCTTCAAAAAGATTTGAGAAACAACAAATGAAACATTAATGAATCCTTGATGTCAATTCTAAAAGTTAAGCACAACTATTTTTATTGGGGCATGACATTCTTTTAGGACATCACAAAAGAAACTATTTTGCATTCTTTTGACACATGAAGAAAAATAATATATCAGGTGAATTTTAACTATTTTCTGCTCAAGTAATCCTCAACAACAGGCACATATTAATACTCAGAACGCTTAAAGACGTAAATTTGAAAGACAGCTTGAAAGAAATTACCAGCTCATACGATTTCCTAAATTCCTGCTGAGCAGCAGACAATTTTGAGTTGAAAACAGACAAGAATTTTTTCTTTAAATTGGTGCACGTCATCTGCAAAGACTGGAAACTGGTAGATCTGGAAGACGTGGAACGCCGCTTGTAAACAATATGTTTCTCATCGTTTGAACCCGTTAAAGTATTGGGTTGATCATAGCCATTCCCATCACATGTCTTGCACATGTTACCTTCACAGTTTCCAGAACCAGAACACTCAGTATATGCATTGCCTAACTGGGACTGTTGTAAAGAGTCACTGGTCAAAGGAAGTATCTCGGCAAGATTGAAATGTATGTGAATGTTTAACAAAGGATCCACTCTGAAATCTTCTGAATGCTCTTCTGCTAATTCCAGAGCTTCTTTATATAATGATATAGCTTGAGGAAATTCTTGTTTGATAATAGCTATTCCCGCAAGTCCATTCACCGCAACAACTAATTTTCTTAAGGCTTCCTCTCCTTCTACCTTAGTCTTACCTACAAGAACCTACGAAAAGAAAAGTAGTTAAATGATTATCAGCCAAAGAAAAGTACATTTATATTAAAGATATATTTGAAAATTAAAAACAACCATTAGTATCTCCTCCATTGTCATGGGAGACTGCTGTAGGGCACGTAGGCCTGAACTTCCAACTTGTGGATGACAGCAAGCTTGCCTTAGCTTCAAAAGTGAATTCAACAGCTTTGCAGCCTCCACATTGGTTAGAACAGAATCTGATGAAGCATAGCCAAGAAACATATAGATTATTTTGATAAGTGTAGCACAATATTAGCCAACCTTTGACAAAGTATAAAAAGAGAAAATATAAATACAAATTAAAAGGTCAACAGGGGAAATATTATAAAAACGGCATCTGCCATCTCATTATTTTGACCGGATAGCCTGTACAGATTATATTATTCCAGAAAACGCAGATAAGTTCGATTTTTTTTTTTTTTTTTTTTTTTTTTTGAAAAACCAAAAAGTTTATTGACTATTTCATCGGAAACATAAGTTGGTATCGTGATATCAATAGTGGACAAGTTGGTTTCTTTTTTAATGCACATATAAAAAAATGCAGAGAGTTTGATACTAACCTGCATCTTGTTCTTCAGAAATATTACTTGAGAAACTCTGAATAACTTCCCTAGCATAGGTCAAACAAGTCTCATGTTGCCTCTGATAGAAGTGTTCTTCAATTGCTGTGAAGGATAGCAAAGAGAGGCACTCTTCTTGTGGAGGCAACATTAACTCTTCTGCAACATGTGATTTTGAAGATCGCCACATAATTTGCCGAAAGAAATTATGAGTAAATTCTACAGCCCCTGCATCTCCCCCCTGTGAATGTTAGGGGAATAATTAAATATTACAGTAATAATAAAATGTAAATAATTTAACTTTTTGTTAAGTTAGTCATTACCTCATACGGGTCCCTGATAACATCAACCCACCACCTTAAAACGTCATATGGACTTGCTTTAAGAAATCTCAATAGCCCATATAAGTCATCTAATTTTCGCTGTATGGGAGTTCCAGTAATACACCAACGATGCACAGCATGTAACCGCATAGCCATTTCTGTAGCCGCAGTAGTATTACTTTCCACCATTTGGGCCTCATCCAAACAAATCCTCCACCAAAATATTCGAGTGAGAAGAGTTGGGATGACAGGGTACCTGACCAAAACCAAAAATGGATAAAAAATAAAAATGGTCAACTTCACAATTTTTGGTCAATTTCTGCAATCTCTTCTTATGATTAGGTAAGGCCAATACTGATAAGCAAATTAGTCAACAGATGAGTCATAAGAATTACCTCTTTTGGTACCTCATAAGATGGCGATCCCCTTCATGCCTATCAGTATCATGAAATAAGTCTTCTTTAAGCACATCATAGGTCGTCAAGACAATATCTGCAGTAAGCAGTTCACCAGCTTTTGTAACACGTTTACTAGAAGATGGAGTAGTTTTAACGCCTTCATAAACAAGGACTTTCAGTGAACCAGGACGTGTATGCCTGCAAATGAAACTAACAGTTAAGGAAAAAAGAAACAAGATAACTGAAAAAGAATACGTAGACCGATAGACATGACCAATTATCCTATAGAACTTCACAAATCATTATACAGAACCATAGACATCATTAATTCCAATAATTGAATGTCAGCTGTTTCCATTTATTAAAAGGCAAACCGCACAAAGATGCAATGTAATATTCACTTTTTAGATAAAAAAAAATTCTAAACCATTTAATGCAACATACTCGCCATTTTTAACCAAAGTACGCACTCCGTTGCATTAAATAGACAAAGAATAGTAAGGACGTTTCATTTTGATAAGAAATGGTATGTTGCATATAATGGTAAAGAGTGAACAATACATGTTATTTTGTACTTTATAGAATTAAGGCCTAACCTATATAGATTTTGGCTAGCCGCTAGCCAATATATAAGGATAACTGATGCAGAGGCCAGAGAGATGCAATGAAAACCAAATTCTAAAAGAGAGTGTACCGAGTAATTTCAGCATGCCACTGAGCCAATATAGGTGTCGGGCATACTACAAGAGTCGCACCAGTAGCAACCGGGGAAGTCGTTGCTTGAATCAGTTCTGAGCAAAGTTGGCAAATATGAACCTCATCAGAAAAATCTACTTCGGATCCATTGTGACTTTTTCTTTTTCTTGTATCACCATTAACACTATTGTTTTCTCCTTGTGACTTGTAATCTTTTTCTGTGTCAGAGTTTCTTCCTTTGTCTAAAAACCCTACACAATCTGCATGCTGCCAAGCATCACAGACATCACATTGTACCCACAAACCTCTATACCTACTGTTTTCGCTTACAGCCCCACAAACACATTCAACGCGTTCTCTTTTCACTCTTTTGATTTTAGGTGTGGTTTCCCCAATCATTTGCATCATCTCGTTGCCATCACCCAACTTTCTGTGTGCAAACACACAAGCAAGAAGCTCAATTGTTTTCCCCAAACCCATCTCATCTGTGGTTAAAACATGTTAAGATTAGAAATTAGACACCTTAATCATGTTTGGGAGTATCCTAAAGCTTAGAAACATTCAGATGTCGCTCCCTCGAACCCCCCCCCCCCCCCCCCCCCCCCCCCTCTTCTCACCCAATTCAAAGATGAAAGCTCATATTTCCCACAATACGCAACATATTCAGGACTAAGACCACAACCCTGACTCTCGTACATTGCCTCATGAACTAAAGATAACTCGTGAATCCAAATTCCACACTTATATACTATACATTGAAAAACAGTAGAAGCTGAGTGACCTTCTTACCAGCATATCTATACGTGCAATGTGTGCTCAATGTTTTACGGAATGTCTTTCAGCTCCAATAAGATATACATATTGTTTGAAAAACAGTGATGACTTGAAAGTTGAAACAAACAAACAAAAAAAGGACAAAAAGAATGGGAGTGTATGATGAAATGCTTAAACTAACAATAAAAACTAACACCTCAATTGCTAACAGAATAATAACCTATTTGAACCTTCTAAGCTGTACAGAAACGAGGTGGTAATTGTCTTACTAAGAATTCACACACGCATGTAAATAAACAACATAAAGTGGAAGAACTAACCTGCAAGAATACCACCAACGACATAAGACGAATTGCTCTCGGGATTCATGGAAACACTTCCACTGATAAACAAAAGTAGCAAATGATGAGAACCAAATTTTATAGAAAAAGTTTCTGTTGTTGGAGAATGACAAAAAGAATCTACCTAAATGAATTGTAATAGATTTTACGACACGAATCAACTAAATCCACCGGTGTGCACAGGGGTGAAACAAATTGACTATGCTGATTTCCTGATAGATGTTCCAGAGCTCCTTTCTCTCGTTGAACCATCCAGAAAGCTGCCCGCTTCTGATATGGTCTCAACTCAGGAAGTAAATCAGGCATGTCATCAATTAGCATCTGCTTATCCCTGAAATCACAAGTACGACAAATTTATAGCATAGCCCAAATAAATGAACATATAAATATGTATATGTATATATCTACGTTGTCCATACTCACTTTGAGGGTTTTATTGCTTCATAGAAACCAGAAACGTCAAACCTAGCTCGTTTCCTACACACAGGGGATTCTTCGTCCTGTTCTAATCCAATTTCAATTTCTTTTGGCAACTTATATCCATATCTAGCCTCTGATGTCGTTACTTCAGGACGTAGCCAAGCCATGACGTTCATCATACTTTTTTTCCATAACGACCTCGTATTCTCAGAAAGGGACTCACACGCCTCAAAGGCACTCTTCTGTATCTCTACTCTTAATCTGATAGATGACAAGCTTCCTAAAAAAGTCAACCCCGTAACAGGCCTCAAAGTCAAATACTTGATATTAACCAAATGAACAAGCCCTGAAACACCTTCATTAGGCCCATCAAAGTTCCCAGTTACCATCACACGTGCATCTAGATCTATGTCCAACGATTCCCGCTTCTCGATGAACTCCAAATAAATATCATTAGCAGGTAAAACAGGCCAATGACCTAGTTTTATTCGGCCAATTAAATCATTTACATTGCTCAGCCGAAACCTTAAGTTATACTTCTCATCATCCCAAAAACGTTGCTCTTCATTCCCTCTATCACGAAGCTCTTTTTTTAAATTTAAATTTGTCAAAACCACTTCGGAAATGTCATAATGCTCTTCTGAACTCCAGTTACTCCTATCAACTTCAACATAAAACGGTATTTCAACCCCAGAAGACCCATCTTCGGCAGCTTGGCTTGTGCTTGGATCGCACGAATCCGGTTCAGAAACACCATTAGCGTCAACAACAACTGCTCCTGCCCTACGAGGCCGAATTTGCTTTCTTCTACCCATTACTTCCAAACTAACATCCGATCAATAAAGATTCGAACTTTATGTAAGAAAACAAATTTCCAAGCCTATTTCAATTCAATTTGATCTCGAAAGCCTCTCTAACGTTCAGCTACCATCTTCAAATCTAGATTATATAGATATAAACTACAACGATAAGTAACAATAATGACATCCTAGTATACGGCTAATGAAACGTAAAAAATGTACATAACTCCAATTTCTCGAGTTACGATATCGGAAACCTAACTCTTATGATTGGTCAAGTATAAATCAAATAGCTACGTTTCGGCCCGGCTTACGGGTTACTTGATTTTGGGCTTATGTTTCATAAGTTGACTTCTTGTGGCTTATTTTGAATGTTTTCGGCTTATAAAAGTTTATTATGTTACAATAAGGTAATAATATAAGCCGAAAAGATTGAAAATAAGCCAGAAAAAGTGAGCTTATGAAACATAAGCTCAAAATCAAATAAGTGATAAGCCGAAACAAACACCCCCTATCTAAAGTCTAAAAAAAGTAAATAATACAGTATAAAATGTGTGGTAAAATGTATATAAACCCTAAAAATGAATTTTGTACCGTGGTGAGTGGGTGGTGCAACCGTGCCGGAAAACTGATACCAGAATATGTGACGGAAAATTATACTAATAAATGATGATAATGTAAATTTTAATGGTTAATTTTGACGGTAAAATAGTGAAGTATTTAATAATTTTTTATTTATTTGTGTAAAGTTGGGCTGGGCCTATTTATATAGCCCATGAGCCCAATAAGCCCAAAACATCTTCACCCATAGTCACTTTGTCATCAGTAAGTAACCTAAAAGCTGCTTGACAAACATCAATTTTATTTCTTTCTTGTTGCAGAGGTAGCTAATTTCACTAATCGCTTATTCATTAATTGTTACTCTACAATTTAGCATTTATATTTCAAATAAGCACTTTGAAATAAGCATGTCCCATATGCTTATTGCCCCAAATTAGTTAGTTAAGCGTACAAATGTTGGATAGGGGCTGCTTTTTTTTTTTTTAGTTGTAATGATATTGCTAGTTGAAACAATTTTAAGGTTGTTATAATCAGCTTAACTTGTTGTATCAAGTTGATTATTTGAGAGTTTGAGCCTTGATATATAAGCTAAAACAAACACCCCTTATTTATGCACCGGAGCAGTTGGAAAACTGCTCACCAAGTTTTGTAATCTAAAAGATTTTGGGGTTGTTGGTTTAGAGTTTATTTTTGGGCTTACGAGCTTATCTCATTTTGCCTTATGTTTCTTAACCTGGCTTATTTAAAACTTGCCTGTTAGGCTTATGTAATATAAGGCCGAAATGAGATAAACTCATAAGCCCAAAAGTAAGCTTAAACAAACACCCCTTGAACAATATTCAACATGGTTTTTGTTATATGATTGTATAGCTTTTATGGTGAGATAACTAAGCTTATCATGCATTATTGATGAATGTGCAGCCAAGGCGGTTTAGAAGGAACAACAGTCGCGCAGGAAGTTTGCTAAAGTGTAAACTGAGCTTCGTATTTTTGAAGAGTGGATTGGGTTGGAGATGGCTATGAAAGGTGGAAGGAAGAATCTGAAGCGGGCCGTTAATGATGAGACGTTAACTCTTCAAGAAGGGCAAAGCATTATGCAAGTTGTTTCTCTTAGAGGCAATAATCAAATCGAGGTATATCCATGTTTGTTGCTAAATAAATAGTAAACCTAATTAATTAAATCTAAGAAAATTCAGATAACTTCTTTGTACTAAAAAGGAACTAAGAAAAATATGAAAGTGAAAAAGCAGTTAAAATAAGTAGTTAAATAAGCAAAGCAGAAACTGAACTTACAATAAGCAAAAAGGACAACAATATTATAAAGGCAAAACAAGGAAACTTGAACAAAAAGAATGGATAGCACAGGTGGGGTGAGTGTGCAGGGTCTGTGTTTGTGAAGGCTGGTGACCAAGGTTCAAATCCTGGCACCAGCTTTTTGAAAAACTATATATATATATATATATATATATATATATATATATATATATATATATATATATATATATATATATATATATATATATATATATAACCTTTTTGGAATTATAAATCACTGAGATTTTATAACCTTTTTGCAAAATTGCTTTATCTAAAAATTTACTAATAAGCTGCTATGAGCTTATTAGCTCAACAATGATCAAGAGGAATCAAATAACAAGTTTAAATGCACAACCAATGCTCAACTGTTTTAGCCTATAGGCTCAAATAAACTACCACAATTACCTAACAAGCTAACAACAAGTACAAATGCCCTACTTAACCAACAACAACAACAAAAAAAAAAAAAAAAAAAAAAAAAAAAAAAAAAAAAAAAAAAAGCAAATGAGAACTAGCAAAGACTAAGGTATAACTAAGCTAACCCATACAGTGGCCTAAATGGGATGTTTTAGGCTCAAAAATAAGCTAGTACAAATGAGCAAAAGGGACCAATAAGCTCACAAACCTGAGGATTATCTACCAGATAACAAGTAGAGCAAGTTTGGGCCAATTTTGAGCTTATATCAAGCTTATAGGGAAGCTGATGTGGGCACGTTTGGACAGCAGGCAACAGTGGCCAAAACAGTTAAAGGGGTGACTTAGGTGGCCAAAATAAGCAGTAAAAAAAATTCCTAAAAATAAATTAAAAATACTAGGGTAAGGACAAGCTGACAAATAAACCACATATCAATTTTCAGGTCCTAATTCCTTGAAACGAAGAAATGAAAAATGCCTCAATGAGGGCTGTTGGACTAATTGGTTACTGATGTGCAGCAGCTAAAATGGGTACAAAAGAGATTGTATGACCAAAATAAGTCTACTTCCAGATTCTAACTATCACCACTAACCTACAATGAACTTTTGTGAAGCAATTTTAACAGCAAAAGGGGCCTAGATCAGATTCTTCTTAACCTTTTCATTCAAAACAGTGAACATTAAAAAAAATTTAGAAAACCAACTCAAATACTTTAATGCCAAATGGAAATGCCAACACTCAGTCCAAAACTACTAAATTTAACAAGATGAAGCTGATGGAAGTTTGAAATTTGATAAAAACTAATTTATACTAAAAACTAAAGCTTGTGCCAAACACTCCCTTAGGGGAAAGCTGTCATAGTTTTCTACTATCACAAGGTGTTTCAAAGAAATTTTTGTGAAGGTAAAAGTCTACGAAGTTTAAGAAACATTTAAGAAGCAGTTTTGAATAACTGAAAAGTACTAGAAATAAGCAAATAGGAATAAGCAGTGAGAAACTAAATGGAAAAGATTTTTAAATAAAACTTGAAATTTTCATTAAACTTGAAAGAAACAGTACAATATAAGTGAAACTAATAAAGCTGTAAATAAAAACTTAACGTTTTGTTCACACTTATGATTGGTAAAATGAATGACTGTTTGATTCTCATTCGATATTTTTTGTATACAGGTGATTGACGCCAAAGGAGAAACAACGTTGGCAATTTTCCCAGCTAAATTTCAAAAAAGCATGTGGATAAAACGAGGTCTGAGTTGTACTTCAGCTGGCGTTACGTGTTTTAAGAATGAAAATTGCAATCATATGCACATTTTTGTTTGTTTGTATTGATATGGTGATAATAATAGGCTATACATTTCGGTATGATTTTGCAGGTAGTTTTGTTGTGGTTGATGATAGTGGGAGAGTAGAGGCTGTTGAGTCCGGAAGTAAAGTGGCGTGTGTTGTTCTTCAAGTTCTTTTCCATGACCAAGTCAGAGTCTTACAAAAGAGTCCTGAATGGTTAGATTCTAAATTATCCTATGAACTTATGTTTAGTTTTCTTTGTTTGGATTTGCAGCATATGCAATTGATAACTTAATAAGTAAATAAGTAGTACCAAAGTGCCCATACACCTAAGGAACTGACATATTTGCAAGTTGTCTCGTAGCTATGGCTATGCTTAATTTGTCATTTTTAGTCAGTGTTGCAACTTGCAAAATAAGGGCTACAAGGCTGAGTAATCGGCGATTACTCCCTACAAGTTCAAAAATCAGTCAAAATTTGGGTTAACTCGGACAACTCGGCCAAATTCAGTTTGAAGTATTTGAACAATTTTGTTGATGTTTCTAAGCATATTTGCATGGCCCTGTGTAAATTCTAGTCCTATCAACATGTCATACATATAATTTCAAAATTTATATATATAAATTCCAATCCGATCAATCTCGAATTACTCCCTGCCTAGGCCGGTTACAAGCTACATGGTAGTCAACCGCCTTACTAGCGCCTAGCGTTTATTGCAACCTTTTTTTAGTTACTCTCATTAGTCATTACTAACTTCATAAGGAATCTAAACGGAAACTGATTACAAAGGACTGCTGACTTATTGAGACATCATATATTCTGCTATAATATTGAATTTTGGTGAAAATGTTAATAGTCTCCTTACATGAGTATGCATACGTAGATTCGATATATATTTTTTTAAAAGGCATGTAGATTAGAAAGTAGAAACATTCTATAATCAATAATGCTAAAACTATATACTGTCAATCGGCCAAGTACAAACACAAGTAAACTTGACATGAGATATCTAACTAGGCTTATTTGATGACCAAAAAGTACTCAGACTAAAAATGACCGCTGCTGAAATCAGCTACCCAACAACGTATTTAAGATTTAGAAGGCGAGCAAAAGTTTAAATGAAAATAGTATTCGAAACCAATATGCTTTACATCTGTAGAGGTCCACGAAACCACCCATGCCAAGCCTAAAAAGTTGTAATTGTTTTTACTTATCAGCTTTATCTTGCAGGATCTTTTCCTGTAATGCCACACAGATAGTATCAAAGACTGACCTCTAATTCTGCTCATTAATGCAGGCCAGAAATCTTTAAATCAGCAGTAGTGGACACCTCCTCTAATGGGAACTCTCAGATGCCCCCTTCAACTACAGTGGAAAACGAGGAGTCAGATTCTAGTGAAGATGATGGGTTGCCCCCATTGGAAGCCAACACAAACAGAAGAATCCACACGGTGTTGCAGTCTGATACAGAGTCAGATTCCGATACAGAAGAATCTTAAGCATGTAACATTACTAGTATCATGATTATTGTTGTCATCCATTTTGCGAAAATGGACACGTTTTTATAATTTAAGTGTAACTAGCAAGTTTTGAAGTGGAATCTGTTATCAAGGGGAAAAGTATGATAAATGGACATTGTTTTGGACTGGTTCATAGCGCATTACTGTATTGGGGACACTGTAATACAAGTACTTTGTATATGTTTGTGTGTGTGTGTGAGTTATCGCCTTAGGTTTGGGTTTTCCATGCGAGTGCCGCAGCTAACATGGTTGTGAGTTGGTGACTCGCCATAGTTTCATTATGGTACAAGGTAAAGCTTATGGTTGTTAATCCTGATGTAACGTGTAATGTATAGAGGGAAATTATTTAATGTGCCTTTCTTCTTGCTGTGGAATGCTCATGTATACGGGAGCTATCAAGTGACAATAAGTTGAAAGCAGATTTGAGTTGTACCACAAATCAAACGCTTTTTGTCTTATTTCGTTGTGGTTGTAGTGAGACCCGACCTATATTACACATGTTATCATACAAGAAAAACAAAGCATAAGCTCTACCAACTTGGAACTTTTCTTTTATTCTAAAACTGTTCCTGGACGAACAAAGTGATCAATCTTGTGAGAGGAAAATTGATAAGTGCATTTAGTGTGTAGAATGAAACTATGAAAGTATTCAAAATACCATGTTATTTATGATGTGAAGTAGGGCTGAGCATTGCAGACCCAAAACCAACCGAAACCGAAGGACCAGCGGTCCGGACCGGTCTTACGTAAAACCCGACTATTATGCATTTTTGGACCTTACCGACCGAAGGACCAGACCGGACCGAACACATTCGGTCAGTCCTCGGTTTCGGTCTCGGTCCGGTCCTGTTTTGGACCGTTGATCACCCCTAATGTGAGTGCGAGTGTACAGTAGAGTAGTGCACTAGTGCTGTCAAGGCCGGGAGAAAAAAGTCAAAAACACATCTATAAGGATTGTAGTTTTTTGGAAAGTCAATTACAAACTGTATCATCGCATGTTTTAAAAAGTAGTTGAATTCAAAACAATTTGGTTAAGAAGCATTTTTAAACCGTTTGGCTAAGAAGCAATTTCAAACATATGAGGCATCTCTAGACTAGGGTTATGTTTGGTAAAAGTAGCTGTGAACAGTAACAGCTCATCCCTTACAGCTTCTTAAAGAAGTATTGAAAAAATGAGCATTCTTAAAAAATAGGAAAGCTCACCGCTCTTATGTTAAACGAACACTAAAACTCAAAAAGCTCATTGCTAATCTCCCTAAAAAGTTCTGCGCCGAACATAGCCTAATAGACTAGAAACACTTTAGTATGAATTGTAGAATATAAAATTACCAAAATTTGATGATGCTTATTCCTGGGTAGTTTACTTGGTTGTTATCGAAAATAGTATACCATACTCGTTTACAAGCATGGTATAAAGTATAAACTAGTCATTACTTTTGTTCACACATAAATATAGAGCGTGTGTTTCTTGGTTCCAAAAATAAAACAAAATAAAAAATATGTTGACCAGTAAAAGAAGGACACGTGGCCAAACCGTTTTCGCAAAAATGAAAAGTTGAAGATATGAAATAAGCCCCAAAAAAATTCAATTCATTTGGAGTGAAACGGTATGGCGTCTGTTTCAGTTTTCAGAGGCTTCCTTCATGTCCCTCACCAAATTCAGGTTTCAATTATTTGACTTTTGTGTGCTGTATTAATTACTAGTATGTTTTTACTACTATATACTGGAATGGACACTAATTTACTTTAATGAGCTCAAATAATAGCTCAATATATCAGATTATATATAGTTTATGCAAATCATATTGAAATGGTAGGGCTTGTTTATTAGAAGAATTTTTTTGAGTTTTGTCCAACTCATATATTATTAGATATTACTGTATTAAACTATTTTTGTATCATAATTAAGTCGAAATTAAACGACACGATAGGTGTGTTTGTATGTATGCTACACATCTATGTTTACTTTGTACACATCAATAACATTTGTCTTTCAACTTTCAGTTGCCGGCTACACGTATTTTTATCGCCTCAAAGAAGCTCGACTATCGATCTAATTCTAATGGCCTCAGGCTTTATGCAAGATATTCACACTCGCAATCAGCACAAACACAAGCGCAAGATCTTTTTACTTCTCGTCTTCAAGGTACTTAACTTATTTTATACTGTATTTGCATTCTCCCTAACACCAAACGCATATATCAACTGTTAAACGTCACGCTTATTTAATCTGTTAAACGTGTTTATGAATTGCAGACAGTATTGAGAACTTGCCGAAACTTGTGGAGGATATTGTCCAGACATCTATTAATACTGGTCCCCGTGGAGCTTTAAGACTGGCCCAAGGTGTTCAAGCAGTTATCGGTGTTGGTAGCGAGTGGCTAACAGAATTTTCACAGGTATATTCAGTTATCGTATTTACCTTGACTCAGATATAACTGTTCTGTAGGTTTTAATAGTGTAGCTCGCCTTTATCCGCAAGTGAAAGTTTATATGTGATTGAACTGGTTTTATATATTGCAGTCAAGAAATTCACCAAATGGAATACCGTCACAGCTTCAGCTTGGATTGGTATCACCACTTTACCTCCGGAAATTGTTTGAACGCTTGGGGGCTACCTATATTAAATTAGGTCAGGTGAGTTTGTGTCGTTTTATAATTTCTTGTGCTATATTCTACCATCAGCGGTTTCTATTTTAAGCAACGCGTTAAACTTTATCCTTTTCGCTTTGTAGTTCATAGCATCAGCTCCTACTTTGTTTCCACCAGAATATGTACAAGAATTTCAGTATTGTTTTGATAGAGCTCCGGCTGTTCCTTTTGACGAGATTAAGAGTATTCTACGTGAGGAACTAGCAGGCCCGATAGATAGTATCTATGAATATATTGACCCTACACCACTTGCTTCAGCTTCAATAGCACAGGTTGATATCGTTTTATGTTAAAGTTTAATATTCTTCATCTGAAACTTTTTGTAAAAGTTTGAGAGTATAAGATTATAATCTGTAGGTACATGCAGCAAGGCTAAAAGGATCGCAAGCGGATGTAGTAATAAAGGTCTTGAAACCTGGAATCGAAGATGTATTAGTAGCAGATCTCAACTTCATTTATGTTGTTGCTCGCATTGTAGAGTTCTTAAATCCAGAATTGAGCCGTGCATCACTGGTATGACCAAAAAAAATTGCAATATATTGTTTAACTTATATTTGATTGCATTTTAATTGTGCCTACATTTAGTAGGTTGCGATTGTGAATGACATAAGAGCATCAATGCTTGAAGAGGTGGACTTTAAAAAAGAGGCAGCAAACATAGAGGCCTTCAGAGGATACCTAGAATCAATGGGGCTTACTCGCCAGGCTACGGCTCCTAGAGTTTATCGTGAATGCAGTACCAAAAAAGTTCTGACAATGGAGAGACTGTATGGAGTTCCTCTTACTGACTTGGACTCGATTAGTTCTCTTGTTTCAAGTCCTGAGACTAGTCTTATAACTGCCCTTAACGTATGGTATGGCTAAAATTGTAGTGACTAATACTTGGTTATCCTAGTTCATGTTCAGTGATGTGCTGATTTCGAAATTTTCTACAGGTTTGGTAGTTTGCTTGCATGTGAAAGCTTCCATGCAGATGTACATGCTGGTAACTTATGGCTATTACGTGATGGCCGTATTGGGTTTCTTGATTTCGGTAGGTTTTCATTCATGCATTGTTATTCTGCATTCTTTTGCTTGGTTGATGCCCTTTAGCTTCTGAATGACTGTATGGGTGTGTATTAAAAGTATACTTCTATTTAAGTTAGTGGTCATAAGATGGGCGGATCAGATGGACTGAGTAACGGGTTAGGGTTGAAATGGGTTGTTTTTAGTACGGATCACACTTAATGAGCCAGGCTGGGTCAACCTTCCAACGCTTTTTTTCATTTCATTATAAGTCTTCTGTTTAATGCATTAATGATGATTGAAAAAAATGTTTCTGCAAAATCTAATCCATAACAGTGAATAAACGACAGAGGATTGTATGATTAATCGTAGACATTGGAAGTGTCAATTTCGACGCATACATTTTCTTACGGGTCATTTCAGCCACTTGAGATACAGTAAGACCCACTCGTAAGTGGGTCGAAACTGGCACCTCTAATTCTAGCATACAAACCTGCATGACATTAATGGACTTGAAGTCTTGAACTAACATGTATGTGTTGCAGGAATTGTTGGAAGGATATCACCCAAAACATGGGGTGCTATGGAAGTGTTTTTGGGTTCACTTGCAACTGAGGAATATGAGTCAATGGCGTCAGCCTTAATTGAAATGGGTGCTACAAACACAGATGTGGACTCTAGGGCATTTGCTAAAGATTTGGAGAAGATCTTTTCATCTATACAGGCATGCATTCATACGTCCTGGCCTGTTTAAATCATCCAATTATTTCCTTAGTGGCCAGTTTTGCTATTGACACTACAAGAAAAAAGCCCTTTAGCGACTTTCTTAGCGACGTATTTTATGATTGCGACTTTAGGTGATGGGTCGCTGTAAACGAGTCGCAAATTTTTTGCGACTCGTGACATGTGTCGCTAAAAAGAGCGACTAGTATAACGACTTCATAAAATAAATCGCTATAAATTTGCGACTTCAGTATTTCTTGTCGCCATTTGCATCGCTGTTTTAAAGAAATGTTGCCATCTAAGTCGCTTAACGCGACACTATTTCTGTAAAAGTCTCTATTTAAGTCGCTAATTAGAAACTTAATTAGCGACTTAAATAGAGACTTTTATAGAAATAGCATCACGTTAAGCGACTTAGATGGCAACATCTCTTTGAAACAGCGATGCAAATGGCGACAAGAAATAATGAAGTCGCAAATTTATAGCGACTTATTTTATGAAGTCGTTATACTAGTCGCTCTTTTTAGTGACATATGTCACGAGTCGCAAAAAATTTGCGACTCGTTTACAGCGACCCATCACCTAAAGTCGCAATCATAAAATACGTCGCTAAGAAAGTCGCTATAGGGCTTTTTTCTTGTAGTGTGAGTCGGCAATAGTTTTAAATACATAGATAATTTTTCTTTTTTATGATTTTCAGGATCTGGATACTGAACTTGTTGTTGCAACAGCCACCCGTGCAAGCACAAATACAACTGCTGTATCAGCCAATTTAGTTGTTGATGAGAGGCAGATGAATGCTCTATTTCTCGATTTGGTATGTTTTAGCATGTCATAGGACTTTCACATATTCTATTCTAGCTGCCTATAAGCTTTCTATGCACGTGTTGACCTCATCATCTGCTACGCACAAATAAAAGAGTCACGTGGCTCTAATTGACATTATCGACTTATTTCTAATACAATGATGATAATAGCCCAAATTTTAATTTTAACTTGAATCTGTTACCAGTAGGGAAAGCGTACACTCTTCATGAGACATACCGAATTAAGTTTATATTGTTATGGTTGGCCTGTGAATTCAGAAACATCAAGCAGTGCCTGCCTATTTGGAATTTTTTTTCACGCACTACTTAACTCTTAACTCTGTTTCACTTGTAAATATGTGAATAGGTACGGGTTAGTGAATCATACGGGTTGAAATTCCCTCGGGAGTTCGCACTCTTAATGAAACAGCTTTTGTATTTTGACCGCTACACTCGGTTACTAGCCCCCAACATGAACATGCTTCAAGATCAAAGGATCACGATTGCCTCAAACCGAAGAACCAGTAACCGAAATATCTACTAGTCCGCCATGAGAATCTTAGCCGCATGAATCTGGTGCTCATAGCTTTGCTACTACTTAGTTCTTCATTCGTATATAGAAATAGTACTCCAAAGTTTCATATTTACAGAAAACTGCTATACAAATTATGAAGTAATGTAATGTAAATGTACTTAGAGCATTTTTAATCCTGATGTGATATAGCAAACTTTTTTCATTTGTACCAGCCTATAAATTCCTAAGATGTTTGTTAATAGTGAATTTGGATCATGTGACTGGCGAGTACAAGGTTACCAGTAGGCAGTCATTATAGGAACTAACTGATATTGATCAGAAAAGTCAAACTTGTACGCGGTGTATGCGTAGTTTGATTATAGGAAATTGCATACTTTAGGAAAGTAGGTTACACCTACAGTTCATTAACCCATAAGTTATATCTGTAACACTATCACAGTTAGCTATAGACTAACATATGAACACTTGACAACCGGAAATAGTCGATATCACATTGACATTACGATATATTTCAACAAAACCATCATTTCGCTAGTGTCTGCCCGGCTTAAAAATCAGAATATAACTGATTATATATGATAACAACAATAATCAACCACCCTGACAACAACAAAAAAAAACCCAACAAACTCATATAAAGCAAATAAAAAACAACTATACACTATAAAATAACTGAATTTCAAAATTTCCCTCCATATACGATACCTATGAACCCCGGATCACCTTGCTCGGAGAAGCATAACCCATAAGCCAGTGAAGTGGGGAACCATTGTTTGTGGGCCCAACCTCCTCGATTTCTGATGTTGTATTTCTCCTCCCAGATGTCATTGAAGAAGACGGCCTGGTTGAATCAGACGGATCTCTAGACATCGTTGCCTTTCCTCTCTCTACACTAAACTCTTGAGAACTCTTTTTATCAGTTTCTGTAGAGTAACTTTTTTGAAATGAACGATCAGAACATGAAACCGGGTATGCCTGTAACCCGGTTGATTTATCATAGTCTTCCACTTCACTGCTTGGAGGAGCAGCAAGCGTTTCTTCTGGGTAGTACCGACTAACATGAGTTCCATCTAGTGTGAAGTTGAGTACCTTCAAACATGCACCACATTTCAAACTATGGCTTCTTTTCTTGAAAACAAGAAAGCTTTGAGGCAACTGAAGAAGCTCAGAGCACCGGTAACAAGTGATCCATGGCGCCCCCCCTGCAATCGGCCGCACAAATCGCTTCTTCTTTGTCATGTCATGCCGGACTGGTGCAGAGAACTCAGACTCTGAAAGGCGTTGAGGGCTCGAATGGCCTGAATAACGTGGGCTGTAGTAAGTGTTGGGACCGTAATGAGACCCGCTAGAGTAAGCATGTTGTCGCGGAAGCTGTGCTGAGAAATATCGGTCTTGTGGATAAGATTGGTAGCTCGAGCTACCCTCATGTTGTCTATTGACAGCTGTCGTTTCGCCTGAAAATGCCATTCGATGAGCGTATCTTGCCGGATTGTTCAAAGCATGATTGTAGTATGAAGGAAGTTGATGAGAATTCAAAATATTTGTTCGATCAAGCTGATCCTGTAGTTCTCGAACCATTTTTAACAGTTCCAATCTCTCCATTTTAGGATTTTCGGGTATCATAGGTGCACTATGTCTAGCATTCGCATGGAACCCTTTCAAACCGTAAACTGGTCGAGCATCCGTCAGTCGGTTACGCCGCTTGAAACGATTCACATTTCCTGAATCGACGTGTTCATCTCCTTTAAAACCAATTCTATTCTTTCTCGTGAACTGACTTTCATTTCCGTCAAAAGAAGATGTACTGCCCTCATATCCATAGTAATTACTCGTGCCACCAAATTGTGTGTTTGCCAAAGTCTCTACCGAACTGACACGATCAAATCTGTGACGGTGATTCAAATCCGCACTTTCATCATCTGATAAAATGTCGTCTTCATTCATATACACCGGTTTTTTGTGTCTTGTATCAAGCAATTTTTCTGCAATCAAACTCTTGAAAGTCGACTTTGAGCCACCTTCAGAATCCCTAATAATTTTCTTTTTAGAAATACTTTCTCGAGATGGTCTTTTAATCTCATTAAGCTCTGAAGAAGAGCCGGAAGTCAATTCTTCACCGCTCTCTTCAAATTCACCCCCGGTTCTACAGCTTAGAAACTCTTGATGATCGAGTCTGCTATGAACTGTGGATTCTGGTGATGACTCTGGATCCTCGTTATAATCTTCGTTCCGATCCTGCTCATTGATTGAATTAGCTAGAAGTTTCTTATTCGAGCTGATATCGGTTTCAGGATCATCTGAAAGTTCTTCCATTTTCTGTTTGCTAGATGAATGCTCGAATTCAACTGATGTTGTGTTGTCTTCAACATTTTCTTCCTTGTCAACTTCCTCTTGATAACGATCGTTTTCTTGTTTCTGTTCTTGAACTTTTCTGTTATGAGCTGCGACTTCAGGAGACGACTCAGGATCCTCGTGACCCGAAAGTTCTGTCGAGCTACGAGGATCATTACGATTATCAGAAAGTTGGTGCCTTTTCTGTTTACCAAATAAATATTCATTGACTCCGCCTGATGGAGAACCAATCGTGCTATTTTCTACATTTTCAGCTGCATCTTGATCTTCAGTTGAGCTATGAAGATCATTATGATCACTTTTTAGATCTGGTTTACCAATTGAATTAACTAGCGATGCTTGACTCGAGCTGCTGCCAGCTTCTCGATCAATAGAAACTTGCTCCATTTTCTGTTTTCCACTAGTATCCTCTGTGAGTCTTTGTACTGTTGTATCAACTGTAGTGTTTTTCGGCTTCTTTTTTGCTGCATCATGACATAAAAAGTTAACCTTTTACTATATGTTGGAACCAAAAAAATGTAACTACTTATATCTTACACACCTTGAAGTTTTGCGCCACAGCCTCCGCATTCGTACACCTGAACTTCTGGCGGCTCTGGCAGAACATTCCGGCATTTTGGGCATCGAACTAACCGGATTTTAGTGTTCATCTTGCTGGTCATAATCGTAAGATCCTGAAACATTTGGACCAAAAATATAAATAATGAATCAAATTGAGCAATTTTATATTTGACTTTGGAGTAACAAACATTTGGACCAAAAATATAAACATTTGGAGTAACAAATACTAAAAAGCCTTTATTTGACTTTGATAGTCAAATAAGTTGATCTTAAGTTTTAAGCTGAATTAATCAAATAGTCTCCTCTTTGTATAACAACCCATCAATGGCCATGGGACTATAACATAAGCATTTTTTAGATGGAAAAAAAATCAAATTAAAAGTTATAAATACTCCTTGTCTAAATGGTTAAATTTAACATATTTATATGAGACTAATTGAGATCTTGATCAAGACTTACTAAACACTAATAATGTATATTTGTAGAAGGTAGCAGCCAGTTGGACATTTATGAACTAGAATTTAATAAGAACAAGACAACTATAGTGTAAAAATTGTAAGAGGTACAGAAAGTCAAACATCCAAAAAAACAGCTAAAATTTCTTTTTTATCCACTAAAAAAATCAGTTTGTTATATAGAATCTGATCATCATAATTCATAACACAACTATGAAAACATAATATTATTCCATATATAAGCCAGAAGAACTGGATATGCTTAAAATATAAAGAACTTGAGACATTTTAGACTTCCATTGGCCCAAAAAAGGTATGCAAATCTTGAAATTCAGAATTCAGTCATAAGAAAATGAACCCATTTCTGGAAATCCAATCATATATATATTCTTACCTCTTTTGTATATAGATCCAAAAATTTATATAGTATAGAGAAAAAACTATCTTTATGATTACTACATGTAGAAAATTAATGCAGAATTTACATGCTAACAAATCTTTTTTTGTCAAGTACAAAAACATAGAATAAAATTTAGATATTTAAGATTGTTTTACATATATAAGAATGTAAGAAATGGATATATGGTGAGATATATACATACTGGTCAAAGACAAAAAAACTTTGAGCTAAAGAATCATGTCCAAGTATAAACTAGGAATCAACAAACATTAATAAATAAGAACATGAAATATAAAGATGAAGAACCTGAAATTTGTATGAGAAATGTTGTTGTTGTTGTTGTTGTTTACATAAAGTCTATGATCATTTTGTTGGAAACATGATAAATATGAATTCTCTCTCTAGAAAATATAATGAAGGTTTTTTGTGTGTAATGAATAAATAAGAGAAAGAAAAAAAAAAATGGTTTGATTGTAATGAAAGTTTCTGAGAAGTCTTTAGCTGGACTTATGAATTTTATGTTTTTTTGTTTTTATTGTTGTCTCTCTAGACTTTTAAGAATGATGTGTGTTTTTGTATATGTGTGTGTGAGAGAAAAAATTAGTCGGCTGTGAGATAATTAAAGCCACATAACTCTTTACAGATTTCTTTCACCAACTATATTTGCTTAAAATACTTTAATAAATAAAAAAGTATGACGCTATTTATGTAGATACTGTTACATGCGAATTATCATTTTTATTATTGACGGCATAAAACCTTTTTTATGTAAATTATCATCTCTTAATCTAATGAATATGTCAAATTCTAAAGTTTTATATCAGATCAATTATACTAATAAACGTTTTCTTAAATCCTCGTTAATTTGATGTTCATTTTGTTATTTTGTTGTTAAAGTTTTTTACTTTTTTCCATAAATTTCGTTATATATTTGTAATGGAAGATTTTCGTTTTATAACTTAAAAACAAGAAAAAACAAAAGAAAAATGACATATTACAAATTAATTGCAAATTGTTACGAAATATTACAAAACTACTGTAATCAGTATTTTCTAAATATCCTCGCTCTCCTCATTAATCATACAAATTTATTGTAAATCTGTTACGAAGTTTTTGCGAAATATAATTACCATTTTTTTTAATAACTTTTAAGAAACATCTGTACACTTTATCAAATAAATATTTTATGTTTTTATATAATAAAACAAAACTTCAAGTGGGGACTTCTCCATTTTAAAAAAATCAAATCATACCTTATTTAATAATAATTTTATTTAAAAAAATTATTTTCTTATTATATAACATTTTATATTTATCCATAACACAAGTAGAATATAAATACAAAAAATATAGATAAGATATAATTAACAATAAAATTAAAAATTTTAAATAATTATCTTTAATAATAAAAAAACTATAATTAAACATCATAAATCAAACAAAACAAATATTAAATTATTTGTTTTAAGGATCCAGTGAGAAGAAAACTTAAAATGAGAAGAATGAGAAATAGCTATAACGTCATATTTGAGATGCATCGACGTGAATTAGATGCATCTCTATTCATTTAGATGCATCACAATTAGTTTCGAAAGTGATTTTGAAGTGAAAATGATGCAAAGTAGTACTAGCAACAAATTTGACCCGCAGAGAACGAAAAATACATAGGATTCGTCTAACTTGATGAAATACATCTAATATATGTATATGCATCTAATTTTTATCTAGAAAATATATTATGATGTATCTAAAAGATTAGGGATGCATCTAATTCACATTGATACATCTCTAATGTGTATTTATAGTTATTTCTCATCCTTCTTATTTAAGGATTCTTCTCATTTGATCCTTAGTCTTTTAATAAATAAAAATATATGATTCAAAAGATTAAATTAAAAAAAAAAAAAAAAAAAAAAAAAAAAAAAAAAAAAACCTCGCGCGTGCGCAGACATTATAACTAGTAAAAAGTAATCAAATAAATCTCTAAACAATTTATATCAAAAATCGTAAAATATAATACTCTTTCATTTATGATCAATCTTGCTACATATAATTTAAAAAAAAAAAAAAAAAAAAAAAAAAAAAAAAAAAAAAAAAATCTATTCATAAATTTTAAGATTTATAAAAAGATCAATTCGTAATAAATTTCATTTGTGATGCATACGAAATCAAAAGAATCGAACTGAAAATAAAGAGACAAGCAATGATTTAAGAGTTGTGTTGTATGAGAGGAGAGTGTAATATTAGCATTAAAAATAAATAGTCTAAAGTTGACCACATAACACAAAGTTAAGCCAAGTTAAAAATAAATGTCGTTTCCGTCATAAAAATGCAAATTTCCCTGTAAAATGGTCTCTGTGCCATAACCATGATAATCCTTTGATTGTTTGATCATCACCGCTGGCGGACATTCTTAAAACGAGACAGAGGGTATGCATGTGCATAGCATTATCTAACTATTATATTATAGAAATATAGTTTTTGTGATTGCATGATCATATTTAACATCACATATTCCATATTTAACAATAATTTCTATAATTATAATCATAAAAAAAGTATAAGTATAAAAATAAAAAGTTCATTAAATTTATTTTACACAAATTATGAGACTTAAACACAACCCTAGCAAAACCCTTTTAACAAATATCACCTTTCATCATTTATATCTACGAAGTTAGGCCGGCAGTAATGATGACCGTATATGTTCGCGGTCATTACTGTCATAGCAACGCTAATTCAACATAACGTTTTTCATAATCAAGTTAGTATAATAAGATGATTGCGGTCATCACAAAAAACATACATCACTTAAACACAAAAATACCTCATAAAAACAATTTGAAACATACACAAACAAACGCAAACCACTCGATCGACCGAGCAACCGAGTTATGCAAATCATGCATGGCGATTGGCGACCGACCTTCAACTAACCTTGGATGTGTCCTAGTGATCACTGGCGGAACTATGTAGGGGGCAGGGAGGGTCCCCCCTCCCCCCAAAAAAAAAATTTTTTTGCGGCACTTAATGTAGATATTATATGTTTTAGGGGTAATTTAGTTTAGGTTAAAAACAAATCTCCGATTCGGACTCCCAGAATATATTCAGCCCCTCCAAAATAAATTCGGCCAAAAAAAAATGTTATAGTTTCGCCATTACTAGTGATCAACCGTCCATTACGAATTTACGATGGGTCTTAAAAAAACAATTTTAAAGGTATACGTTAATTGATTGTGGAATCAAAATTCAAAGTCAACGGCGTTGACGTAAAATGTGTGGGGCAAAGTCCTAATGACCACGGCAAAGCTTTAGCCAATAACCACATGACACGTTGCCTGCTAGTATCCACAAACCTTATGGTGGACCTCACAACAGCGTAGAAACACAGAAATTGTGGGTTCATTTCGTTTTGTAGAATGAATGTCGACCGTAACGTTATAAATAAGAGTATTTTGAAAACCGGGTTTTTAATTGATTTGGTCGAGTTATCGGGTCACCTGGTTATTGATTCAATCGGTTTGACCTTCGGATTAACACGGTTTTCTTTAAAAATAAATATTTTTTTAACCGGTTCGACCACCGAGTCAACTTAGTTCAACCATTTCGAGCACCGAGTCAACCTGGTTTTCTAAAAAAAATGAAAAAAACCAAACCCTGTCGGGTTTTGAAAACCGGGTTGACTCGGGTCACTTAAAAACCGACGGGTCTAACCGGTTAACCCGTTTTTAAAAACACCGTTTTTTTTACCTGATTTTTTGCCGGAACCGGTTCAACCAGTTAACCCGGCTGGGTCGACCCGGGTTTCAAAACATTAATAAATAGGTCAAAACTATTAGAAATAAGATTAGGTTTTCGTGTTTTTTTATATGGTATTAGATGTTTCTCACCTTATGAGAGATTTGAGAGTAAATTTATCTACAGTGTTATGCCTAAACTTTTATAGCATTATTTGATAGGTTTGCAAACCCTATATTTTTGTCAATCTTTATCTAAACCTGCATGTCATTCTTCCGTTGAACGTAACTTGGTGACAATAACATAAGCGCGCGATAAGTTACTATTATGACAAAGCATAACTTGTTCTTAAGGAGAAGTTTCGTTATGGTACACAACCATCACCGTGATGTACGTTCAAAACGACCCCATTGGTGTGATACATCTGTTTTTGGCCTCAAGGGTGCATTAGTCGACCCCGCATGGTGGGCCGAATATTATGTGGTGCAAGAGGTACACGATGGGTATATGTGTTTGTGTCTTTGTGGGGTTTGTGTACATTTTTTTCAACATCCAATCCAACCTTTGTTGTGTTGGGTTTGATTGGATTTCTACTCCAAGATTCATTTTTAAGAATTGTCTGATGTAATACATATATGATTACATGGTGTGCTTTCTTGGTTACTACTTACTAGAGTCGTGTATCTTCTTCCACATCTTTGTACTTTGTTTTTAGATAAATTGGCATCAAAATATCAAATGTATCCTGTTATTTATGGATTATCTCCACCATTGTCACCCATGATAACCACAAGTCCACAACGTTTTTACGTGTAAGATATACACAAACTGTTTTACGGCAACATGCATGATCAAAGTCAGGGTCGTCCCATGAATTTATGAAATTTTTTAAAGCCCTAGACGAAATTAAATAATGAGTCATTTCGATAAGGATTGTCATATTTAAAATGTCACCGTTTCTAAGATATAATGTAATTAGTTATCTAAATGTTCTAACATATTACTCATTTAAGATATTTTCTCATCCAAATATTTTTTTGTTCGTAAAAAATATGTGCACACATGAATATAATTATTAACAGGACAAATTTTGAGATCTTTAAAAATTTTGAGGCCCTAAGCAATCGCTTAATTTATACACCCTCAAAGCCGGCACTGATCAAAGTGCCCCTTAATTATCCAAGTTCATAATCCCCATTTATAAAAAAGAAATTTAAAAAAATGACTCACCTAGCTCATCCTTTTTGTTAATATGACGCGTAGACTTTTAGGCATCTATTCTTGCCATCAAGCAAAATTTTCATTCTCGCATGTTTTTATTGTCATGCTTAAAATGCATTAGTGAAAACATGCTTAAGATGCTTAAGAATATGAAGATAACAAGTGAATATATCAAAAGTGACTATTTGAAGCGAGAAAATACGCATGAATCACGTGTCAAATTATCAATGGTTTAAACATAAGTTTAAGCATATATGTTAAGTCTCTCTATCATCCGTTTTTGTAGTCATGAATCATCATCATATACAAAGTGGGAAGAAAACCTACTTTTTAAAACTTTAAAAAAGCATTACTAACCCAACACGTGTCTCTCTTTTTCCTTTTTCGGTCTCATAATACCTCATCTCTTCTTCTTCTTTACTCTCACAACTTACTCAAATCTTTACACCAATTTTAGTTTAAAAATCATTTAAATACCAAAACTATGTTTCGTTGTCTATTCAGTTTCATCATATATTCTTTCAATCGTAACAAATTACAACTCTTTGCAAGAATTCGAATTTCATTAAAATTAAGGTTTCATTCAACTCGAGGTAAAAAAAAAAAAAAGTTCTATAACAACTCATGATCAACAAATCCTAAATTAACATGAATGTTTAATCTTTTTAGTTAGTATAATTTTTCTCATTATCTTTTTAAAGAAATCATGTGTTCATAAAAACACCCGTAAGATGTTTAATGAGATGTCTCAATGAAGCATTTTTGTAATTTTGAAGTTTGAAGATATTTATTAGAATATAAATGTTTAGTATTTTATAAAAGCTTCAATATTTGATTAAAAAGTCAAAATTGTGATTGACAATACTTTGAATCCGCAAATTTTCATCAAAGTAGAGTTTGTTCATCAAGGTAGTGTATGTGCATTAAAGAAAATTCAGCAAATAAGTTATTCATCAAAGAATGTAGATGAAACATAATTTTTCATCAAATAATATTCAACAAGGAAGTTGTTTATCAAATAATGTTCGGTAAATAAAATTGTTCACCAAGTAAATTGTTCATAAAAAATAAAATAGTTTTGTATGTTCATAAAAAAAAAAAAAAAAAAATACAAAAGTGCATTTTATGTTAGTTTATCAATACAAAAATCTATACAAAATGGTCATCATTTTTTTCTTTTATGTTTATCAATACAAAATTTTCAGCAATATACTGGCACGATGTTCATTAATACAAATTGTTTATCAGTAGAAAATGTTCGTCAATTAAAACTGTCATCAATATTCAAGTGTTTATCCATACTCCAATTGTTCATCAATATTCCGCCCAAAATAAACAAGAAATGACACATGTCAACACACCGTGAATTTTTAAACTTTTGGAAGGGAACCAATTTACTACTATTTATCCTCCCCCTTGCTCTTTATCTATCTAAGATGAGTGTTTTGATCGTTAACAAACATCCTTTTACAAGTTTAATGTTTCAATTGTTTAAACTAAATGTTTGTGGCATCGTGTTTAGATTTGCAAGCAAATCGTTTTACATTCTATTAACTTTGCTTTCGAGTAAATATATCTTAGTGACAACATAATTTGAAATATCACGTTGTCATATTCTCACCATAATACCCTTTAAGTGTAATATTTCAATCTTATGAAGATTGAAGCATACTATCTCTCACGTCTCAATTAAATGTTTACTTACAAAAAGCATATGATTTAATATAAGTGAGAAAGTTATATTGTCCCTATCAATAAAAGTTTCATATCCATCCAATTAATGATAATTTGATTAGTTGGAATTGAAAATTTGATTACTTTCAATTTCAAAGTGGACGTATCTTTTGGTACCTAGAAATCAAAGTCGTAATGGAATAAGTAAATTACATTGGAATGAAAATTTGTTTTTTGTTTTAAGTTTTGGAATATAATCACTTATTACTTGATTCATTCCATTAGGTAACCACCATTTTCGCCATTTCGTGACATTCTCTCAGATTTATTTATTTCATTGAACAAACATATGAAAGTGATTAATTGCATCACGACATAACCAAACAAGACAACTGAATAGTAATGACTCATTAAATTAGTATGTTCGTTTTACATCCATCATTCCATTCCTTCATTTGTTTCGTTACACATAACTAAACAAACTGTTACTTTCCATTTTGAAATGAACCAAGTACAACTTTTTCATCAAACATCTCATTAATTGTTGGAAACATAACTTTCTTAAATTATTTTGAATGGAAAGTTGTGGGAGAATTAAACCGGTGGTCCAAGCCGCCCAACCACTAGGGGGTCCGGTTCATCAAATTGCCAACCGGATTAAATGCAACTTCATATCTGTCACCGGATGACACGTAGGCACGTGATGACGTGGCGGATAACACTACATCATGCCACGTGACAAAATGCATGACAACTTGCTTTGGCTATGATGACGTCAGCAAAGCTTCTAGAACACGTGATACCCGAGACCAAAAGTCAAAAGCTTCTGGTTTTGTTGCTTTCCTTTCATATGTAAACCTTCTTTTTCCTTTTTCACATATTGAATTTCTTTATGTACACATTGTATTATTTTTCTTTTAAAAGATGTAAGATGAAATAATATACATAAGGGCATCCATTATCGTAATTTTATTTATTAAAAAGGTTTAAAAAAGATGAAAATGTTTATGTTTCATTTTAACAGTAGGACATTCATTTCCTTTGTATCTGACATGAAAAAGTCCTAATTCTTAAACCTCTTTATAAATTCAATACATTTAAGGTGAGTTTGTATGGGGTTATGGTTTCATAGTGATTAAAAGTGTTTGTTTAGTGGTCCAAAGAATGAAATATGTATATCATAGCAATAAACTCATTACCCACCAATTTAGTGTCTATGAAATCTATTCTGTGGATCGTTTTTTTTTTTTTCACTACAAAATTCGAATATCTATCAACTTTTTCATACCATATTTTGTCGTCCAAACATAAACAATTGTAGTTATACACTTTTTCATATCTATTGTCATTCTATCACATACCAAATCCGATACTATTGTGATTCCTATCAACAAAATAAACGGCTCTTTAATGCATCTTGTTTTGTAAGACATTTTATGAAATTATAAAGGTTTATATCATCCTGAACGTAAGTTTATAATATCAAAAATGGTGGATGCTCTAAGTAACTACTTTATCATTATTATTTATTAATGATAATATGTATGTAGGCGTGCCGGGATCTCCGCCAAGAAAGAAGCGCCTGTGAACTTTTTGACGGACCCGTCGGATGGAAGATCTACATTGAGACCGACTGACATTTTGATTTTTGGATGGGTTGGATGTTGGTTGTTATTTGTAAAACAGTTTCCCATATTAGGGTTAAGATAATCAATAAAGGTACCGGATATTCACTTGAAATCGTGGTATCACTTTTCAATAGAAACTATTCGACCCTATGCCTGGGTTACACGAATATCTCTATGGGATAAGACCAAGTGATGTTCTTGCTTTAGGCACAAATCAAGAACCAGATGCGTATTGAAGTGTTTAGGGTTTCGTATTATCTCTATCCATGCAGAATGATGTGACCTCTATTTATAATAGATAATACTCAAACCCTAGCCCATGGTATTATGTATAATTAACGGCCCATTAATTATATCATAATAATTTCCATAATAATAGGGATCAGTGGTTATCAGTGGAAACATTATCACTAGCAGTGGTAATGTTAACACATCAGTGGAAACGCTAGCAGCAGAATCACACTATCAGCAGAATGCTATCAGCAGCAGAATCAACTAGCAGCAGAATCAGCTGTCAGCAGAATCCTAGCAGCAGATTCACAACACTAGCAGCAGAGTCTACTAGCAGTACCTTGATCAAGCAGTACCTTGATCAATACATAACCACTATTGAGTCAGGGGATTCAGTGACCAAATGGGTGTATACTCCATACCTCCAAACCCATTACCAGGTGTGAATTGATCCCTCAAGTGCACTAAATTTTACAACAATCCTCCCCAAATTTAGTTCACTACCTTTGCATGAAAAATCAAACACAAAAACAAAACAAGTGCATAAATGAAAATATCCTGAGGATTGAATTTCCACATTAGTACATATACTTTCAAATATTCGAGAATCAGGGTGTTCTAAGAATTGAACCCTTCAACCCATTTGAATACCTGATGATAAATACACACAAGTTTTCAAACACTAAAATACTCTTGATACTATATAAGCCATGTGTCCATATCCAATTCATAAATGTTGTAAAAGCTAAAAGTCCAAAGCTTCCTAAAGCGGCAAAACTTCAACATTCACATAGTTGGTTCATCTTTAATTCATGCTCCTGCTTAGCACTTTTTCAAAGAAAATTAACCATTAAAAAGTGAAGACTTCATCCTCCTTTCAGCAGGTAACAAGCACAACCTTGGGATGTTTGTAATACATGTGCTTCAGTCCACTAAATGATCAGCTTTCCACATTGAACTCAACTTCCAAGTTTCCTTAGAAGGGAGTTGGGTATCCTTGCATTCAGTGACTAAGTTGGACTTAAACCCATCCCTTTAGCAGACTTCAAAACCAAGTCTCTAGCCAAACCCTTCGTCAAGTGATCAGCTAAGTTTTGTTGAGATTTAACAAACACTATAGATACCACCCCATTCATGATAAGCTCACGAATCATGCTATGCCTAACACCTAAGTGTCTAGACTTCCCATTGTACATCTGGCTATAAGCCTTTGCCAATGTAGCAGCACTATCACAACGGATAGAAATAGGTGCTATAGGTTTAGACCACATTGGAATCTCAAAAAGCAAGTTTTTCAACCATTCAGCTTCTTTGCCAGCAGCTGCTAAAGCCACAAATTCAGATTCCATGGTTGAACTGGTAATGCAAGTTTGTTTCTTGGATGCCCAAGAAATTGCACCTCCACCAAGTAGGAATACCCAGCCACTAGTAGACGAATTGTCTTCAGTGTTACTGATCCAACGTGCATCAGTATATCCTTCTAATACTGAAGGATAACCAGTATATGAGAGACTATAATCCATAGTTCTCTTCAAATACTTAAAGACCCTCTGAATTGCTTGCCAATGATGAGCACTAGGATTACTAGTATACCTGCTCAGTTTACCCACAGCAAAAGCAATATCAGGTCTTGTACAAGTCATGGCATACATCAAGCAGCCAATCACCCTAGAATACTCAAGTTGAGATACAGCCTTGCCAGTATTAGGCATTAGCTTCTCACTTGTATCCACAGGAGTACTCACTGGAGTACAATCAAAGTAATTAAATTTCTTTAACACCTTCTCAATGTAATGAGACTGAGATATAGAAATTTTGTTACTTTCATGTTTAATCTTTATGCCAAGGATAACATCTACCTCCCCCATATCCTTCATGGAGAACTTTGATGACAAAAATTCTTTTGTAAGATCAACTTGATTTTGGTCAGTGCCAAAGATCAACATGTCATCAACATATAGACAAACAATGACTCCTTTACTAGATTCATCAAATTTGCTATATACACATTTGTCAGCTTGATTAAGTAAATAACCACTAGACAAAACCACTTCATCAAACTTTTGATACCATTGCTTAGGTGCCTGTTTTAGTCCATAAAGAGACTTAATCAGTTTACACACCTTGTTTTCATTGCCAGGCATGACGAAGCCCTGAGGTTGGTTCATGTAAACCTCCTCATCTAAATCACCATTCAAGAAAGCTGTCTTCACATCCATCTGATGAATAATCAGATTATGAATTGATGCCAAAGCAATTAGCAATATTATGGTACTGATACATGCTACTGGAGCATAAGTATCAAAGTAGTCTATTCCTGACTTTTGTTTAAAGCCTTGAATAACTAATCTTGCCTTGAACTTTTCAACAGTTCCATCTACCTTCATTTTCTTTTTGAAAATCCATTTGCTACCTAGAGGTTTGCAACCAGGTGGTAGATCAGTCAACACATAAGTGTTATTGCCCATGATAGAGTCCATCTCATCATTAATTGCTTCTTTCCAGAAAGCAACATCCTGGGACTTCATTGCTTCTTCAAATGTTTTGGGATCATCCTCCACAATGAAGCAATAGGAGTATTGGTCAGAGACCTCACTCCTTGTACCTTCAATTAAGTATAATTGAAACTCAGGTCCAAATGACTTTGGAGTCCTCACCTTATTGCTCCTTCTGAGCTCAGGTTCAGGTTGTTGTTCCACAACCTCAGCAGGAACCTCAGCAGGAACCTCATCAGCAGGAACCTCATCAGTAGGAACCTCTGAAACACCATTGTCATTGGTTCCATTTGGAATCCTTTGACTTGGTCTAGGGATAGATGAGAATATGTTCTCATCAAAGAGTGCATCCCTTGATTCAATTATTGAGTTAATTGAAACAGATTCATTAGGTTCTATAACATAAAACCTATATGCCTTGGAATGCTCAGCATATCCAACAAAGATGCATTCAATGCCTCTTTCACCCAAAGTTTTTTGCTTTGGATCAGGGAGTCTTACAACAGCCCTACAACCCCATATCCTAAGATAATTAAGGTTAGGTTTCTTTTTAGTCCACAGTTCATAAGGGGTAATTTTGTTCCTTTTGTTGGGAACCCTATTTAATAAATAGCAAGCTGTTAACATAGCTTCACCCCAGAACCCTTGACTCAGCCCTGAATAGGACAACATGGAATTAACCATCTCCTTCAGCACCCTGTTTTTCCTTTCAGAAATACCATTTTGCTGAGGAGTATAAGGGGCAGTCGTTTCATGGATTAAACCAACAGACTGAAAATACAGAGTATCCATGTACTCACCTCCCCTATCAGTCCTTAATCTTTTGATCAGGGAACTTTGTTGCAATTCAACTTCAGTTTTAAATACTTTAAATTTATCCAATGCTTCATCTTTAGAATGTAATAAATAAACATGACAAAACCTAGAAGCATCATCAATAAAAGTCACAAAGTATTTCTTATTCCCCAAAGAGGGAGTAGCATGTAAATCACAAAGATCACTGTGAATTAACTCCAAAATTTTAGTTTCACGTTTTACTCCTTGAAAAGGTTTCTTAGTTATCTTGTTCAACATACAAGTTTTACACTTTTCAGTGTTCATATCAAAAGCTGGTATTAACCCATCCTTGGACATATCTTGCATTATTTTAAAATGTACATGGCCAAGTCTTGCATGCCATAGGTTTGAATCATAAAGTTTAGATGTAGATATAAAAGCAGAATCAATATTATCATGAACAATATTAAGTCTGAACATTTGATTACATAAATAACCAAAACCAATAAACACACCATTTTTAGACAAAACAAACTTATCAGATTCAATAACCTGTTTATAACCACAATTATTTAAAACACTACTAGAAACCAAATTCTTTCTAATATCAGGAACATGTAAAACATTAAATAAAGAAACAATCTTTCCAGAACTAAACTTCAAATCAACACATCCTTTTCTATGCACCAGGGCAGTTGACTCGTTTCCCATGTGAAGAATAGAACCATCATTCATTGACTTATAGGTCTTGAACCAGCTTCTATCTTTACACACATGAATTGTTGCTCCAGAGTCAACCCACCACATAACATCATCATCCTGCACAAAGTAAATATCAGATATATATGTAACATAATAAATCTTAAAAGACTTATTAAACACATTCTGACCTTTCAGAGAATTGGTGTTACCATTCCCTCCACTTGTGCTTGATCCATTGGATTTGTTTCCAACTTTACCACCCTTGCAATCTTTCCTGAAGTGTCCAGGTTTCCCACACTTCCAACAAGTCACCTTAAGTTTCTTGTTAAGATCAGATTTGGTGTTATCTTGATGCTTACGTTTGCCCTTGTTGTCATTGTACTTGGTGGAGTTGTTATGCTCCACCATATTGACAACTGATGGACCAGTAGCTGTGCTACTCTTTGAGTGAATCCTCAATGCGCAAGTGACTGCCCAACTCAACAAGAGTTAACTCCTCCTTCTTATGCTTAAGCATATGCTTGAATTCTTTCCAAGAAGAAGGCAGTTTATCGATGATACAAGAGACTGAAATAGCCTCATCCATGTTCATCTTGTGTTGTGTGAATCGACCAAGTATACTAAGAAGTTCATTGTATTGTTCCATAACAGGTCTAGAATCAACCATTTTGTAATTGTTAAAATTACTTACAAGGAACTTCTTACTTGATGCATCCTCAGCCATATATTTGGCTTCCAAGGAATCCCATAATTCTTGAGAAGTTTCAACACTCTGATAAATATCAAATAGAGAATCAGACATACCATTGAGAATTAAACCCCTGCATATGTAGTCATCATTCTCCCACTTGCTTCTTGCCCTCATCTGATCCATAGTAGCATCATCTCCATGATCTTCTGGAATCTCAGTTGTGAGAACATACACCACATTCATGCTTGACAACAAGAAGTGCATCTTCTTTTGCCATCTTCTGAAATCAACACCTTCAAACTTTTCCAACTTGGAAAAGTTAGCAGCTATTTGTCTCATAGCAGCAGCCATTGATTATCACTGTTAGTTTCTATTGATTGTTGGTTGTTATTTGTAAAACAGTTTCCCAGATTAGGGTTAAGATAATCAATAAAGGTACCGGATATTCACTTGAAATCGTGGTATCACTTTCCAATAGAAACTATTCGACCCTATGCCTGGGTTACACGAATATCTCTATGGGATAAGACCAAGTGATGTTCTTGCTTTAGGCACAAACCAAGAACCAGATGCGTATAGAAGTGTTTAGGGTTTCGTATTATCTCTATCCATGCAGAATGATGTGACCTCTATTTATAATAGAGAATACTCAAACCCTAGCCCATGGTATTATGTATAATTAACGGCCCATTAATTATATCATAATAATTTCCATAATAATAGGGATCAGTGGTTATCAGTGGAAACATTATCACTAGCAGTGGTAATGTTAACACATCAGTGGAAACGCTAGCAGCAGAATCACACTATCAGCAGAATGCTATCAGCAGCAGAATCAACTAGCAGCAGAATCAGTTGTCAGCAGAATCCTAGCAGCAGATTCACAACACTAGCAGCAGAGTCTACTAGCAGTACCTTGATCAAGCAGTACCTTGATCAATACATAACCACTATTGAGACAGGGGATTCAGTGACCAAATGGGTGTATACTCCATACCTCCAAACCCATTACCAGGTGTGAATTGATCCCTCAAGTGCACTAAATTTTCCAACATTGGAGGGAAACATGCTTGTGTGGATCTGACCGGGGTTTCTCCTCTCGTGGGGTTGAGTAGTCGGGGTTTTACAGCCGGACATGCCGCTTTGAAAGCCGCCTCGTGCAAAGAGACAAAACACGAAAAAGCATGCTTTGAAAATCAACACGTGTTTATTCCTTTCGCTTTTGATAGATTTGGTTTCCTTGCACCTAAGGCGGTGGAACTACTCAACAGAGTCCAACGAGTTATGAACAGTAATGTTATGACACATAGACCCACAAATGTAGTTTTCAAAAGAGTTAGTTTTGCAATCCAAAAAGAGCTAGCGGCGCAGCTTGTTGCCCGTTTGCATTCAACCACTATGTAAATTCTATTTTGAAGAATAATCAGATTTGATATTTTCTGTTTATTAATTATGAAGAGAATGAAGCATTGTTGTTTTTTTTTTTTTTTTTTTTTTTTTTTTTTTTTTTTGAAATGTAATGGATTGCATGAAGTAGTTACTACTATTATTTAAGAAAAGTAGAGTTGTTTCAAGTCCAATAGTCAACAAATGGAGCGATTTATTATTAGTTTTATACTTTTATTATGAAAGGCTATAAACTTAAAATAATTATGAAATTGTCCGGTTGCAACAACTGCCAGCCCGTTAGTTTCAAAATAACAATTCATAACATATTTATTCACAACTAAAAACAATTACTTCGAGCCTCTTCATTTGTCACATAGGTTTGGTAAAGTTTTTATAAATTAAAAGACTCCATAAAATAAGCCAAGCCGATTGAAAACGGGCTTGTAAAAATTATAAACACTTATAATTGATCAAGTTGCTTAATTACCTTTAAAATAAAATAACACAAAAATTTAAAATATACCTGGACTTAATTTGATCTAGTTTAGGTGATTTAAAATAATGTTTCTGAAGCAAAAAAAAAAAAAAAAAATGATGATGTACAATAATAAGTCTCAACTTTAACTAATTTATCAAACATATTTATGAAAAGGTAAAATCAAGCTTTTTAATGTATAACATAAACTTCAGCTCCAGCTGGTTTCACTGATTCTAAAAGAACACTTGCACAACTAGCTATGGGTTGTGTTGACCGAACGGTAGTCTACTACCATATGTCTGCAAACCCTCCCCTAGTGGGGCCCACATGCAGGTTTGTCCTTTAAGGTGTTTTTTTTTTTTTTTTTTTTTCCAAGTTATCCAAGTTTTTTTTTTTTGTGCAATTATCCTGTCCAAGTTTATTTAGTGCAATTATCCAAGTTTTTTTTTTTTTTTTTTTTTTTTTTTTTTTTTTTTTTTTTTTGTCACAAACACAACTGCAAACACTACACAACTGCAGTATTGAGACAAACACAGGCTCGGATTTTTCCCGTTATCGTCATCGCCAAGTCCTTTTTTTTTTTTTTTTTTTTTTTTTTTTTTTTTGTCACAAACACAACTGCAAACACAAACACAAACACAAACACAAACACAACTGCAGTATTGAGACAAACACAAACAAAAGGCTCGGATAATTGTTATCGTCATCGCCAAATGTGGAATTTTTAGAAGGCTCGAATTTGAAGGTTGCGAAAGTGATAAAAATATCACTTCGCCATACCATTCAGTTTTAAAAACCATTTGTCATCGCCTCGGCTCAGATTGTAAACCAATCATCATTGTCTAAACCCTACAAAATTGTAAATAATTATTGATTTATGTTGTGAATAATTTTACAGACAAAACTTTGTAAATGATTATTGATTTATGTTGTAAATAACTGTTTGTATTATATAGTAATTGATTAAATATTTATTTATATTAGTAAATAACATTATTGATTGATTATGCAAATTCTTTGGTCAGATGAGCCAAAGAAATCCTTTCTGGTGCCGATGTAATAGAGGATTTATTGTAGAACGGAAATCCTGGCAAAATGGTAGTCGTGGGCGACTGTTTTATGCATGTCCTCTTTCAGTGGTAAATAATCATACGTTTGCTTAGTTATGTAAATAATTTGTTTGTTAAAAATACATTTCTTATTATTTCCTGAACATGTAACAGCCAGGTACAAAAGACTATGGGTGTCGATACTTCGCGTGGAAAGATGAATTTGAAGCAGAGCACTTTAGTCAAGCCTCTTTTTCAACGCATTGCTCAAACTGCGTTGCTACAAAAAATGAGATCAAGTTGTTGAAGCAAAGAATAAAGGCGCTGGAAATGGAGTTAGAAATGTCAAGGAATCCTGAGGATCACGCTTGTCAGTCAAGTGCCCGGCTCCATGATCTTTTAACCGAAATGAATAATCTTCATATGTCGTAGATATTGTTGTTTTTAAATAATATGTTAACGTTGACGTTTAATTTTATAATAATAGTTGTTATTTTTAAATAATTTAAGTTTAGGTGTAAACACTGATCTTGTAGTAGTTTATAAATGCAAATGAGTCAACGTCATCTTTTTTTATAACGTCATATTTTTTTATAACGTCATATAGACAATTATTAATTAAGTATACACAAAAATGAGTCAACGTCATCTATTTTTATAACGCCATATTTTTTTTATAACGTCATATTTTTTTATAACGTCATATAGGCAATTATTAATTAACTATACACAACACAAAAACATTACAAACATTAGTTTATAAAATGCAAATAAGTCAACGTCATCTTTTTTATAACGTCATATTTTTTTATAACGTCATATAGGCAATTATTAATTAAGTATACACAAAAATGAGTCAACGTCATCTTTTTTTATAACGTCATATAGACAACTATTAATTAAGTATACACAACATTAAGGGTGAGCAAACGGACCGGATGGACCGGACCGACCGACAAAACCGACCGGACCGACCACATTCGGTCCGGTCCTCGGTCTAGTTTTTTTGGCTTGGTCGGTCCTCGGTCCGGTCCGGTCCGGACCGACCAAAAAACCGAAAAAATGTGCCAAAATATGTCTAATTGGACCGGACCGACCGAAGACCGGACCGGACCGAGACCGGACCGACCACATTCGGTCCGGTCTCGGTCTATGGTTTTTTCCGGTTCTCGGTCGGTCGGTCCGGTCGGTCCGATCCGGTTTTCGGACCATGCTCACCCTTACACAACATTACTAACATTACAAAAAAGGGTTTTTCTATCATGTGCCCTAGGGCACATGATAAGAAGTACAAAAAGTACACAAAAACATACAAAATATACATATTTTATAGATCCCTAAGTGTATTTTTGTGGGTCCCTCGTACTTTTTGTGTACTTTTTGTACTTCTTATCATGTGCCCTAGGGCACATGATAGAAAAACCCTACAAAAAAATATACAAAACAAAAACATTACAAACTTAATAAAAAAAAAAACAAAAACAAAAAATACAACTACAAGACAAAAGTAAAAAAAAAACAAAAAAAAAGTACAAACAAAGTACACCTTCCTATTTAGAGAGGGTAGGGATAAAAAATAAACCAGGGTTTGATCAACATGGCCCCTAGCTATATACATGCTAGTGTTGGATAAGTCAAGCATTAGTCAGACGTATTCATTGGACACGCACATACTCGCAACCAATCCACTACATTAAAGATATAGGCTTAAAATAATACACGTATATTTGTGGCAATTGAGATAAGGTTTCTTCATCTTTTTATAAGGAGGGCACAAGAAATTTTGATTGAACAAATATTAAACATGTGGGAACTCTATACATATAGATAACGATAGTTATTAACTTAAAAATTCGATGTTACTTAACTTTTTCATATTTCTGTAGTCATTCGCATTTTTATATTTGTTCGAGTGTGCTGAATATAATATACTAGTATAAAATATGGTGTTTCTTTCAACTAAGGTGGTTTAGGTATCAAGCAATATAAGCTTTAGCTTGCTTTTAAGAATCAACCAAATGATTTGAACCCACAGTCTGAAACACTTGCATGTGAACACTAGTTTCGACTTGAAGCAAAACTGTGATGCTTGCTCCCCATCATTTCAATCATGGAATCATGCATATATGACATAGGAACCCACATTAGTATAAATCACCTAAATCCAACACCAAAAACTTTTGTTCTATAACATATATGTTTCTAAGATGCCTGGTATGTGTATATACTAGTCCCTAGACAACCGCAACAAGAACAATACTCAATCCTCCCGGCTATATATACGGGGAGGTATGATATGATGTAGACAATTATACCATGCGGGCAAGTAGACTGCTTCCAGAAAAACATTCGGCAACCTATTTGAATAATTTAACAAAGTTTGGTTAATGCAAAAACTTGTTGGGTTATAAGCACGTTTGGCATACCACAAAATTTCTCATGAAATCTATGACCTTATATGGGTTCAGAATGAGATGCTATCTTAATTAGCTACATGCTAATATTTGGTTAGTTGAAATACATCATAGGAAGTTTGTTTTCCTTTTATAATCCTTATTAACAAGACTAGTAAAAACTTTTCGTTGGATACGAGTATACGACTTTCTCGATATTATTAAGAAACAAAAGTTGAACAAGTGACAAAGAAAAAAAATTGCACCTCTTCTAGACAGGTCAATGGAATTCACTAAAATGTCAATAGCAAAGGGTTCCTAAATTCCACACAGAAATTGATTTTTTTTAGCCCACTTGCTAGGAAAGAAAAAATGTGACAGAAATAATATATGATTTCTGTATTTGAGATGGTGAATTAAATTGTTCTGTACTACATATTAAACAAACAAGAGTGAAATGGGGAGCAAATGCATGCACTCTGAGTCTGTAAGCAAGCAAGACCAAGGACTTGGTCAATCATGACTATTTCAAATCATGTTTGACTCAATATTGAAGACCAGGAAAAAGTCAAACTCCTATACAAAGACACATATAATCAAATACTTATACAAAAACTAAGGCCACATAACAAACTGATATAGACTGGCCAATGAAAGAATCAAAGACATGGTTACCTTTTAACAAGTGTTTCGAAAATCATCAAAAGAGTAAAGAAATTTCTAAAATAGCATAGTCTAACCTAACCAATGTGTATGATGGTTAGGATATGAAACGACGGTAGCTTTATATAGACAAAAGATTGAAGAACTAGTAATTTCATTGACGCATTGCGTCTTCTGTTGGCAAAAAATGCTGGGATTTTCACTTCTGTTCTTTCTGAAATAACTTGTCACCGCATACCCTTTCAGTTCCGCCATTTTCAACATTAGTTCATTGTTTAATTTTTCTACATCTTCGATAACCGAACATACTCCAGCATGCACAACTTGTAGTGAATCCAAACGGGTCTCCAGTTCTTGAATTAAACCGTCTTTAGAGTACTGTTCCTGTTGAAGTTTGCTGACCTGTGCACTAATACTTTCTTTCTCTGACTTCAGAACGTTTAAGCGTTTGATCAAATCATTAAATGACTTCTCTTTTGTAATAAGTTGCACTTTCAACTTATTCACGACTGCCATTCGTGTCATTTCACACTTGTACTCGTCAAGCTTTGTGTTTAACTCTGGTTTGATCTTCGTGTATTGACATCGCAGTAGCAATTCTGCCTTGTAGGCAGTGACTTGATTTTGAATGAGAATCAATTTGCTTAAGTAAAGTGTTGAGTAACTGCTGATCCACTTGACTTTGATCTTGCTTCAGTTGTACTCATCTTCCATTGATAACTTTTGTTGTCAAGTAAGACTTCTTTCTATCACAATCTTCCATTGTCCTTTTTATGACATCATTGACAAACTGCTCGAACCCTAAATTAAAATATACAAAGTATGATTATAATGTTAACTAATTTGTTTACTGACTCAATCATTCTGAAAGGATATATTCAAAAGTACTACAAACAAGTTCATTAAACAGACATTTGTAATTTAGGACCTCACCTTTAGCATTTTCTGCAACGTTTCCAGGTATAATCTGACTATCCTCGTGTTTCGACTGTGATTTTGATGTGTCACCCTCCATTTAAAAGAACAAATGTTTTGCAATACTTGAATATTATATCATAACAGTAAACTCTAGATTCCAACATTAGTAGCTATACCAAAGATAAATAGCCACAAGGCAACAACCATACAACATTAAAATGTTTACTTGTAGTAAACATCAGGTTCAATCTATGTCAAATTATTCACAAATAGTTCCGGTAGGGTAACATTGTTTATATCATTGTGTGTAATACAGAGTGCAATAAATCACAAAAACGGAAACCAACAGCATGTCGTACAACTAGTGTTACAAGTTTTAACAAATATTCGCTTGTAAAACACGAACTAACGAGTAACGACTTATCATTTACCTCTAATTTATCAGCAGTTACACACATAATGAATTCTAAATCATTTCTTTTACATTTCTTGAACCCATATCAACAGATTATTCAACCCTAATATCATATTAAGCAAATTAAAGACATAATATCGGTAAATCATCATCATTTATACGACTGAGCGTCATAAGAGCGCAATATATCACCAGAAATACAAGAACCAACAGATATTAGCATGGGAAACACATCAAGAACTTGTAGTTATCATTTTCCCCCATTTTATTCGCAATTTAACACATGATTAATTCAAGATCATATTCTTTACATTTCTTGAACAAATATGCAATATTTAAAGCAAAAACCATGAACAAAATTCAATCAATTAGAATCCCCAAAGACCGGTACTAATCATAAAAATGTAAACATAATTTGTTTGTATGAAGATGTTAGAAGCAGAATGTATTTATCAAAACATTAGAATAACTCAGAAATATGGTTTATCATAACTTAAACGATACAAGGATCAATTAACCACAAACCAAAAAACACGTAAAATGAACCAAAACACGATGGTTTAAACGGACCCACAATCTCATATGATTGCATAGTTGACATAACTTAATAACATTAAAGCAGTGATAAACAATAACAGATGGAAAGTGATTTTTTCATACATAAACTACAAACTAGGTCCCTACTTCCTTAGGTAAACATATCAGTTAGTTAATCAACACCTTAAAAATGTGGCCGTCATCTTTATCATCAATTATTGACAGGATATATTTGTGAATCCGAGTGACCAAGTAGCAGTAGTGATTCCTTGTAAGAGCCCATGAAGAATGAGTCCTCTACTCCAACAATCCCAAGATCCTTGATTTGTTGTGAACTGGGGTCGTAAACACCAAGCGTGGTAAGCTCTTCATTGTCCTTCCGAGCTTCAAATATAGGTTCACCATTCTTTCTAAACCCCAATATCAGACCTACTGAATCTTTGACAATTGTGAATAGCTTTTTGAAAGACGAATCATGCTCCATTACCCATACACCAAACCAAAGTGCTTCCTCGACCACAATGCATCCACACACAACAAGAGACTCCCTTAGCTTACAAAAGGACACGAGGAAATGTCCATGTAGCTCGTTTGTTAAGCTATCTGGTAGGTCTAGCACTCTAAATTCCTTGGTAATCAAATCAAATGACACAAGCATATGATTTAGGGTACATTCACCATCAGCAGCATAGGTCATTTCACAAGCACCCCAATAAATAAACCTATCTATAACAACATGAGTTTTGTCAAATTGAATTGATTTACGAGGCGAATTACTACTTGGAATCACATTCCAAACCCCCGAACTCAATGTAAAAACTTCAACACTCCAAGCGTCAGGACATGAATATGTTAATTTGACAATGGTAGGATCTCTAGTAACCGGACAAACCCCGAAACCAATAGTAGGAAAGCGATCATCATTAGTGTCAACAACACGAATTGATTTTCGAATAGAAGGGTTCCAAATAAAAAACATCCATTTTTCATAACCTTCATGGAAACCAAACAAACAAAGTAATCCATGACACGCACCAACAACTTTTGTAAAATCAAATTGTTTAATCTGCGGAGGAACAAGAGATTGAACAACCTTAAAAAGAGTTTCATTGTTATCATCATCGTCTACAAAACAAATGTACTTTGGCTCATCATCATAATTAGCTTCTTTGTAGCTTAGAATACTACAACTATGTGGCTGCGTGTTGCGGGCGCCGTACCCAATGATAAACTCAGATGTGTCAATAAAAGACTTCCAGGGTTTAGAAACTGACCTGAATCGAATCAATGATTTGACATCAGAAACCTTTTTGATGATTTCCATCTGGATTTCAAAAGGAATGCAGTCTGACATCTATTTCTTTTTAGGGTTTATGTTACCAGCAATTTGTGAGAATTGAATTAATGTGAAAGACTATTGAGTATTGACCTCAACAAGACTTTTTGGCCTATTATCTAGAATAAATTGCAAAAATCGTCCCTAAAGTTTGACTAATTTGCATGTTTCGTCTCACATATTTCGAAACTGCAAGGATCGTCCTTAAAGTTAACCTTTGGGGCATATATCGTCCCAAATTGGTCAAACTTTAGGGACGATACATGCACACGGGGCCAAAACTTTAGGGACGATACACGCACACGGGCCAAAATTTAGGGACGATCCTTGCAGTTTCGAAATATGTGAGACGAAACATGCAAATTGGTCAAACTTTAGGGACGATTTTTGCAATTTACTCTATTATCTATATAGTACATTTCTGGAGGACCCGAAACGATTAAAATACTATTATGTACGGGCTTTATCATTGGGATGGAATAGGCCCTAACACATGGCCCAAAAATATGCCACTTTTGTTCGATTATGGCTACAACTACCACCGTAGACGTCCCGTCTTCTCATACTTGCGACCTTTTTCCAGAACATACTAACCGACTTCGAAGGTAGGTATTCTAGATCTGACATGCTTTTATTTGGTTTGCTTGGTCTGTTTTGGTTGTTCTTTTGTTGCATATGCGTACTATTAAGTTGCATCTTCCTTGCTTCAGGTTGTTGCATACTATGTTTTTTAACTTCCCATGTTTGTTATTGTACTGTTATCGTTGGATGTTCTTCTTCTTTTGTTGTGAGTGTTTAGGTACTTTGATTGCATGTCCATGTCTACTTCTTTTTACTAATTATGTACACATTTTTTTTTTCTCAAAATTTACTAACGTTGAGTGTATTTGGAAATATGGAATGCCACAGACATTTTCGTTACTGGCTTTGCAACTTTACTGTTTTGTTATTTGATTATGTAAAAACAAATACTATACATGGTTTAGCTCAATTGACTATGAAAACAAAGGGAAAGGGTAAAATTAGAGCAACTACCTCTAGGACTATTGCTTCAAATGAGTTTGAATGTGTCAACAATGTTGATACGTCCGTACCTATCGGCTGCCGTACACTTGAGGATACTATTGGTAGTACTTCTCGACAACAGGAGGATGTGTATGTTGCGCCGCATTTTAAGAGGAGGTTGTCTCATGAACCTTTGGTAATCGAGGGTCGGTGTGTCAAAAGATTAGCTGCCGAGGCTGTCAACAGTTATTCACCGGATGGTATTCAATGTTGTACGGATTTATCTTTTAGCATTTGATGCACATTCTTTTGACAACGATTTTTTGCTCATGTTTTGACTTATGTGTGCAGCTACATGTAGTGAGAAAGATGATTCCGAAGTACAAGCGGTCTCACAACTCAACACGATTCATAGTTAGTAGTTCCATGTCATTTATAGCACAACGTTTTCCATACATTTTGTAAATAGCTTGCTAAACATGCACGTCTTCCTCATTTTGCCAGGATATCGTGGACCCGTTGTTTTAAATTTTAGTGCGCGCATTGTCACTCCGCAACTAACTGATAACCTTCATGACACTACTTACCCGAACAACAACAATGGCAAGAGGTCTTTTGATGTTTCATTTGAACATGTGGCAAACTCAACTATTCCATTGACAAATCGTAATGCCATCCATGTGGTGATTTGTAATCATGAGGGTTACCCTTTGATGATGTTGACCCACTTGAATCATGCGTTAATTTAGGAAAAGTCCTTCATGCCACGGATTTCTTGACCCCCCACCCATGTTTTCTGATTAAAGGAGTGTTTGGGTAATGGGTTAAGAGTTTGAAAATTGATTTTTCCCTCGTAATTGCATTGTTCGGTTTCTGCTAGGTCTGACGGCGTCAGATGTGTCTGACAGCATGAATCAATTAAATTCTCGTTCTAATTGTTTCCGCCCACTCTATCTTTTTCCAGGAAAATGAGCAAGCGATCTCGACAACATCGTGGTAGCTCCTCTAGGTCCCAACGAGTTAACTACGGGGAATTGGTCCATAGTTGGGGCGAATTCGACAATGTTGCCGCTACCACTAAGTATGCGGAGCTTTGTAATCACCACATTGATGCTGGTGCTGTGATGGATTGGGAGTTTCTTAGGTCCCAAGGGTTGGAGGCTGCGTTTCTGGGGAGGATCTACACTGATGGGTTCACGGGTCCTCAATGGGAGAGGATGTTTAGGATGAGAGAGACGGTGTATAGTGAGTTGGTAAGGGAGTTCTTTGCGACCTTCCACTTTGATCAGGCTGAGGCTAGGACAGATATGGGGGGTACCACTATCTATTTTAGGTTAGCAGGGGAGGTTCGATCATGTTCGGTTACTGAGTTTGGTTGGAGGATTGGTTTGTATGCTAGGGAGGAGGCTGTTGAGGGAGGTTTTATGCAGAGATTGTTGCATGGGGAGACTTTGAGGAGCGATATGAGGTGCGCCACTTTTTGGCCGACCATCGGGGACGGGGTGTACACCTTGACTACTGGGGCAGCATCAATCAGGGACCCAGTGGTCAGGTTGGTCCACAGATGCATCACATACAGCTTGTCGGGACGTCATGGCACCACTCACCGTGTCACTGCTTCAGATCTTTTCTACCTGTATACCATCTTTTCAGCGGATGTTTACTGCAACATCCCATTTTGGGTAGCTAGCTATTTGAGGACCAGTGTGGGTGAGAGGAATATCGATAAGGTGTATGGGGGGATGTTCATGACCCGGTTGGCTCGTTCCTATGATCTTCTTACTCCCCCGATCATGGGATACTTGAGCGACTGTGGGGCTTGTAGGGTAGTGAGGGCTAAATCCCTCAGGCAGATGAGCATCGTGATGTTACGGGGGAATGGGACCTATGATTGGTCTGCGGCAGGGGACCTGATGATGATGAGGGAGCGCCCCAGCAGCATCAGTTTGAGGGTTATGAGGTGGGGACAGCTGACTACTACCGACACTTGAGTCGGGGCGACTGGCAGGCACACCAGGGGGCCTGGATGGGTCAAGTGGACGCATGGCGGACCACCACTGACCAGCGCTTTGATTGGATGTATGATCACACCATCCGCCAGATGCAGCACCTCTCCACCCGTGATCAGCATGAGCCTCACCTGCAGATTGACCCATTCCCCGGTCGTGAGACAGACTACCCTCCCTACGGGTACACAGGACACCTCCCTTCTGGCTATGACTACCGTTTTGGTCCTCCTCCCCAGTGATCTTTCATGATGTCTGTTATTTCTGAACAATTTATTGATGGTTATGTAATTTGAAACAATTGGTACTGTAATAGTGTAGGATGTGGCCTCTGTTGGCCTTGGATAATTTTAATTTTCTATGCTTACTTTTATTGGTAATAATAGGATGTGCTTCTGGTGTCATTCTTCGCTTTGTGTGATTTTTATTTTGTTTGTTTGTTATTTGCTTCCGTATGCATGCTTTATTTTTATTGTTGGTAGATCATGTTTCTAAGCTAAATAGTGGAAATACTTTACTTTGTTGTTTGGCCTAGTCTTAACTTCATCCAAAGGTATTTTTGCAAAAGATAAGTGTAAGGGGAAACCCCAAATATGTTTTTAAGAAACAAACCGATCATGATTCTCCACAATATTAAGTGAACATGTATATTCGTATTTGTTAGCAAATGCTTGTATCGAGTCATAATGAAGTTTTGCAGGATTTTCCAGGAAGTAGGACCAAGTTTTTCCAGAAATTTTCCGGAAACTTAACATAAGAATTTCTGCAGGTCACTTCTGACGGCGTCATGAGTTTACTCTTGACGGCGTCACGTGTAAAAATCTGGAAAATTTTACCGGTTTTGTTTTTCTAACGGAGTCTTAAAGTTTTTGTTGAATTATTAAGTTTTATAATCTCCAGGAAATCTGCAAACTTCATTCCACAAGCATTATATCTTATTTTGTTTTCTAGGATTTAGTAACATATGTAGATTGCCTCCGATTTTATGCGAGGTTGCCTTGTCTGTTTTCTCAGGATTTACAGGTTATGTATGACAAGAAGATGATTATTTTTCTGGAAGGGAAGCTTTGATTGTTCATTTTCTTGGAGGAAGATTTAACCTGGCTACCTTATTATCCATACCGAGCGAATCAGGGGAGTATTTGATTTCATTTGTTTTACTTATTTCACTTTTACATTCTTTACTTGAACATTGGGGACAATGTTCATCTTAAGTGTAAGGGGAGGGTAAAATGATGATACCTTACAAATACACTTTCGCTTGAGTTTGTTTGTTTGATAGAAGATGTGTAATAAAACTATGAGAAATACTTGTTAGTGCAATTTTAGCGCCAAATTTAAAATTTTTTACAACATTTAGGAGTGAAACTTGAGCCATAGCAAGCGTCTCATGGATAGGAGATTGTATGACTAGCACAAAACCGTATCATTCAGAAAAATTTTCCACCCAAATATGTGAGGTTCGCCTTTAGATTTGATAGGAAAAGCATTCACTATTAGTGCTTATGAGTGTACCGGTAGCATTTAGATTCTAGAACTTGCGTTAGTGATGCATCCCGAGACCGCTAGTGAGACTACATTCGTGTAGTAGGATTTACTACATGATAAGAGGCATTAGGATCACCCTTGTGTTAAACCCGTATCATAATTACTTGACCATTTAAGTCATATTACTTGGCTAGTTAAGTCAACTAATTTTTCCCACACCCTTAGCGTTGTACTCATTTTTAGTACACGAAACCCCTAGTACACCCCTCCGAGCCTATCTTTTCGTTTCTAACTTTAAGCATCTTACTTAAAGGAAGAATTTGTTACACCCCACTTAAATGTACACCCAAATCGCCTTAGCCTTCCGTGTATGCGCTCATTTTTAGTGCATTATTGTTATGTGTTAAACCCTAAGTTAATTATCTAATTGATTACATGGTTGCTAAGTCGAGTCATATCCTTGTACATATTGTTTTGGGACGATTGGGACTCATGGGTAAAGTACTTATTTTAAGGAGTAATGGGGAAGAACATAATATTATTACCCCCATATGTGCGTTAATCTTAAAAGTACTCCAAGTGTTTTGATTTTCTTAATTCGAGTCATTAGATTAGTTTATTGTAAAGTAAGTAAAAATTCAAGTGTAAGGGGAATGTTCATTCCCTATGATGTATTATTTTGGATGGTAGGGTAAGAGTGTATGCAAAAAAAAAAAAAAAAAAAAAAAAAAAAAAAAAAAAAAAAAAAAAGGACTACCATCCCTTTTTATTCTATGTTCATTTTATGTTTTTTGTTATTTTTCATTTATTAGCTTAAGTCGAGTCTAGTCTTGGCTTAGCAACGCCATATTGTACATGTAATTTACCAAGATTGTTAACTCGCCACCAGTAAAGACTGCCTATATCCAACAAAACCGTGTATTTCATATCCCTACACCTAACGTTACAACCCTTTAAAAGACCTCTTTGATAGTTTATCCTAGGTGCTTACGCCATATGGTGGAGGTTTGATCCTTTCCCAAGCCTATGGTAATCTATTTTGCTATGACAGGTAGTGAGAGATATCTTCCGTTTCCATATTGTAATTTATACTTTATTACACCCGAGAGATGTGAGTATCTAAACACTATTTGTGAGGTGCTAGTGTATGGCCTCCGTGCTTGTCTTTGGTCTTTAGTGGAACGATTATTTGTTGTAATTACTTTTATATTAGCGTTAAATGACCCCTAACTTGTCTTTTGATTAGAATAAAAGCGCATTTGCTTGAGGACAAGCAAATCTCAAGTGTAAGGGTATATGATGAGGCGAAAAATGAACCACTTTTAGGGGGTCATTTAAGCCCTAAATTGAATTTATTTGATCAAATATTGCCCTAAATTGTTCCTTTTGTGATTTTAGGTACTTTGGGAGTGAATTCTGGAAAAGAAGGCATTTTGGACGTTTTTGGAGCATAAAAGTGAAGAAAACGCCAAAGACTTAATTTTCCATGCAGAGAACAGTGTATGACGGCGTCAAGAGGAAATATTTGACGGCGTCAAGAGTAAAGTCCATGACGACCCAGAAGAAACTTGAAGGCGTCACAAGTAAAGCATCAAGAGTTAATATGGTGACGACCTGCATAAGGTGTACACATGACGGCGTCAGACCCAGATCTAGGCAGTCCGAGGAACTATTTGGCGGCGAGATGACGGCATCAGACAATTGTTCTTGACGCCGTCACCTTCTAAAATCTATATATAGTTTTCTATTTTTCATTCATAAAAAGGAACTTGTGTGGAGAAACCCTAAGGCCGAACCTTGTACGTATTTTACAGCTTTTTCAAGGGTTTTCAGCCCTTGAACCCTTACATGTGCTATTGAGATAAGTCTTCTCTTAATTCAATCAATATGTCTATGTATTGGTTGTCTATATCTTGTGCTTGTCTTGATTCCACCATGCTAGGCTAGATCTATCTTGTGTTTGCTTAGATCTAATGAAACCTAGATGTTGATTATGTGTTGATTACATGTTTATGGTTGTATTGGATGAATGATTTCAATGTTAGGCTTAAGAAAACTGGCAGATCTCCAATTGGTAACATGCTTGAACGTCTTAGGAAACATGAACCGATGTGTACTAGGTTTTATTGGTTGTATTTAATGCATGAGTAAATTCTAATGATCCCATGTTAGGAGCTTCTTAGCCGGCTCGACATAGGAGTGAAGTAGGCACTCATAGGATTGGGGAAGTAAGTATACCACCCCATGAATGGTATTAAGGAATACAATCCGTCATCCACGCAACTATAACAAGTAATTAACGTGTAAAAGATATCTAGGGAGTAGTGAAATCTAAGTAAACACATTTCTCCCACTTATTGCTCACAACTTTAGTATAAATTAGTTTAATTTCATTTTTAGTATTTTATTTTGATTGCATCTTAGTATTGGGTTAGTTGACTAGCAACTAATTCCGCCCAACTCCTTCAAACCCGAGATTTTAATTTGCTTTCCTAAAAATATAAAAATACAAAAAGAATCATCCCTCATCTCTAGACTTAATCTTTAGGTTTTTCTAATCCTAGCGACACTATTCCTAGCTGAACGATCAATGCCCCGGTACTTGTCATTATACTATACTACATCGATCAGGTACACTGCCTGGTGGGGGTTGTAAGCTTCTCAAGATCCCTTGAGAGGTAAAGCCTGGTGCAATCCCTACGCATCACTACAGGAGTGTCGCAATCTTTGGGAACAGACACTGCCCCTTCACAAAATAGTACATGCAGCATGGCTGACCATGGAGACTCGCATTTTCACATGTGCGAGGTTTCAGACCATCCTACTGATTTACTAGATGCACCCATGTCCCACGCATCAACAACTCCAACACTTCCATCAATGCGCATGAGACCTATGCGTGATACACATACAGGTAATTACGTTGTGCATAAGTACCTTTATTTGTATATATTTTCCCTTGGTTTCACTTTACCAACAGTTGTGACAATCGCTTTCGACTTTGCCTCACCAGGTCCACCACCAGAGTATAGAAGCTTTGGGAGTTGTAATCGCATTTGTTCCCACTGCCATGCCAAATTTTGGTATGAAGAAAGGCTTTCTTCTTCCACACGGCGCACGGGCCCTTTGTACCACCATTGTTGCCATGGCGGAAAGGTCTGACTTTTTTTGCCACAAGACTACCCGGACTTCATCCGTCACCTTTACCTCGACGAACATTTCTTGAGGCACATCAGGGCTTATAACCAAATGTTTGCGATGACATCGTTAGGCACGACTGTTGATGATAAAGTTAATGATGGTAGGGGGCCTTATGTGTTTAAAGTGTCGGGCCAAATATATCATTCTATAGGTAGGCTGTGCCCCGAGGAAGGAAAGAATCCAAGGTTTTTACAGCTTTATATTTATGATACTGACAACGAAGTACAGAATAGGTTGGCCAACTTCACAAACAATGGTAGCGATATACTAAGGCCTGATATTGTAAAAGGGTTGATAGATCTTTTGGACCATCACAACGCACTGGTGCAGCTTTTTAGAACAGCTAGAGACAAACTCTGAGAAGCAGACATCCCAGAGTTTAAACTTAGGTTGTTTAATGTTGTGGGTTCAACACGACATGAGTTACCCACGGCGGATGTTGAGAGGATCACTTGATTTGATCACACACTATAGGTGTTGGACCTTTTAATGTGTAAATATGATACTTTGAGTGAATATGATTAAGTATGCGGAATCTACTTTAACCAAACTTAGAATGTTCATTGGAAATGGAACTGTGATGTTTGTGTTTTATTTAACAAAGAACAATGAAAGTATTTCACCAAACGATTCAATATTATTCAAAATAATACGAGTGATCTTCACTATCACTAGGGTTACAAAGACCTTGAATCTTGTGTTTTGTTCTATTGTTTTTCTTTATGTATATCTCTACTCACATCTATTTTCTGCACACTTTTTACGATATATCTAAGATCTTCCTTTTATAGTCCAAGGAAAGATCTTTTACAATCTTATCTAATCACTAGCTTATGACTTATCTTCATTCTAGCTAGATAATGACTTATCTTGTTTAGTCATTAAGATACAACATGTATCTAGGATTATAACTCACTTGGAGTGTTCAATTTGATGACTACAACAAAGATATTATCTTGTATATGAATCAGTAGAATAAGTCGTACTTATCTACACAGCTGTTGTATGAGTTATAGAAGTATCATCAGAATCCATCAGTAGAAACACCTTCAGTAGAAAACGTTCTTCAGCAGAATCCATCAGTGGAAACGTGCTTTGTGCTTTATCAGCAGAAACATACTTGATGTATTTCCTTAAGCCTTTATGCTGATTCTTGTGATTATTTAATTCCCAACAATCCTCCCCTAAACATGTGAATTACATTCAAACATGTTTTTCTGAATTAAATGAGGACTTTGTGAAGATCTTTCAAACACTTCATTGTCAAACTGTGATCTGAACTTTCTTCTCTTTTGAGTGATTGAATGTCTTTCTCTATAACTCATCTGCTTTCTTTTCTTTGCTCCAATCTTGGACTAAAAGATGGTGCAATATTCAACTTGAAGAATTTTAAGAGTCAATGATGCTGTGTATCTTGGATGCTTGTTCCAAAAAGTAGAAATCATCTTTCAGCATGTCCTTGGAAGTGATGAACAAACGTAGTGAACTGAATTTGAAACCTTTCATCTTTTGATCTAGATAGAACTTTCTCCTATCAGCTCTATTCTTGTTCTTCTTTTTCTTTGGTTAATCTTCCTTTAAAGGGCTTTTGTAACCTCCCCTGAGATTTATTTCTCTCCTGAGCAATTTCCTCCCCTGTTTGGAAGATCTCTCACAATCATATCATATCACAATCATCTGATCTAGCAATTTCCATGTTTTCAGACAATTTGTACATGAAGCCATCAATTCCTTAAGAGTTTAAATGCTGCCCTCATCACTTCTAGGTGTGTAACCTCCTATGAGTGGTGAATCACTGAGCATGGACTCACAATCCATCATTAGATGATTTTCTGAGCCTCTTTGAAAATCCTTTTTAAGAAATATTTGACTTAGCAGTATGAACATGATTTTATGATTAAAAATCATATTGCTTCTAACCATTTTGAAGGGATTAAGTGTGGTAACAGACACTTAATCAAAATTTCGGTTTAAAGCAACCTCTGGTTGTGTGAGAACCAATGTTTTCAGTTATAAATAACTGCCTGTGTACAGATAAACCTATTCAAAAGGCTTTCTTTACAGGGTTTCCAGCTCGTGGCATTTGTTACCTCTAACACAAGTGTTAGATTCACTTTTGCTCGTTGTTCTTTCTATCAAATATCCGTAGATTAGTCACATTATACTTGAGAGTATAAAATGATAGAAAGTAAGTTGTATCAGTTATTTACTGATCAACTAAATCATCAACTCAATGTGAAACATCATAATCAGGTTCCAAGAAAGTAGTTTTAAGGAGTTTTGAAATCCCAAACTCTTTCTATCATGAACCTATTATATCAGCAGCAATGATCAGCATTCAGCAGCAATGATCATAGATTTCACTTGAAATAGCCTTTGAGCTCAAACATTCATACCTGAAATTGTTAGTCTAAAACCAAAAGAACAAAGTACACAATACTTGTCTTGAATTAGAATAATCATAGAACTAACTGTATGATTAACTTTTAATTGGTAATAGTAGTTTTCAAATGACAAAATTAGATGCATTAACAAAATCTATATACAAGAACACATTGTATTGAAAAATTTAAAGATTAAGCATTCCAATACCTGCTACCAAGTACTGAAATCTTCCAACATCAAAAGCTTTTGTAAGAAGATCTGCAAAGTTTTGTTCTGAAGCAATTTTCATTACTTGAATTAACCTCTTTTCATTGCAATCTCTAATAAAATGATGTCTAATTTCAATGTGTTTTGTTTTAGAATGTTGCACTGGATTTTTAATAATGCAAATTGTACTACTATTATCAATATGAATAATGGTATGTAAGAAATTGTACCCATAGTCAAGAAGTTGGTTTTGAAGCCATAGAACTTGACCACAACAATTTGCAGCAGCTACATATTCAGCTTCAGTTGTTGAAGTAGCCACCATTGTCTGCTTCTTACACTGCCATGAGATAAGTCTGCACCCAAGGAATTGACATCCTCCAGTTGTTGACTTTCTGTCCAAGCTAGCACCAGCATAATCACTATCTTAGTATGCTACCAAGTCAAAAGATGACTCCTTAGAATACCACAAACCCAACCTAGGTTGACCCTTGAGATATCTAAAAATTCTCTTGACTGTTGTTAAATGAGAAACCTTAGGAGTTACTTGATATCTTGCACAAGCACAAACAGAGAACATGATATCAGGTCTTGATGATGTGAGATACATCAAAGAACCTATCATAGATCTGTATGTGTGTACATCCACCTTAGTTCCTTCTACATCTTTAAGAAGTGGCTTCTCAGGGTCCATTGGTGTGCTTGCTGTTTTGGGATCAGCAAATTGAAACTTTCTAAGAATCTCTGCAACATATTTGTCTTGACTAATAAAGATTCCTTCTCTTGATTGTTTAACTTGAAGACCCAAAAAGAATGTAAGTTCCCCCATGGAACTCATCTGAAACTTATTGTGCATAAGCTTCTCAAACTCCAAACACATCTCCTTCCTTGTAGATCCAAAGATGATATCATCCACATACACTTGAACTAGCAAAAGATCCTTCTTATGCTTCTTGGTGAAAAGTGTCTGATCTATCTTGCCTCTTTGAAATCTATTTGAAATTAAGTAGGAAGCCAGTGTTTCATACCAAGCTCTTGGTGCCTGATGTAGGCCATATAGAGCTTTAACAACCTTGTACACTTTGTCTGGATAGTCAGGATCAACAAAACCAGGAGGTTGTGAGACATACACCTCCTCTTCAATAGTACCATATAAGAAAGCACTCTTGACATCCATTTGATAAACTGTGAATCCCATAAATGAAGCATAAGCCAAAAAGAGTCTAATGGCTTCAATCCTTGCTACTGGAGCAAAAACTTCTTCATAGTCTATCCCTTCTTCTTGTGTGTACCCTTGAGCTATTCATCCCTTTTATTCCTAAAAACCCATCTAGTGCCAATTACCCTTATACCACTTGGTAAATCAACTAGCACCCATACCTTTTGAATCTTAAACTGAAGAAGCTCCTCTTGCATAGCCTCCAACCAGCTTGAATTCTCTAGGGCTTTATGAATATTCTTTGGTTCATCTTGTGAGAGAAAACATACAAATAAGCGAGAGTTTGAAAACTCATGCTGTTTTGAAGCATAAAGGGCATCAAGAAGCCCTTGTTGATCTGAAGACATCAATTGTTGTCTTGTCTTCACTCCTGATTGTACATCTCCAATCACATTGTCCAGGGAGTGAACTTTGTGAATCCTTGAGTGTGGAGTAGAAAGAACTTGATAATCAGGTGAAAGGTTGTTGAAATCCACCTTATTTTCTGAGAGATTTGCTTGTGTTTCTTCTGATGGACCATCAGCAGAAACGTTTTGCTCATGAGCGGGAACGATTTGCTTATCAGCAGAAATAGCAGTGTTACTTCTGACTTGAAACTCTTGTTCCTCAGTTCTATCTTTCTTGCATTCATCTTCAACATCTTCTTTAGATTTACCAGAAGAAGATTCACCATTTATTGAAGTTGAATCCACACTTGAATTTGTCCATATTGGCATTATCACATAATCTTGATTTGTCTCCTTCTCTAATCCTTCTCCATTTGTTGCATCAACAGTTTGTGAACCTGAAAATTCATTAGTTTCTGCAACAAAAGGCACATAATTCATTGATTTGGATAGAGATTCAAGATCAAATAGCCATTTGGGACCTTGACCTTCTACATTGGTTTTATTTTTCAAAAACTTCACATGTAGATTTTCCTCTACTCTTCTAGTTCTCATGTTGTATACTCTGAATGCTTTGCTATTGATAGAGTATCCAACTAAGAATCTTTCATCTGCTTTACCATCAAACTTGCCAAGATGGTCTAAGGTATTCAAAATTGTCACATGACATCCAAAAGGTCTAAGAAATCCTATTTCAGGAGTTCTACCTCTAAAAAGTTCATATGATGTCTTATTGTGAGGTTTTACAACTAAAACTCTATTTTGAACATAGCGAGCAGTGTTGACTGCTTCTGCCCAAAAAGTTATAGGCAACTTAGAGTCAGCTAACATAGTTCTAGCAGCTTCTATTAGTGTTCTATTTTTCCTTTCAGCAAACTCCATTCTGTTGTGGAGTTCTTGCAACACTAAATTCTCTTTTAATACCTTTTTCTTTGCAGAAATCATCCATAACTCTATTTTTAAATTCTGTCCTATTATCACATCTAATGACTTTTACTCTTTTGCTTACTAGGTTTTCTATCTCTGTAATGAAGGTCTTAAGGATGCTAGAAGTTTCATCCTTAGTTCCTAAAATGAATACCCATGTAAATCTACTAAAGTCATCAGTAATAACTAGACAATATCTCTTATGCAACAAAATTCTAACATTTGTAGGACCAAATAAGTCCATATGCAGCATAAACAATGATTGATTGATAGAGTTAGAAATTTTGGGCTTACAAGTGGCTTTATGTTGTTTGCCTTTAAGACAAGCAATGCATGTTTGATCATTTTCAAATCGTTTTTGAGGTAAACCTCTTACCAAACCATCTTTGACAATCTTATTTATGGTTTTGAAGTTAATATGACCAAGCCTCCTATGCCATTTCATAGATTCATCCAATGTGGCCTTAGCAATAAGACAAGTAAGAGAGTCTTTTGGAACAATCTTCTTCATATCAACACTGTACATGTTGCCTTTTCTTGGAATTCTAAGAAGTGCTTGACTTTCATCAGGCATCTTAAAATTAGAAGAAAATACAAGACATTCAGTGTCAGTAAAGAGAACTTTGTTCTTTTTGTCACACATTTGTGAGACACTAAAAAGATTATACTTAAGCTCTTGCACATAGTACACATCTTCAAAATCTAGTTTACCGGTTTTAATAGTACCTTTACCAGTAATTTTTCCTCCAATTCCTCCTCCAAAGGTAACATAGCCTCCATCTACTGATTGAAAATTTGAAAGATAAGACTTGTTGCCTGTCATGTGCCTTGAACATCCACTATCTGAGAATCCTTGATCTTCAGTATTTGCTGATGAATGTCCCTGCACATAAATAAAGGAATTAGTTTTTTTTTGAGATCCAAACCATTTCTGACTTGGATCCGCCTCTTGCATCAATGAAATGTGATCTTTTGAGAATTGTTGATGCAACATTGGATTTAAGAATCCAACATGCTGAGGCCTTAACAGCATTTGCCCTGTATCCCTTAGCAGTGATATGAACTGTTTGGCTATCAGCAGAAACTGATGGCTTTGCAGTTGTATCTTTTGGTTTTGCAAACTTGTTTTTGGACTACTGACTTTGTTAGAATGGGTCTTTTAACAACATTTAATGCATATTTGAAAGTTGTTTTAGCACTTTTAAGTGTTGTTTTTGGGTAAACAGTCAGATATGGTCTATCAGCAGAAACCATTTTCCTATCAGCAGGAACTGAAACTGTTTTGGGTTTTGTTCTTGTAAAGTTAGAGTGGCTTTTAGGTGTTTGCCTTTTTAGATTCACCCTATTGTTTGTATACCCATATACCCATTGATTACAAAAAGCTACAAGATGGTCAAAACTACCACATGTGTTGTGAGAACCGTCACCAACTCAGGTTAGGCATCATTGACTTTTGACCCGACTTTTGACTTCTAGCTAGAATTACGTGATTACTTAAGACTTATATAACACATTGAAATGATAATACCCCAAACATAAATGATAATATATTAATAATGACAGTAATAATATTATAGATATCAAATGAGCAAGTACTTATGTGCTATTACCTTATATACTGCTACTAATACTATATGACATGCTATAAGAGTTGTTTATATTAAAACTATATGTTATAAAATAAATTAAAGAATTAATCCTAAAACTATAACTTACCTAAATAAATATACATGTTTTTCCTAATCCTAATCCTAACCTACACTAAAGTACAAACGACGCATTTTTCTTTTGTTATGCTACTCATAAAATTCATTCTAAACCAATTGTATATCCTTAAGCTCGTTTATTTTTTTAAAACCGAATTTTTTCCTTCCTTGTTTAGTCCACTGATCGTTGTTAAGATAAGACTCGACACATGAATATATATATATATATCCTTATCAATTTAGAAGATTGCATGCATATTTGACATTTTGACAAATGAAGTTAAAGATATCATATACTATTAGAATTGAAAGATAATAAAATGAATTATTATCAGTTATGTATGAGCTGTCATTTAAATAAGTGGTCAAACAGAAAGAGTAAATTACGTTGCATGCTTTCCGAAATCTTAGCCATGATTGGCTTGCTGGCTTGCTGATTCGCTAGTTATCCCTAACTTATTAATGAAGGAAACTCACTAACATTATAAAACCAAAGGAGAAATTACGTAGGGAGTATAATAAAATAAAAAGAAAAGAAAAAAAATATATATATATAATCCGTTGGAGATTTTAATTGGTCAAATATAACGTCAAGGATCACGTCGAATCCCCGAATTCTCGGCACATGACCATTTTATAAACCATCACCCTCACAGGCACTTCATCTCAACAAAATACATTACAACCCTAAATCTCATTAAAAGTATGAAGGACAAAGATTTTATAGTTCACGGCATGCATTGCTTAAGATCTATTCGTGATGCGTTGATTTCTGGTTCGTCATTGCGGTTGAGTGATGGCTCCATCTGTTTCAATTTTGATTTCGTGTTTGTATTGAGGCATGGTTCGTGTTTGTACGTATTCGAGTTTGTGTTTTGGTCAGATCCTTTTGATCGATATCGTGGTCTCTGTGTTTGGGTTGTTCGAACTCGTGTTCGTTCCCGGTCTCAATCTTCCCTCGTATTTCTTAGAGGTAAATCATAAATTATCATTTCGTTACATAACCGTATGGTTATAAGTGATATTTAACAGTTAAAAAAATACGGAAATATGGGTATTGAGTCATTTATATTGTTACATGTGGTTTACGAAATTGACCTAAATAAACAAGATGAACATGTTTACATCAAATACTATTGCTTTTGTAATTCTTAATAAATTTCTAATACTGCATAAAATGGAAGAGAGAAGCAAGCGCCTCTTATTTGCTCATAGTTTATGTTTTATGATTTCATATGAAAGACCCTAAGGTATCTAAGTATATACTAATAATTCAAATGTTTTTTTTAGACTTCAAACATCATATGACATATATGTTGAACTCATTTTGAAAAAAAAAAAAAATGAATAGGTTAGAATGCATGTTTTATACCATGTTGGTCATATACATGCAGCAAAGGAAATGAAGGGATTTTTGCATGGCTAGTACTATTTTATGTTTGTTCCATAGGTTTAGATGGTGTTATAAAGTTAAACTCACTTACCTCGTTATATAAAATATTTTCAAAACTAACTAGCCATGTCTATAAGTAAGTTATTCTTTTAAGTAACTAATATTAGATTTCTTTTTATAATGAACAAATTATATAAACATGTGTAGTTATAATTCTCGTAGAAACTCACTCACTACACCATGATAAAACAATTTTCACAAACTAATATATATAATATTTAAATGTCTATGGTTAATTATTTAAATGAGTATGTTATTAGAAATGTATACTTACCGTAAACTTACAAGCTGCTAATATCATTTTATCAAACTAAACAATGAAGTGTCTGGCATAACGATTCTTATGAAAATTGGAACTTCAATATGAACTACATTATAATAACATAAATAAAAGCATATGAAATGGGACAACACTTAACTAGACTTTTAATATCGATTAGTTCTAAAATTATTGTAGATTGGTCGAAGGAGCAATAGATTGATCACTATTATCGAGTGTACATTGATTTCTTAAGATTATTGCTTGGACTTTGAGCTTTCGAACCTTTTGCTACCAAGGTGAGTTTTCGTGGCCCCTTTTTACTTATGTTTTACTTGGGGGAGAATGATACTCAAAAGTTGTTTTCCTGCTATGCTCAAACTTTTACTTTACTTGGACAAGTTATTGTGCTTATGATTGTGCTAGGTGCATTAGTGTTATCTGTGTGATCTTATCTGTGTGATCTCATGTCATGGATTCATTTCCACTTGACATATATCTGTGTGATCTTATGCTGTGTGGTCTCATGTCATGATTGAAATGGGAGTACTCATGTGTTAGCTCCAGCTGGTAGGCATGCATGTTGTACACTATATACTTTCGGAGATGAAGAATGTGAATTTGGATCGTGGGCACGTTCCGTCCCATTTATTGGTTGGTTATGTTGTACTAATTGCCCTATGCTTTATTTATATGCACACTTGTCCTAAACAATTATGCATGGCAACCTAGTTTTCTTTACTTTAAACCCACGAACTCACCAACTTTATGTTGACATTTTAGAGTATCATTTTCAGGTGATCGATAGTGATTTATTGAAGGCATTACATGTTGAAGTTATACTTTGTTCTCATTTCAAGACCGAGTTGACCTAGCCAAGACATTTTCTAAAGACATTACATTTGAATCAATTTAAGACATATGTTTTATTTATTCAGTCTTATACAAAATTCTTTATGTAACGTGGTAAGTTTATTACTTAAATCATATGGTGTTATTCTACTATCTTATGCTATGTTACATTTCGTTGCACCTCGTGTTTCCGCTTCTAGCGGGGTGTGACAGAATGGTATCAGAGCCAAAGGTTATAGAGAATGCCGGTTTTTTCAATTAAAAATAAAATAAAAACCCCAACTATAACCAAACTAAAGCTTTTCGTAAAACCTCCGAACATGGTCCGAGTTGGCGAGCCCGAGCATTTCATCATTTTTCCTAAATTATGCATAGCCTGATCAACTATGCCTAATTCAGGAGGGATCATGGGATGATGGGGGTGGTTATCTCTGTTCATGTTTGGTTGGACCCTTAACCTAGGTAAACTGAAATCACATCAGTCGTGTGCATGTGTCCTTGCATTACCTGAATTATGTGTTCGCATTTGTGCTGATATACGTGCTATTATATATTTGTTTGTTGCATTAAGATGATTACTAGAGTTTAAGGATGCCTTGTTTCCATCTTGCTTTGTCTTGTTGTTGTTGTGCTTCTTAGAATGCCTTATATCATTTGTGCTATTTGGACACCATTTTGGGATATCGGTATTGGATATGTTGGTTCTTCCTAACGGTCTTAACTCCAGCTTGAGTTGAGCTCTAGTTAGTAGATGACTAGTTGGGAGGTCATTATTGGCCACACCCCTTGATATATTATTTTGGATCCTGCTGCTACTGTGTCATTTTGCTTGCGGATCGTTAGTAGATGACTAGTTGATTATGCTATCATGGATACACTAGTGGATATATTATTTTGGAGGGTTAGTATGAATACTAATATGGATATATGACCGTATAATTATTTCCTTACGCCTTTAGGTCTTATACTTTGCCTATCCATACTCTACTTATAGCATGCCTCATAGGTGCATCTATCTAGGAGATTGCTTATTTTGCCCTTATTTGTTCTCATTATTATGAGAATTTACCTTTCATAAGGGATTGTTTTTGGTGGACTAATTGAGGTGCTAGGACTATTGATTCTTGCGTGGCGTGGAGAGAGACCTTAAGCATTAACTGCATAGGTTCATATCATTTCTATTTGAGGTATTTATGGTTTAATTGTGGATTAGGTTGTATTGTGTGAGATTTATGCCCAGTTAGAGAGATTATACTATTGATTCTATGACTATGTAGTTATGGCTCGACTAACCATGATATAAGTTCCCAAGCAAGCCTGAATCTTTATCTGAGACTATCAATAATAATATATCATGATTTAACGCCTCCTACGAAAAAAAAAAAAAAAAAATTCTTGAATTATTCCACTAATAAGAACTCTTATTGGTGGAGAAAGGGTTGGATTAAATACACAATGTACAATTACTCAATGGTATTGTGCTCTATTCCTAAATTCTATACAACTTAGTAACTTTTCAATCCAATATCACTCTTATACCACTAGATTGTAAGATACCTTAAGGATATTGATGTCTAAAGCTTTCACTCATAAGCAAGTGAAACATCTCTCAACATAATATCTAGTTGAAATATCTATTTTCATACCACTAATAAAACAATTACAAGTCATTATGCATCTCAGTACCATCTAGTTGGAATAATTGAACTCATGAACTTCAACTGATAACCAATTCCGAGCATAACCAAACATTAATACTCCGATCATATCCTTGAATCTTGTAATCCATTGATCATTAAATTCAACTAGTCATACATGTCAAACTACACGTTTTTCCTTGATGGTTCACTTTGACAGACTTCCTCTAAGTTCCATTTATGGCAACTATGAAACTTGTAGTAATGTCTATTCTTATTGTTTGAACACTAATTGATACTTCTCATTCTTTTCGGCTCATGAAGACAACAACTACAATTACTTTTCCTGGATGATTGAAGATATCACCTTCGTAAACCTTTATTACCTCAGTATGAGATCCATCCCGTGGAATAGGTACGTAAGACCTCCATGGTCAGTATAAATAAAACACCAAATAACATATGAGGTGAATCCATAACACTTGATAAATAACGGTTGAGGTTTATTAAAAAACTAGACATTCTAACACGACTAGTCAAAACTGGAAATTTAAAACGATAACCATTTATATTGATAACTTAATACACACATAGAAAACATTGTTTAAAAATAGACATTTCATAATTTAAACCTTATATTATAATAAAACCTTACTTACAATAAAACTAAAAATATTTATAAATACAAACATTTTTATTGATCGCAACCCGACTAAATAACGGAAAGCAAATATTATTATTTTAATCCCGACGAAAAGACGAAAAACTACATTTTTATAAATGGACATGATTTGACAAGTTATTATGATTATTTGTTTCCCCATCCAAAAAAAAAAAAAAAAAAGATAAATAAATTATACAATTAGCATTTTATCCGGTTTCTTAAATTACGATTCATATATAGTAGTATAAAACAGAAAAAAAAAAACACAAAATATCTTTTAGCACCAAAGCTTCAAACGCGAACAAGTATGTTATTAACGAGAAATGTACCTAACACCAGGTGCTTCCTTAATTTCCTCATCAGTCATTTCAAAAGCTCATATTTGATGCCTTAAATTCTTCATTCTTCTTGTCATCTTGGCCATTCTAATATGAACACATATCATCGCCGTTTTCTGTTCGATCAATACATAGACTTCAGTGTGGCCACAAGAAAAACAATATTCACAACTAATTGCATGGTGCAATCACAAGCAAATCGGTCTGATCTCCTGCAATGGTAATAAGTGTTCGTGCCAACTCTACATCATTTTACTCTCATTTTGTGCAAATATGGTAAGAAGTTATATTCTCCTTCCTATCTGATATGGAAGTGACCTTTGGACTTCGGGATTCGTTACTCACCCCCTCCACTCTTGTATTCATCTAGTTTAACTTCAAGCGGCTTGTTTTTATTCGCACCAACAACTTTAGCTATTTCTACTGCTTACACATTTTGTTTGGGTACTACAAATCTTGCAAAACTATTTTGGAATTTTGATAGAGAACGACTAATCTCTCCTTCTGTGAAAACACGTGATATATGCAAGACATTATAACCCGACAAAAAAATTCTTTACATACATCATAATTGGACTATTTCATGACTTCAAATCTTCCACAAGCTTATCTGTGTAACTCAATACGACACACAAACTTTGAGCAACCCTAATCTTCTTCATTAATCTCACCAATTTAAGTTGTTGATACCTACTTGTCGTGTTGTCTTGCGGCAACCCCCAAACAATTATGCCTACGCCATCAAATCTAATTGCTCAATAGTTGCAATTGGATCTCATATCCATTAGAAGCACTTACATTTTTGTATATAAATTTCTGTCACAACATTGGTGTATAAATTCGATTTCTAGTCCTTTCATGATAACATTGGCCTTCATTAGATTCCTCATTCAAGCACTGACATAGTTTCATTAAGGGCAACTAGTGTAGCTCACTTGATTATAATTAATTTGGTCGTTAGATCTGAGTTATCAGCTTTATTAGCAAACTTTTCAACCTAAATCAAGAACATCATTTCTTTGTTAGAATATCCTCAAAATCTTGGTAGATGAATGTGTTGAGCTTCTTGCTAAAAATTAACTAATTATCATCCTATAAGATGCTATGAGAAATTTATCAAAATGTTTATTGAGGTAGTTTGGAAATTAGACAATAATATTCCCATTATAGAAGTTGTTTGAAGCTCAAGCTGTGTATACCTGAGAGCGCACATATGACATGGAAACGAAATACCCATACATGTTTGTTGAGCAAGTTTCCAATAGTAGATCCAGTTTAATTTTGGGGACAAAATTCTCTTAACGGGGTGATACTGTGAGAACCGTCACCAACTCAGGTTAGGCATCATTGACTTTTGACCCGACTTTTGACTTCTAGCTAGAATTACGTGATTACTTAAGACTTATATAACACATTGAAATGATAATACCCCAAACATAAATGATAATATATTAATAATGACAGTAATAATATTATAGATATCAAATGAGCAAGTACTTATGTGCTATTACCTTATATACTGCTACTAATACTATATGACATGCTATAAGAGTTGTTTATATTAAAACTATATGTTATAAAATAAATTAAAGAATTAATCCTAAAACTATAACTTACCTAAATAAATATACATGTTTTTCCTAATCCTAATCCTAACCTACACTAAAGTACAAACGACGCATTTTTCTTTTGTTATGCTACTCATAAAATTCATTCTAAACCAATTGTATATCCTTAAGCTCGTTTATTTTTTTAAAACCGAATTTTTTCCTTCCTTGTTTAGTCCACTGATCGTTGTTAAGATAAGACTCGACACATGAATATATATATATCCTTATCAATTTAGAAGATTGCATGCATATTTGACATTTTGACAAATGAAGTTAAAGATATCATATACTATTAGAATTGAAAGATAATAAAATGAATTATTATCAGTTATGTATGAGCTGTCATTTAAATAAGTGGTCAAACAGAAAGAGTAAATTACGTTGCATGCTTTCCGAAATCTTAGCCATGATTGGCTTGCTGGCTTGCTGATTCGCTAGTTATCCCTAACTTATTAATGAAGGAAACTCACTAACATTATAAAACCAAAGGAGAAATTACGTAGGGAGTATAATAAAATAAAAAGAAAAGAAAAAAAATATATATATATAATCCGTTGGAGATTTTAATTGGTCAAATATAACGTCAAGGATCACGTCGAATCCCCGAATTCTCGGCACATGACCATTTTATAAACCATCACCCTCACAGGCACTTCATCTCAACAAAATACATTACAACCCTAAATCTCATTAAAAGTATGAAGGACAAAGATTTTATAGTTCACGGCATGCATTGCTTAAGATCTATTCGTGATGCGTTGATTTCTGGTTCGTCATTGCGGTTGAGTGATGGCTCCATCTGTTTCAGTTTTGATTTCGTGTTTGTATTGAGGCATGGTTCGTGTTTGTACGTATTCGAGTTTGTGTTTTGGTCAGATCCTTTTGATCGATATCGTGGTCTCTGTGTTTGGGTTGTTCGAACTCGTGTTCGTTCCCGGTCTCAATCTTCCCTCGTATTTCTTAGAGGTAAATCATAAATTATCATTTCGTTACATAACCGTATGGTTATAAGTGATATTTAACAGTTAAAAAAATACGGAAATATGGGTATTGAGTCATTTATATTGTTACATGTGGTTTACGAAATTGACCTAAATAAACAAGATGAACATGTTTACATCAAATACTATTGCTTTTGTAATTCTTAATAAATTTCTAATACTGCATAAAATGGAAGAGAGAAGCAAGCGCCTCTTATTTGCTCATAGTTTATGTTTTATGATTTCATATGAAAGACCCTAAGGTATCTAAGTATATACTAATAATTCAAATGTTTTTTTTAGACTTCAAACATCATATGACATATATGTTGAACTCATTTTGAAAAAAAAAAAAAAATGAATAGGTTAGAATGCATGTTTTATACCATGTTGGTCATATACATGCAGCAAAGGAAATGAAGGGATTTTTGCATGGCTAGTACTATTTTATGTTTGTTCCATAGGTTTAGATGGTGTTATAAAGTTAAACTCACTTACCTCGTTATATAAAATATTTTCAAAACTAACTAGCCATGTCTATAAGTAAGTTATTCTTTTAAGTAACTAATATTAGATTTCTTTTTATAATGAACAAATTATATAAACATGTGTAGTTATAATTCTCGTAGAAACTCACTCACTACACCATGATAAAACAATTTTCACAAACTAATATATATAATATTTAAATGTCTATGGTTAATTATTTAAATGAGTATGTTATTAGAAATGTATACTTACCGTAAACTTACAAGCTGCTAATATCATTTTATCAAACTAAACAATGAAGTGTCTGGCATAACGATTCTTATGAAAATTGGAACTTCAATATGAACTACATTATAATAACATAAATAAAAGCATATGAAATGGGACAACACTTAACTAGACTTTTAATATCGATTAGTTCTAAAATTATTGTAGATTGGTCGAAGGAGCAATAGATTGATCACTATTATCGAGTGTACATTGATTTCTTAAGATTATTGCTTGGACTTTGAGCTTTCGAACCTTTTGCTACCAAGGTGAGTTTTCGTGGCCCCTTTTTACTTATGTTTTACTTGGGGGAGAATGATACTCAAAAGTTGTTTTCCTGCTATGCTCAAACTTTTACTTTACTTGGACAAGTTATTGTGCTTATGATTGTGCTAGGTGCATTAGTGTTATCTGTGTGATCTCATGTCATGGATTCATTTCCACTTGACATATATCTGTGTGATCTTATGCTGTGTGGTCTCATGTCATGATTGAAATGGGAGTACTCATGTGTTAGCTCCAGCTGGTAGGCATGCATGTTGTACACTATATACTTTCGGAGATGAAGAATGTGAATTTGGATCGTGGGCATGTTCCGTCCCATTTATTGGTTGGTTATGTTGTACTAATTGCCCTATGCTTTATTTATATGCACACTTGTCCTAAACAATTATGCATGGCAACCTAGTTTTCTTTACTTTAAACCCACGAACTCACCAACTTTATGTTGACATTTTAGAGTATCATTTTCAGGTGATCGATAGTGATTTATTGAAGGCATTACATGTTGAAGTTATACTTTGTTCTCATTTCAAGACCGAGTTGACCTAGCCAAGACATTTTCTAAAGACATTACATTTGAATCAATTTAAGACCTATGTTTTATTTATTCAGTCTTATACAAAATTCTTTATGTAACGTGGTAAGTTTATTACTTAAATCACATGGTGTTATTCTACTATCTTATGCTATGTTACATTTCGTTGCACCTCGTGTTTCCGCTTCTAGCGGGGTGTGACATGTGTAACAAGCTTTGTTATCTCTTTGTTGGAGAGATTTGAGACTATACCAATTCCTTTGGTTACCTCTAGGCTTGTTTATGGTTCTATATTGTTCACAATATCTTACTGGTTGCCTAACATGTTTAACTTTGTTTTTAGGCTTTTCAGTACTATGTTTGACTATCTTAGGAACACTTGTTCCTGCTTTCTTAATCACTTCAGGTTTAGACATAACCTGTTTAAACTTTTTATCTTCAGATTTTGAGTCCTCAAAGATTGGACCATCTGACTTTCTACAAGAACACACCTTGTCCTTAAGAAGTGAAGTTTTACTTAAACTTTCACTTTCTTTCAGTGGTTCATTATCAACTACATTAGTCTTTGGTTGAACTCCATATTTGAATTCAGATAGTTGAAATTCAGGTAATCCTGTGTGTTCTAGGTCAATTCCTGGGGGTGAAGGAATACCTCTATATGGTGGAGGAACATATTTGTATCCAACACCAGACTTAGCTTTATTAATTACTTGACATTCAATTAAGTTAGTCACACCCTTAGATGCATAACCTAGCTCTGATACCAACTGAGAGGATCACTTGATTTGATCACACACTATAGGTGTTGGACCTTTTAATGTGTAAATGTGATACTTTGAGTGAATATGATTAAGTATGCGGAATCTACTTTAACCACACTTAGAATGTTTATTGGAAATGGAACTGTGATATTTGTGTTTTATTTAACAAAGAACAATGAAAGTATTTCACCAAACGATTCAATATTATTCAAAATAATACGAGTGATCTTCACTATCACTAGGGTTACAAAGACCTTGAATCTTTTGTTTTGTTCTATTGTTTTTCTTTATGTATATCTCTACTCACATCTATTTTCTGCACACTTTTTACGATATATCTAAGATCTTCCTTTTATAGTCCAAGGAAAGATCTTTTACAATCTTATCTAATCACTAGCTTATGACTTATCTTCATTCTAGCTAGATAATGACTTATCTTGTTTAGTCATTAAGATACAACATGTATCTAGGATTACAACTCACTTGGAGTGTTCAATTTGATTACTACAACAAAGATATTATCTTGTATATGAATCAGTAGAATAAGTCGTACTTATCTACACAGCTGTTGTATGAGTCATAGAAGTATCAGCAGAATCCATCAGTAGAAACACCTTTAGTAGAAAACGTTCTTCAGCAGAATCCATCAGTGGAAACGTGCTTTGTGCTTTATCAGCAGAAACATACTTGGTGTATTTCCTTAAGCCTTTATGCTGATTCTTGTGATTATTTAATTCCCAACAGATGTTCTTGGAGCGGTTGTGTTCGATAGTTGTCCTGAAACTGAGGCCGAATTTGTTATAATTGTTGAGGCGCATTCTGGTGAACCGCAAAGGATAAATAGGCTGTACCCGGGTTACATGGCTTTGCATTTCCCACTTTCATTCATTTATGGTGAGTAAGGATATCACGCAGATCTTAAACTGATAGATGTTGAGCGCATACACCGCGACACTGACAAGAGAATGTCTATGAATCAGTTTTATGCATACCAAATACATGATTGTGTTAACATATATAGTCTTCTAACAAGAGGAGGGCGGCTATTTCAACAATACGTTGTGATGGCTTATTGTTGTATCGAACAAAATAGAACTGATTTCATAAGGGAGCATCAATCTGACATACGAGGTGACTATCTATCAGGTGTGTACGATGCTATTACAAGAGGCGATCGTGATGCATCTGATATCGGGTCAAGAATAATCCTTCCTGCGTCGTTCACTGGCGGCCCGAGGTACATGTATAGCCATTATTTGGATGCACTTGCAATATGCCGTGTCCATGGAAACCCGTCCTTTGTGACATTCATATGTAATGTAAGGTGGCCAGAGATTCAGGAATACATGGAAGCATTCCCACATTTGACTGTTGCAGATCGGCCGGATGTAGTTGACAGAGTCTTTGAACGGAAGATACACGATCTGATTAAATATGTGTGTGACCGCAAAACGTTTGGGAATCTTTCTGCAGGTACCATTATGAATACCAGAATAGGTTACACAATCATTTTCACTTATGGTTTACTGACATGTAAAATGTTTTCTCACATGTTTATACATTTATTTATATGCAGTTTTATACACTGTTGAATTCCAGAAACGCGGGTTACCACATTGTCACATACTCTTATGGAATGACGAGAACTCGCGTGTTACCACAACCGTTGATGTGGACAGATATGTATGTGCGGAGCTGCCACATGAATTTAGTGATCCAGAAGGTTTTAGAGTTGTGTCCGAATTTATGATGCACGGCCCGTGTGGCCCTGCTTTCCCAAATGCTCCATGTATGCGGGGTCAGTCAACATGCAAGAAATACTTCCCAAAGGATTAATGCCAACGGACTTACATTGACGACGCTGGATACGTGCATTATAGAAGAAGGGATGTGCATATTAACTGCCTTCGGCACAATATGCGGCTTGATAACGGATACGTTGTCCCATATAACCGAACATTATGTATGGCCTTCTACGCCCACATAAATGTTGAGTGTTGCAGCTGGACAATGCTTATAAAGTATTTGTTCAAGTATATATCAAAGGGTACTGATAGAATAGTTGCACGAGTTGTGAGGAACAGCAGCGCTTTGGAACAAGCAACCACATCAGCAACTCTTCCGTGTTCATCAAGTACACACCCATGACCCACCTACAGTCATAGACGAAATAAAGAACTTCGTAGATGCTCGATATGTTGGTCCTCATGAAGCATGCTGGCGCATCCTAGGGTTTGATATCCATAGCCGCGAGCCTGCGGTGCAAATACTGTCAGTACATTTGGAAAACATGCAGCATGTAACTTTCAGGGATAGGCAAACTTTTGCAGTCAGTTTTCAACAACCCGGGGACGCACAGAACCACACTCACAGAATGGCTAAGATTCAACAAATGGTTTACTGTCGAGAGGCACCTAACTTACTTAGCATTCCCGTCCGAGTTTGTTTGGTCAAAAAAGGACAAGCAATGGTTCCCAAGAAGGAATGCGAACAAACCATCTATCGGTAGAATGACATACGTGCACATAAGTTCTGGTGATTTATTTTACCAACGTTTGCTACTATGCCACAGGAAAGGGTGCACCTCTTTCCCTAACATTCACACTGTCAACAACAATACGTACCCAACAAACCGAGCTGCTGCAGAGGCATTGGGGTTATTAGAAAATGATGGAGAGTGGTTGGTGGCGTTGCAAGAGGCTGCTATGACCGCATCGGCATCGAAGCTAAGGGCAATGTTTGTGCAGATGTTGGTGTTTTGTGAGGTTGCTGAACCTGTTGCTCTATGGGAATCCTTTTGGCGCCAAATGTCAGATGACATTCTGTGGAAAACTAGAAGGGGGGTTGAATAGTTTACCGCTTTTTATATCCTTTTTCGCTTGAATATCCATTAAAAACTTTACGTTTGCTTAAAGATATAAACACAACATTATATGTTTGATTCTTTGAAAAGCTTTTCACGTGAATAACAATTCTAACTTTACTTGTTTCATACTTTGAAAAGCTTTGTTTGTGATGATCCTAACTTTGCTTGTTTAGTTCTTTGAAAAGCTTTACTTTTGTTTGAAGATATAAACACAACTTTACTTGTTTAATTCTTTGAAAAGCTTTATACGTGACTAGCAATTCTAACTACAAGACAACATGTAATAAGCAAGGATAAAGAAAGAAACGAACAAACCACAACACGATTGTTTATCGTGGTTCGGCTACAAGGACTCTTTTTCCTTGCCCTACATCCACGCCCCGAGTTTCCAACTCGAGAGTTATAATCACTAATCAACAAGCTCCTTTCACTGGCGGAGAAAACCTTTACAACGTCGCTTACACTTTTACCGACACTAAGCTAGATGTCGAGTTCTTTTACACGGGTACAACCACTCCCATCGTCGCTTACACTTTTACCGACACTAAGCTAGATGTCGAGTTCTTTACCAAGGGTACAACCACTCCCGTTAGTTCTTTTACAAAGGTACAACAACTCCCAACACACTACGTATTTTCAGGCCTAAAATACTAACCAATCACTTATACATACATGATACAAATGAAGTATAAATTACCAAAGCTTATACTTAACAAAGCTAACAAGACTTACAACTTTAGAGTTGAAGCTTGTAACTTCTTGAATGATCTTGTGAAGTCCCTTGCTACATAAGAGAGTCACACAAGTCAAATGTTACTGAGTTAGTTTGAGAGACTATATGAAAATATGTCCTAAAGGGGTTGACTCAAAACTAACAAATGGTTTGGTATTTATAGCAAACCATTCTGCAGGTCTGGCGGATCAGGCGGAACCCTCAGATGGGTTCCGCCCGTGTACCCCCAGGGTACCGTCAGGGCTGCAGTTGGTTTTTGCAATAAGTCTCCCAAACCAAACAAGGTTGATACGTGAGGATCGCACCAGGCTTTACCTCTCAAGGGATCTTGAGAAGCTTACAACCCCCACCAGGCAGTGTACCTGATCGTTGTAGTATAGTATAGTGACAAGTACCAGGGGATTGATCGTTCAGCTAGGAATAGTGTCGCTAGGATTAGAAAACCTAAATACTAGTTCTAGAGATGAAAGATGATTATTTTTGTATTTTTATATTTATTGGAAAGCAAGTAAAAATCTCGGGTTTTAAGGATTTGGGCGGAATTAGTTGCTAGTCAACTAACCCAATACTAAAGATGCAATCAATATAAAATACTAGAAATGAAAATAAACTAAATTAAACTAAGGTTGTGAGCAATAAGTAGAGAAATTGTGTTTACTTAGATTTCACTACTCCCTAGATATCTTTTACACATTAATTACTTGTTATAGTTGCGTGGATGACGTTGTATTCCTTAATACCATTCATGGGGTGGCGCACTTAATTCCCCAATCCTATGAGTGCCTACTTCACTCCTATGTCGAGCCGGCTAAGAAGCTCCTAACATGGGATCATTAGAATTTACTCATGCATTAAATACAACCAATAAAACCTAGTGCACGTCAGTTCATGTTTCTTAAGACGTTCAAGCATGTTACCAATTGGAGATCTGCCAGTTTTCTTAAGCCTAACATCGAAATCATTCATCCAATACAACCATAAACAAGTAATCAACACATAATTAACATCTAGGTTTCATTAGATCTAAGCAAACACAAGATAGATCTAGCCTAGCATGATGGAATTAAGACAAGAACAAGATATAGACAACCAAGACATAGACATATTGATTGAATTAAAAGAATACTTATCTCAATTACACATGAAAGGATTCAAGGGCTAAAAACCCTTGAAAACCTGTAAAGTTCGTACTAAGTTCGGCCTTAGGGTTTCTCCAAAACTTCTCCTCTCTTTTTTATGAATGAAAATTAGAAAACTATATATAGGAAATTGAGGCTGACGGCGTCAAGAACAAATTGGTGACGCCGTCATCTCGCCGCCAAAATACTTCTCGGACTACCTTGATCTACTTCTAACGGCGTCACGTTATAGCATTTTCCAGGCCGTCACGTATTTTACTCTTGACGCTCTACTTTGTGACGCCTTCATTTCTCTACTGGGCCGTCATGAAAATTACTCTTGACGCCGTCAGGATTTTCTTCTTGACGCCGTCACCTACTGTTCCCAGCTTGGAAAATTAAGACTTTGGCGTTTTCTTCACTTTTATGCTCCAAAAACGTCCGAATTGCTTCCTTTTCCAGATTTCTCTCCCAAAGTACCTAAAATCACAAAAGGAACGATTTAGGGCAATATTTGATCAAATAAATTCAATTCCGGGCTTAAATGACCCCCTAAAAGTGGTTCATTTTTCGCCTCATCATATACCCTTACACTTGAGATTTGCTTGTCCTCAAGCAAATGCGCTTTTATTCTAATCAAAATACAAGTTAGGGGTCATTTAACACTAATATAAAAGTAATTACAACAAATAATCGTTCCACTAAAGACCAAAGACAAGCACGGAGGTCATACACAAGCACCTCACAAATAGTGTTTAGATACTCACATCTCTCGGGTGTAATAAAGTATAAATTACAATATGGAAATGGAAGATATCTCTCACTACCTGTCATAGCAAAATAGATTACCATAGGCTTGGGAAAGGATCAAACCTCCACCATATGGCGTAAGAACCTAGGATAAACTATCAAAGAGGTCTTTTAAAGGGTTGTAACGTTAGGTGTAGGGATATGAAATACACGGTTTTGTTGGATAAAGGAAGTTTTTACTGGTGGCGAGTTAACAATCTTGGTTAATTACATGTACAATGTGGCGTTGCTAAGCCAAGACTAGACTCGACTTAAGCTAATAAATGAAAAATAGGAAAAACATAAAATAAACATAGAATGAAACGGGATGGTAGTCCGTATGTTTTTTTCTCTTTTTTTTTTTTTTTTTTTTTTTTTTTTTTTTGCATACACTCTTACCCTACCATCCAAAATAATACATCATAGGGAATGAACATTCCCCTTACACTTGAATTTTTACATACTTTACAATAAACTAATCTAATGACTCGAATTAAGAAAATCAAAACACTTGGAGCACTTTTAAGATTAACGTACATATGGGGGTAATAAATGATGTTCTTCCCCATTACTCCATAAATTAAGTACTTTACCCATGAGTCCCAATCGTCCCAAAACAATATGCACAAGGATATGACTCGACTTAGCAACCATGTAATCAATTAGATGGTTAACTTAGGGTTTAACAAATAACAATAATGCACTAAAAATGAGCGCATACACGGAAGGCTAAGGCGATTTGGTTGTACATTTAAGTGGGGTGTAACAAATTCTTCCTTTAAGTAAGATGCTTAAAGTTATAAACGAAAGGATAGGCTCGGAGGGGTGTACTAAAAATGAGTACAACGCTAAGGGTCTGGGAAAAATTAGTTGACTTAACTAGCCAAGTAATATGACTTAAATGGTCAAGTAATTATGATACGGGTTTAACACAAGGGTGATGCTAATGCCTCTTATCATGTAGTAAATCCTACTACACGAATGTAGTCTCACTAGCGGTCTCGGGATGCATCACTAACGCAAGTTCTAGAATCTAGATGCTACCGGTACACTCATAAGCACTAATAGTAAATGCTTTTCCTATCAAATCTAAAGGCGAACCTCACATATTTGGGTGGAAAATTTTTCTGAATATACGGTTTTGTGCTAGTCATACAATCTCCTATCCATGAGACGCTTGCTATGGCTAAAGTTTCACTCCTAAATGTTGTAAAAAATTTTAAATTTGGCGCTAAAATTGCACCAACAAGTATTTCTCATAGTTTTATTACACATCTACCATTAAACAAAACAAACTCAAGCGAAAGTGGATATGTAAGGTATCATCATTTTACCCTCCCCTTACACTTAGGATGAACATTGTCCCCAATGTTCAAGTAAAGAATGTAAAAGTGAAAAAGTAAAAAAAATGAAATCAAATACTCCCCTGATTCGCTCAGTATGGATAATAAGGTGGCCAGGTTAAATCTTCCTCCAAGAAAATGAACAATCAAAGCTTCCCTTCCAGAATATAAATCATCTTCTTGTCATACATAACCTGTGAATCCTGAGAAAATAGACAAGACAACCTCGCATAAAATCGGCGGCAACCTACATAAGTTACTAAATCCTAGAAAACAAAATAAGATATAATGCTTGTGGAATGAAGTTTGCAGATTTCCTGGAGATTATAAAACTTAATAATTCACAAAAACCATAAGACTCCGTTAGAAAAACAAAACCGGTAAAATTTCCAGATTTTTACACGTGACGCCGTCAAGAGTTAACTCGTGACGCCGTCAGAAGTGACCTGCAGAAATTCTTATGTTAAGTTTCCGGAAAATTTCTGGAAAAACTTGGTCCTACTTCCTGGAAAATCCTGCAAAACTTCATTATGACTCAATACAAGCATTTGACTCTAACAAATATGAATATACATGTTCACTTAATATTGTGGAGAATCATGATCGGTTTGTTTCTTAAAAACATATTTGGGGTTTCCCCTTACACTTATCTTTTGCAAAAATACTTTTAGGTGGAGTTAAGACTAGGCCAAAACAACAAAGTAAAGTATTTCCACTTTTTAATTGAGAAACATGATCTACCAACAATAAAAATAAAGCATGCATACGGAAGCAAATAACAAACAAACAAAATAAAATAAAAATCATACAAAACATGGGTTGCCTCCCAAGAAGCGCTTTTCTTTATTTACGAGTCTTGTAGCTAGACTCAAGGTCATGGGTTACTACGTGACCTCATCGTTGGTTTCACTCTCTAGGTCATCTTCTAAACTAGTATCGCTTTCATAGTGTAAGTACTTCGGGTCTTCGAACTCGAAGACATCTTCTCGATACTTAGAATCAAGCTTACTAACATCTTTAAAGAATCCACATGATAAATCAGAAGTGTTCATACACCCCCTCCGAACATCTTCATCACACAAAATAAGTCGGGAACTTATCCTATCAAGCCCGTCACAATCGATTTCCTTAAGGTCTTTTCTCTTGTACGGCGTTTGGTATGAAACCCTCCTAATTCCATCAGCGAAGGTCATGATTCCGTTCTGGTCATCAACTATCAGATTAGTGATTTCATAAAAGGGTGCCCCAAAAACGACTTGTGATAACCTAGGGTCGACATAGTCTTCGATGTTGTCTACAATTGTGAATTCCATGGTGAATGCCATATTTCCTACGAACACCTGGATTTCATGATCCTTACCAACCACTTTCTCTCCCTTGTAAACCATTCCCCATCTGCAGATATTGTTATAATGGAATAGGGACATAAGATTCTTCGGTAGGAATATATTAATGTAGATGTTATCGAAGTACTTATGACCAATCATGCAGGGAATTTTGAGATTATTCAGATCACGTCGTCTTATCTTCCCCGATTCTCCATCCCTTGATCCATATAGATTCCCCTCAAGGGAAGGACGATACTCGTATACTTCCTCATTACCCCTACGAAAAATTACCTTCTTAACACCATTGGTAAACAATGCACTTCCATCCTTCTCATCAAGGATTACTCCCGATTCATTGATAAATGGTTTCCCAAGAACAAGGTTGGTTAATGTTCGATTGGTGAGAGGGTCCACATCATCGACCACGGTGAGGTCAATTTTGTAAAAAAGCTCTCCAATTATAACTGATACATTTTTTATTACTCTTGCCTTATTGACTTTCTCACACACTATGCGTTCAGGAAAGGCTTCTTGGTATAGGGAAAGGGGTATTATGTTATCTGGGAAGCTAAGATCTATATGACTATCGGTTAAGAGTTTTTCCTTGATGGTGCAGGAGATCTTAAAAACTCTAGGGTTGCTTTCATTAGTCCTATCGCTACTTCCACTAATAACATCCTCCCTGTTTCTCTATAATAGAATTACCCAAAATGGCTGGATTTCTCGAATGCTCCTCCGATCTCTCTTTCCCATCATCCGATTTGCCAGATTCTTGCGCGGTGCACTGCTCGGATGAGTTGGTAGGGTTTCTGGCCAAATCGTGGTCAACCCTTGAGGTCTCATCTTTAGTTGTATGACCAATTTTGTTAGTTTGTTGTTGGGTTGGGTTAGGTGTAGAGGTCGATATCGTGGTGATGGTGTTTACGAAATGGATTGGTCCTAGGGGGTTGACAGGTTCATTTCCTTTTGGTGATAGATGTTTGAATAGCTTACTAGGACTCTTTATTTTCACAGGGGAGGTTGGTGGATTCATGATGGTGACAGACTTAACCTCATCAACGTGAATGGGTTTATTAACAACATGCTCTTTGATAGCAGTTAACAGATTACAAATCTTGTTATTCATATCAGCCTGTTGTTGTCTAAATTTAGTCTCGAGCGTAGAGAGCTGTAATTCTTGAGACAGAATGAATTTTTTAAGAGCATCTTCACAGCTTTGCCTAGAACCGCCTTGTGATGGAAAATGCTCGGACCAAGTAAGTGGTGAGGAGTCATTGAAGGATACGCTCCGCGTTTGGTACCCTCTGAAATTAGGTTTATCCTTCCATGCCTCATAGGCCTCGTCAGAAGTTCGAGGACCTCGACCCACGTGTGACGACGTGAATTCGTTATAAGCACGTTTTGGAAGCTCCATGCAGTTATGAGTCTCGTGAGGGCCATTACATAATTTACATGTAGAAGCAATTCTGTTTACTTGGCTTGAAGGCTTTTGAGCTTCGTAAGATTTCATGAGAGACTTGACTCGACCTTCAAGTTCCATGATCCTACGGTCGGGAGTGCTAGAGTTGTTCGAAGGCAAAGATATTGCCTTGACCGTTTTGTTCAAATCACGGGGATCATTCCAACTTTCGTTGTCATAGAGAGCAAGATCTTCTATGAGTTCCCATGATTGTTCCGCACTTAGATCACGTAGCTTACCACCGGCCAATTGGTCAATGGCTCACCTCGTGGAGAGATCGATATGGTCATAAAAGATTTGGACTTGGAGCCAAAGATCTATGCCATGATGAGGGACTCTTTGGAGTAAGTCCTTGAAACGAGTCCATGTTTCATAAAGAGATTCATTTTGACGTTGTTGGAACATCAAGATGTCATTTCTAAGCTTAGCAGTTCTCCCCGGTGGGAAAATTTGAGCAAGGAAACGAGTGGTGAGATCATCCCATGTGATGATGGATCCTGCGGGTAAACGCTCAAGCCATTGACTAGCTTGATCCCGTAGAGAGAATTGGAATAGGCGTAATCGGGTTGTCTCTATAGTTTCAACATCTAAGTCTATGGAGTCTACGATTTTAAGGAAGTCCTTTAGATGTTGGTTTGGATCTTCAGAACGAAGTCCA